>OZ022416.1:40647551-40992551 GCA_963989365.1 Rhimphoctona megacephalus | reverse complement strand
CTTGGGTAATAAAGTCACTTATTTCTACAAATTGCGCAGTAAAAGGCGGAACTTTGGATGCAAATTTTTGGTGTCAAAGATAGAGCAAAATGACTTTTTACTTTTTTTTTTTTTTTTTTGATGACATTTTTTACCAGTTGAACGTATTTAAAATACATTATACTTATTTCTATAAACACTTGTTTACTCGAGTTTGCGCGATTGAAATGTGATCCCAGACATGCAGCCTTCGGTGAATCTACACGAAGGAAGAGAATCGGGGCGGGGAGGCAAGTTGCAAAGGGGATGATTTTTGTAGTCTGTGAACATCGCTGACGGCAATCCATTTTGTTCGCGGTAAACTTGTCCCAACAGAGAGCGAGAAACGTCGAGTCTGCGAGTCATGAAGTGACTCTAACGAGCTATTCGGACCGACTGTCCAACGACTATTGAATTAAATACTTCTATGTCTAGTTGCTGTGTGGATTAGTCATACATGCATATAATGCACCATTATTGGATCTCTAGGGAAGTTAAATATACATTGACCTTAAAAATGTCCTTTAACGGAACCCATATGCGTTCAAGTTGCTGCTAACAATTTTCGCTCGTAGCATTGACCGATAAATGAATTTCAACTCAATGAGAATTCACACAAGTTCATTATTTTTTATATCACATGGTGCACACAAAAAAAAATGTTTTTCCACCGAAACACAATTAAAGTGACGTTGCGCTTTGATGACTTCGTATGTCATTCACTCGTAATGACATATATCAAGTACATATATGAAAAGCTTATTTTGTGTTATTCTGAAAAGAGATTAAAAGCCCGCAGGCATTTATCTCGAGTACTTTAATAAAACCAAGGATTTCAATAGAAAATAAATTTACCGGGAAGTGGATATTTCAGCTCGCGGGCGTCATGCTATCTCCTCGCATCCTTTCGAGTGTGCGAGAAATCAGTGCAGTTTCCCAGGATCGTAAAAACTTTATCTCGAAATATATCTTCTACCTGACCCACATTAGTCATTATAACTAAATCCGAGAAAATATACTTCTCCTATAAATTACAAGGTTATGAATTCCAACAACTGTGGCTTTTGTGTTTGTTGACATTTTTTTAATTTTTTTAAATTCAACAAGCGTTGAAATTAAATATCATACTTGGTCCGAAAGTCCTGATTGGGGAAAAAAAATTTTGTCAATTAAAAAATTGATATATACTTTTTTTGGCAACTCAAAAGCTGACATAAATTTAATATAATACATCCTTCTTTCTCAACGTCTGCTGCATCGTTAAAAAGTAAGGATCTTTGAAGCGATTGAATTACGATCGAAGATCACGAACAAAGAAAATTCGAAGGGACAAAATTATGTGGTGTTTAGGAATAAAGTAGAAAAAGGAACGTCTGGTCAGACGATCTGAGGCTGAGATAGCATAGCCACTCTGCCCATCAAGTTCTCATCAACAATACTCTGGTTAACCATCAGTCGGTACTTTGAAAATCTCCGCATTGCTCTCTGCATTGAGCACGACCGTTATTCAAGTTGTAAACGCGAATAGAACAAAAAAAAAGTAATTTCAGGATATGGAGGCCTGGACCCAGCTAGCTTTTTCCACGATCCATTGTTCTGCGTGTACACCTTTGTTTGGGAACAATAAAATGCAAATAGCCGTCCCCTCGAGGATCCACGTATTTCATCACGTTTGATGTACCATCGACATCATATAGTATAAAAAAAACCCAACTTTTTCTCTTCTGTCAAGTTTTTGTTTCGCTTTATGATCAACAAGGGTTGGGAAAAAAATCAACAAAAGTTCAATGTAAATGTAAAAACCATACATTCATATTTTTTCCAACTGATTTTTTTTTTTACAAATGCCTTATTTTTGGGGTTGTAAAGGATGACAAATGAATTATTTAATGTTCAAATTGTTACACAATATTACGAAACGAAAAAAAACAAAAGGATGAAATAATACATAAAACACTAGAGTATTTTCTCCTTTTGTTCTCTCGCGATCGCTGGCTGAACATTAAACGGGCTTTTCGTTTCAATTTAAATGTAGTATCATTAATGAAGCGTATAATGCCCAGAATTCATTCTGAATATATCGCACGATGCAGCGTGGAATTAAACTCGAATCGCTATGTCGTAGTATTCTCTTTGGCGGATAAAAACTATTAATATACATTGACAATCAATATTGCTTGGTCTAATAAGCGAACGTGCAACGAATTATCTGATAACCTAGAAGGATGAAAAAATGAAGGAAACTCCATAGCGAAATGAAATATGGTGTAATAAAGAAAAAGGAAGCGTTGACTTTTATGGAGTCACTATAAACTACGATTTACGAGATTGTCAAGGTGGTTTCCAACCCCCAAGATTTTTCCTGCATGACTGTTCTCCGTTGAATTTAAAAACTGAACGGTGTATCAAAAGACAAAAGACGCATCGTTTTTAAAACGATGCGTCTTTTGTCTTTTCCACTTTTGTATTCGCCATACCTGCTTTATCTCCCTTCAATCCCACCACTTTACCTCACGTAAAACAAACGCAGGTGTACATCGCGGGTTGCACACGGTTCACGTGAAAAACCGTCGGGGCAAGAATGAACGATTGCTGTTTACATAGGAGTATGCGTATTGTGTATATACGAGGGACTTTCGATGACTGGATGACTGGATAATTCATAGCGGTGATTGAATCATGAATCTTCTGTTTTTGTTGTGACTTTAACTTTTAGAGACGTTACCTTCACTTTTTATTGATTATTATCTGTATGATATCAAGTTTTTAATGTATATCGAATTGGCGTACAAATAATGGCTAGATTATTATATTCAGAAATAATTACACCGTCATTAATTTCTTCCTTCAGCCTCTATGACACGCGTAGAATGATGCCAATTCGTGCTAACAATATTAAATTCTATTATACGTTTTGCATACAATTATTTTTCATTTCATTTTTGGAAATGAATTGATGCCCTGAGGATTCTCAAATATCATATCATAACTCGGAGCAACGAAATGTAAAGATAAACCAGTGAGCTTTCGCTATTACATACTACGGTTGAATACAAACCACGATTTTCTATACATACGCGCGATGGAATAGCTCATCTTCTGAATACCAGAGATATTTCTGTCTCGTTCTCCCTCTTTCTAGAGTCCATCTCTCGATCGAGTGAAATCCTTATTCCCGAACATGGCTCGCATGTAAACGTCCTTCTTTCTCGTTTAGTGCTGTATATATGAGTATCTGCATGCGCATATGTAAGTACCCTTGGAGATTCTCATATTTCTGAAAGCGTTGCGTTAAATCCTTGGTCCTCGATGCGACGCGTCGAGTTGCAACACACGAGGCAAAGCTAACGGGGAATTGAAACTCCTCCGTCGTGGTTCAATGCTCCACATACGGGCTTAAACTTTCTGTCCAATTCTCACCGAGAACTTGACTTGTCGAATATGATTTATCTATCCCACTCTGGAAATCGAGGTTTCAACCATCTATTACAATGCACACTCCTCGATATACATGTATTCATATATGAGAAGATGGAATCATGCACGTTAAATCTAGACTCTCTGCTCATTTTCGAGTTCGTACCTGGTGAATAGCTCAGCGATTCGATCGACGATCGAACATTTTGAATCAAGTTTGTCATACGATTGAATAATTTAATAATAAAATACCTTGCTTCAATTCGGTTTTAATAAATTCTACTGCACATTAAATCTAGACTCTCTGCTCATTTCCGAGTTCGTACCTGATGAATAGCTCAGCGATTCGATCGACGATCGAATATTTTGAATCAAGTTTGTCATACGATTGAATGATTTAATAATAAAATACCTTGCTTCAATTCGGTTTTAATAAATTCTACTTTCATTGAATACTAGTTGTTGAAATAAAAAAAGAAATAATAAATGTAACAGGATTTTCCAATTTGTTTTCCATTTTGTTTCCAATTGTTTAATTCCGAATATGCGTTGTCACGCAGTTTCTTCAGCCCTTCAGCCCTTTGTTCGTTCGGTCGTATAAATCTGAATGACACGTGTAAACATCGAGGTGGGACGTCTCGACGACAACATGCGAGAGCGAACTGCCCCCGATCGGTGTTATATCATGAATCAACCAGCATCCCTGTAATATCCTTGATCTTTCCCTCTAGGGAGGAAATGTCGAGGTACGCGCAACGGTGAGCGATAAAGAGTGAGTTGTGATGCGATGTTTACTTTTTTTGTTCTTTTTCGATGCCAATGAATTCTCGTGTCGAAAGCCATTGAATTGTGTCTAGTCAGCTGATATCCGGCGAAAAACAAAAATCACAATGTATAGCAACTTTACAAGCACGAAACCAAATATTTGCTTGGACAATTCTACAATTGTCGTTGATAATCAATCAGTATAAAAATGCTGGGAACATTCTTAGGTGATTACAAATTTCTACGAATTTTGTCCAATAAAACCAATAATATTTACGGAACCAGCAAAATAAAATTAGATTCTGTTATCAAGCAGCTTTCAAGTAGGAAAACACATAATTAGTTGAAATACCATTATTTAGGTTGATTTTCGGGATAAAATGGGTTAACGAAAGATAGAAGACATGGTAGAGATAAAATTGGACCACAGCATCGAAACGATAGGAGTTTACGTTATTTCCCATCCGGTAAAGTGTAGCAAAGGAGCACTTGCTTTCAAACTTTATTCACCTGATTATCGTAATAGCCTCGGTGAAAGAGAGAGAGGGAGAGTGAGATAGATAGTGAGGGAGAGAAGAGACATCACGCGTGGGTGTATGGCGTAAGGGCTCGTTTCCAACAGAATTGATGGGCGGCTAGCCAAGCCATCCATAGCCAAATAGCCGGACGGTTAACGCCACGTAATGTACAACGATTTACTATATACATGTATCGTACGATTGCGGGATAACTAGCGATTTATTTACTCTATATAGCATATTATACATATATTTAGAGGGATACGTTTAGTTGCTATTAGCGAGATGCAACAGTTTGAGCTACTTAATCGAGTAACGAGATTAAACTAAACTGGAATTTTGTTGAGAAGTAGAGGATCATTCGTAAAAGCTTCTCCACATCTACTCTATCAACTTCTCTCTCTCTCTCTCTCCCCCCCCCCCTCTCCTCCCTGCCTCTCCCTCTCCCTCCCTCCCTCCCTCAAGAAAGGTAGAAACAATAAAAAAGAATAGAAAAAAAATAAACATTTCATTGTTCAAGGCTCTAAGATTAATTTATTCGAATCAAATAAAATCTAATCAATTTTATTATATCAATGTGAAAAATCATTATTGTTTCAGACATATTCCAGTAGAGTTTAATATAGTTATTTCATATAAAGAATGACAATAAATCATAATTGCGCCCACATTAAAGGAAAGTACATCCTTAGCTAATGGCTGTTCTCATTATTTTTCTAAACTTATTGAAGAAATAATGCAGAAGAAGTGCAGAAATTATTATACGGAAGATGCACCAAATGAAAGTGCTTGTCGTATTCACGTAATTGCGGCGTTATTCGAAATATTCTCAATTTATAATCCATGGTATGGACTATTTACTTAAGAATGTTTCGAAGAAAAGAAACAGAAAAAAAGAATTGAGTTATTAAAGCTGGAGAAAGTAATAATTGTTGATATTAATATGATAACGAATAAAATGGACACGTGTGGATTTCGATGGATTTTGTGTTTATACGTATTGCGTATTATATTTTACGGTTTTTTTGCTGAAATATATATTTGATGTTTGTGCGTCGATCCTCGTGTACACATAATCCCGGTATGAAACGTGCGAATACATAGTTTATGCCACACTGTGCCACCTTCTCCACACAAAATGCTTTTCTCACACATTCGCACGAAATTATATATTTTATATATGTATATGTAGTATGCACACACACACACACACACACACATATATATATATATATATCCGTCGATGTAAAACGGCGCAAAGACACGTTTCCGCATAGGCCAGTAACATATAGCTTGGTAGTATATATACATTTCGGTTATATTGTTGCCATAAATCTAGCAAGCGGTTCACCGGCATTAACCCCGTGCTAGTGTATATGCAGCACCCCTCCTCCCGTATTTCCGACAACGTGCCGGAAGTCTGCGTCCGATAATGCCTTTTTTCCCACCACTCTGAAAACCCGGGATGCACCTGGACCAAGCAAGGACCTCCTGCCCAAGCTAAACCTTTATATATATATATATATATATATATATATATATATATATATATATATATATAACCATATACGTGTCTTTATATATTTATATCTATATGATGTATGGGAGATAAACTGCCCATTGATTAAACTGCAATAAAACCCTGTCACCTCCTCTTCTATTTCTGTCTTTCTCTTTGTATTTTGTAACATCCGGTGTCACGCACTGCGCCAGTAAAATAATACATCTTTTACCAATTGGAGGTGGACCCCCATCCCTTGCAGTTTTTCCCCAAATAAACATTATACGATACTCTTTGATGGATTATTAATAATTGCAATAAATCATTTTTAAATGTTTTCGTACCTGTTGTACCTGGCATTGATGTTGAGGCCAATTTGTTGTTCCTATTAACGAGGATTAATGTGTTACTTAGGTTTAAACTTAGGTTCAAAGCATAGTAGTCAAACCCAGCTATGATTTTAGAAAAAAACTTTGGTCCGTGGTGTATTTATAATTACTTTGTTTAATCGATAAATTCGTGGATAAGTGCTGCTCTTGTCACGGAACGCTGCTGCATTCCTTTGCTATAATCAAGAACTTGTGATTAGAATATCCTGATTAGAAATACCGTGAGAATAATTAAAAGAAATATTCCAAGTGGCAAAAATTGAAAATGTTGGTTATAAAAAAAAGTCAAAATCAAATGGTACGTGAATAAAAGCAGACCCATTTATTTCTCGTATAATTATGCATTTTCGCAGAAACGTAATCATATTTCATACAATCCTCCATAGACATGAATTATTGAAATAATGAAAAATTCATGACCCGATATTATTCTCCCTTTTATGACAGTCATTATTATTATTGTTATTATTGCCGTAACAATTTTACATGCAGATCATGAAATTCGACCGATGGTTGCAGCTTAATTACCATGGCTTCATTAATAAGCCCGCTGCCTTATCGATCCGTTGATTTAATAAATTTCATTGGCGGTGGATTCGAGATGAAATGTCATGTTGTATTAATGTCCGCGAATGATCCTACCAAATGTTTCGAGTCTTAATTTTCGTTAAAAAAGAGAATTGGACGATTTTAAACTGTGAAATATTTTAAAAAATTATTCCTCAAGTAAAGAGCATCAACGCTGATAAAAAGAATCAAAGAGAGGCGGGGAGTCACGGAGGCTAACCGCAAAATCCTCCAGGGCTAGTATGACGCAGAAAAAACTGTTTTGCCCGAGATCACTTACACACTTTTTTCACGGTTCTTTCTTACAACCTTGAGTAAGGCAAGATCTGGATCGTCTTAAATCCAATCGAACGTTATAACGAGTTCGCGAGCGAGAGAGATAGTATAAGAGCGACGCCAGTATCGCGATCGCTTCGAAAAATTGGAAAAAAATTTAATTCCCCCGGAGGGGCGGGAGGATGAAACGATTTTTCGACTCGGCGTTGAAGCATATTTACATCTTTTATTTTAAACGCAATTTTCACGACTTCGCATGAATTCTTATAAATCTATACATTGATTTAATAAGTGAATATAAGAAAAAAGACGAATTTCCAATACATTGAACAATACACAAAGATGAGAAGTTATTTAAAAATATAGAGAACAATAATAATACCGTTTAACAATGTAAATCAAATTTGTTATTTTATTTTTTTCAGAGTCACGACAGCTGGCAAGGCCACGACAGCGATCAGGTGAGTTTGAAACAATGATCGAATAAGCTAATACTCCATAATGTGACATACATCATCCGAATCCCAGACGTAAATGTATTTTTTTT
This sequence comes from Rhimphoctona megacephalus, assembly GCA_963989365.1. Taxonomy (NCBI): domain Eukaryota; kingdom Metazoa; phylum Arthropoda; class Insecta; order Hymenoptera; family Ichneumonidae; genus Rhimphoctona; species Rhimphoctona megacephalus. Next base: position 40,984,553 of record OZ022416.1, on the reverse strand, counting down.
TTTTTTTCACTCACCACATTCATCATGGTTGTGTTACATAAAACTTTTTTTTATTTTTTGTAGTAAACGCAAAGTAAGATTTCTGTTGCGGTATTGAATTTCAAATTCTGAATTAAAATAAAAGAATTATATAGAACAGAACGATTTCACCGAAAAAGCAAGATAAATCTTATTTTGCCATTAATCATAATTCAAAAGAAAACTGCCTCTGGGGTTTCTATCGCACTAAAAAAAGTATGCATGAAGGTATTAGTTAGTGCATGAGTATTATTTTTCAATGGGGTTTGGTAACACGATCAATTTTAACCGGATGCCAAATATCACCTACCAGAGCTTGATTTTCCATCAAAAATTACACACGCAATGGTTTGCAAAATCGTAATTTTCCTCAAAAATACATTGGCCGTACTAAAAATTGGAAAAAAAATTAATCTAATGAAAAAAAAGAGGATAATTTTATTTTTTGCAGCAATATACTCATTTTTCCAATTGAGTTATTAATTTTCAAGTTCACATGATATTCAGCCCAATTCACCCGTTTTCGTCAATTTCGATCGATTTTGATAATATTTTTTTACGACCTGGTTATTTTTAAGTTACGTATAATACGTGACCTCGTTAGCCATGTATTTTTGTACGCAGACTTTCAATTTCAAATATATTTTCTTGCACGAACAAATTCAAACGCTACATATGCTATATACACTCATTGTAAAATTCGCACTACGCTGAGCAAAAAAAGTCGTTTAATTAAATTTTACAGCCACGTCGAACAAATGTTTCGTTAGGATAATTAAATTTTGGGTTCAACTAGTTTGAGGACAGAAATGAGGATCAAGAATTAATTAACGTAGCCTAAAATTAATTTGTTCAAATAATTTGGTTTTGTTTACATTTTTCTTTGTGCTACTCAAAGTATGAATATTTCATATATGATCGAAAATAATAATAATAATAATTCTGATTTATGCTAAAGAATTATTTTTTCGACAATGACTTATATTGTTTTTTGTGGAGGAATATCGCATTGGGCATGTTACATTAGAACCCTCGATGCATGCATCTAGTATATACCAATTCGAATATAGAACATTCGAATTTTTATTTTACGATCATCACTATATTTTTGGCGAACTCCGTTATTATTGTAATTGTTATGATTATAATGCTACAAGCAGGAATAACACCGTAAAACGAGAGCCTGTAAGCACGTGTAATGATGATGGTTCGTTAAACCCTCGTTAAGGACATTTCAAACGCAACAATGCATCCGAATTTTTATTTTTTCGATAATAATTACGTTCTCGTTGAAGTTTAACGAAGTGAAGTAAAAACCGATGGGGTTCTTTAACGGAATTTAGTGAAAATTTTACTGCGACCATGTCGACAATCGCGTACAGATACAAATGGTGGAACCGAGGCTTCGTTGAATCAAATATTATAGTTGAACGAACACGATGAATTTTTTTTTTCCGTTAACTTAAAAATCGTAATTATCACTAGTTGGCGTTCGTTGAAACGAACTCGGTGTATTCATATATTTATCTTAAGGGTACTAGCCAGAACTTTGTTATAATGCTAATTTAACGATCTTTAAGGCTTCGTAACTGACTTCGAAATCTTTTTTTTTTCTTTTTTTTTCCATAATCATTAAGATACAATATGAGTGATGTAATCTTAAACAGTGCAATAAAATAATAGTAAAAGGGCAAATGAAAAGTAACGGATGATTAAGATAATTGAATTAACAAATCAATTGATCAAATCTTAACACGAACTTTATGGAGAATAAGACAATTCTTGGCAAACGGAGAGAATCAAAAATGTAAAATTACCGCTCCAACAATAGAAAGGGAGAGGGGGGGGGGGGGGGGAAGGGGGGAAGAAACCTTGAGTGTTTGGAATTTTTACAGTGCAAAGTGTAAATTTTCACGAAAAGAAAATAAAACTTCTTGTATTATAAAAGAGATTTTATTTCCTTTTCATGAAAATTTACACTTTGCTCTGTAAAAATTCCAAACATTCAAGATTGTCTCCCGTTTCTATTGCTGTAACGGTAATTATTCACTTTTAATTTCCTCCGTGCGGTAAAATACAATTTTGCTGTTGAACAAAAACAATATTGAATAATACAGCAAGAGATCGTACATATTCCATATTTATATGTAGGGGCGAGGGAAGGGGGGGGGGGCAGACTGGGACACTCTCCTGAAAAGTTCCAAAAATAATTTAGTCACTTCAAAACTGCAATAAAATCATCCATCGGGAACAAACGTTTTCAAATCATTAGGTACACATTGAAACTACTAATTATATATTTATTTTGAAATTTTCTAGTGAAATATGTGTATTTGTAATTATAAATAAATGCACGGTGGATACTTGGAACTGTGAGTTCACCCAAAATCGGGTTGTCAAATTTTTTTTCGGTCAGTTTCGATTTGAGATCATCATATCTACCAATATTATGATAGCGCATAACCTTGTACGGCCCAAAAAAATTGTTTTTATTTTTTTTCCATACGATTTGTCGAATTCTCGAAATAAACGTTTATTGAGCTCGAATTTTTTTTTCCGTTTAATATGATGACGAAATATCATATCATAATATCAATATCACAATGAGGTATGATCATTTTTTAGTCAATTTCTTTTCATTATTTTAAGATTCAAACTTTTTTTCAGAAGAATCGAGGCCCCTTTGGATAAGTAAAATTTTTTCATTCAAATTTCAGACTGAACCGAACGTGATCATTTCAAATAATAATCAAGACCTCCAGGGGAGCCGGAATAATTTAATTTTTTTCGCAGTGTAATCATAAGCGTCGGTGAATTAAAGTCACTGAGTCACGAATAAACCCTCGCTAAGACATAGCGCTCTTGCGCAGACTCAACACCATTGGCCGTAACAAATATAAAAATTCGTGCACCTTTGTCATCTGATAAGTCGAACGATCCAATATCTTACCGAATAATAATTTTTGTTTATAATTTTTATGTTCACGAATTTTGGTTATGAAAATTTATCGTATAAGTAACCCTAGCTAGCCACACTCTGGTCAGGTTAATCGACAGCAGGTTTTGTATTTCTCTACTTTATACACGTCGATACAACACGACACTTTAAACTGTGTCGAAAAAAAACTTTAAGACTGCAGCCCTAAAATGCGAGTAGCAGAGGTTGACCTTAAAAGCCACATCAGCAGCGGTATGTTGAGAGTTTATTTGTGTTTAGCGGTCTATTTGACCAGAGTGTGGCTTGTTTGTATAATTTTCGTCCAAATCGTAATTACGTTTTTTTTATTTATTAATCATCTGTTGCGTCTCAAAATGTTAATAGACAATTGGACTAACATTAAAATTTGGAAAAAAGGAAAATTATACAAAAAAAATCGGAAAACTCATTTTTTTCTTTACATTTGATAATGAAAAAAGAGTTTTGTTGCAATTATTGACATTGAAATTTTGAAATCTTTCTGCTGTCGCATAACGCAGCTGCGATCGAGATCGCTCGACGAATTAGCTCGTGCTCTCGTCAGTCGAGCTCAGGAAACCTATGAGGACCCCATCTGAGTCACAGTAATTGTTTCCCATGTTTCTGACACTCAGACATGTTGATCTTACTATAAATAATGTGAAAAACTTTCGTCAGACCGAAATTCTACAGCATTCACATTTCGGAGTCACTTTATTTACCCTTCTTTTTTTTCTTAAATTTCATGAACTTCACTTGTTCAAGAAATTCATCGTTTCCAACCAAATTAAGCCAATCTATTGTTTTTCTAGCAGTCGCAAGGACCCTTTTGAAGAATTAGAAGGTTATAGAGGGGGGGGGGGGGGGGGTGGCAATGCGGAACACCCCCACGAAAAAAGTGAAATTCCTTTTTTCAGTGGAAAGGTGAAAAATTCGATCTTTTGACTCAGGACGTGCGTTGAAAAAGTAGTATTCATTGAACCTACTGATCTTTCTAACATGAAAATTAAAATGATATATTTATTAATAAAAAAAAATGAATATTCTTTTCGGCTTTACTAACTGCTTCTTCGTATTGCTTCGTCGGAATCTGACGTTTCGATTTCACTATAATTGAACCTCAATAGACGCATTTGTAACAAAATTATAGAGCGATAAAAGTCGTCGGTCAAGCTGACCATGTGCGTCACATCAACGGATTATATCCAGTTGTGCTCGGGAAAATTAAGGGATTTTCATGATTTTTTTTAGACGCGTTAACATGGCTATTTTATTAAAATACACTATACAGTATCAATTACTACATATTTTGAGGTACTTATATAAATTTTTTTATGAAAAAATTTTCACTACTGGGGGAAATATGCCCATTGTCCTAAAACACCTTTTTTGAACATCACTCGCGGTGAGCATGATATCTCTGGAACGGCTCATTTCAAATCAAAAAACCAAAAAGATTTCGTTAGAATGATACTATACGCTCTTCGTGAACGAAGGGTTTAGCGAAATTTTGATAAAAAAAAAAACGTCGATTTTTCCGAAAAGTTCGATTTTTAAGGTTCCAAAAATGACGTTTTTTGACCCAAATAAAAATAAATTTTGGTCCAAATAAAAATTCCTTCGTTCACGAACAAGCCATTATAAATAGAAACAAGCTCGTGAAAGATTCAAATCGATCGGTAAAATTTCTTTCGGGAAATCGTGCTTACCGCAACAACACTTTTTAAAAAAACATGATTCCGCGAGATAATCGCGTTTGAAGTCGTCGATCGCCGCGCTCGGAGACTCTCACTCTCAGGTAGTGCGCGTAAATATATTCGTTCTAGTACTCAGGTCCTTATAATATTTTGTGAAAACGTTCTTAAGATGATGTACTTTGAGAAAATGTAAAGAAAAAAATTTCGTTTTTTCAACCCAAACAGCTAGATATAACCCCTTAAGGTACTAAAATAACGATGGCTAGCTAGGGTTAAGAATGAATTACACATGTTTGTCAGCCAGAAATTTTATTGGATAAGAATGCGGAAACTTTGCAATTGTACAGAAATCTGAAAAAAATCAGCCACTTTTGAAACTTCACGAACATTGATTTTCAATGCTAATATTTCTAATAATTTATAAATATTTATAAACACAAAATATTCTTTGGCGAATGATCAGGCTATTTTTTCCGCTATGTATAATGATAATGATATGTAAGCGATATTCCTAAGTGCATATGAATTTTTTCAGAATATTTTTTTTTTCAGATTTTTACTAAAAATCACGTATTTTGCAGATGTTCTTGTAAAAAAATTCAACACCATATATACGAAATGTCAAAGGCACCGAATGAACAGTTTCTCGAATATTATCTCCAGAAAAAGTCGAAAGGACGAATGTCAAAAAAAAAAGCAAAATTCTCAAAGTATCTAGAATTTCAACAAATTCACTTGATACGATGATAAAAATAGTCTAATTCACTGTTAAACAATTTTTCTTTTTGATAACTTCATTATTGCATAAAAAAATTGTAGCAACGTTTTTGAGATAGTTGAATTTTTTCCGATTTTTAAGTAGCGAATTATGGGATTTGGGAATAAATATCAAGAAAGGAACTCCTATAGTTTTCATTTTAAATTCATTAGAATTTGTTCAGAATTTTTTTTTTTTTTTTCGAAATCGAAGCCAATCGGAGAAAAATGTTACAGTCCGATTTTGGATAGACTCCCACTTTCGAGTATTTACCGTGTATTTATTTATAATAAAAAAAAAAACAATTGCAATTTTAATATAAGAAATAATCGATGGTTTCAATATGTAGCTAATCATTTTGAAGCGTCAATCTTGGTGGATGATTTTATGGCAGTTTTGAAGCGACTTAATTATTTTTCGATCTCTTTGGGGGGGGGGGGGGGTCCTTTGCTCTGGTGCCCTACTTTGTCCGCTTCTCCTCTATATATGTAAATATAATCATAGAAAAGTGCACGAAATGGTAAGCCCAAATGTCCAAAAGCCCAAAAGCCATTTTACAATAGAAACAGTTGAATAGATTTCAACGTTTGTTTCAACTAATCCTGTTTAAATGGGCGATTTCGTTACCGGATACGCCAATAAAGTGATTTTCGTCGTATTCTGCAAACGGTATCAAAGCAATCCTTCTTTTGTTTGTACCAAAATCTATTCTAAGATCTTTTACACTATCGAAACAGACGATTATGTTTGAAATTTAAGACAATGGAGTTTAAAGTATATACAGGAGGGTTCACTCGGTCTTTTGAGGTGAAGTCAAAATTGGTTCCCGAAGTAGTGGCGCTGGCGTTAGTGATCGAACGTAATTACATATATATATATATATATATATTAGTCCGATCGACAGGCACAGGTTAGGTATAAAAAAAAAAATGGGGAGATAGGTTAGAAAAGCTGAACGGCACTCTGTACCTGGCGTACGGTGTTAGATAATAAATGATAATTCAATGTTTTTTTCATTGAATTGTACGGATGAGCGAAAATTTCATATAACTGAAAGACACTATATACGCATTTCAGTTCTGTCGTGTTGAAATAAAATCATGAATAAATCGTATATAGTGACATGCCCGAATCGTTGCTAATTGTGCTAATATTTTTGTTTTTTACATTCGTGAGTTAGAATTACAATATTTTTTTCGAAATCGTAATTCGTTTTCGTAATTTTCGTGAAACGTCATTTTTTATCTACTCGTGTACCACTCGGGCAGCCTGGATATAAGCACGAGATCCCCATTTTTTGAAAATGTATCGACGAACAGATTATGTTCGTACAAATGCCTCCAACATACGTGAAATTACGTGTTGACACGCGGAACTAACACATGCAACAGTGTTCCATCAGCGTCGCCAGCGCCACCTCACCGAGTCACGATTTCAGCTTCACCCTGTCCTATGCAATTTGCACGAAGTGAACCCTCCTGTACTCTAGACTCCATTTTCAAAACTCTGATTCACCAAGTTATCGAAAGATCATTTGATCGAAATAACCAAGCTGCAAAGTATCTTAAAAATGATATAAATAAAAAAATAAAAAAATAGAAGTTATCTGTAAATAATTCGATCGATCAAGCAGATGTAATATGTACGTATGTATGTATTTGTAATATTCCAGGCGCCTTTCCCGTCAGGGTTTCGGCGCCCCCTCTTCCCCTTCCTTTATTCTCTTCCTTGTCGTTCTTCTCTCTCGTTCAGTTCCCACCTCTCCCCCTCCGCTGTTGTTCCACCTTCCTCTATCGTCACCTTCTTTCCCTTTCTTCTTTCTTGTGCCGCCTTCTCGTTGATCTTATACCTCGTCCTTCTCTCCCACCACGTCAAGTCCTCACTCACCTCCACTCCCACGTACTCCATTTCCTCACTTCTCTCCAGCAGCTCTCTTCTGTCTTTCTCTTCCTTCATTCCCACTATCATCATTACTCTTTCCCCGCTCTGTTTTCCTTTAACCATTTTCTTCCCCTCCACCTTCCTTTCCATTTCTCTTTCTGGTATTTTCTCTGTGTCCTCTTTCCCGATCTACTCTACCTTCTTCTTGTCTCTCAGACACAAATTCATCCTCCTTTTCCTCGTTTCTTCCACCTCATCTCTCCATCTGTACTCTTTTTCTCTATCCTCCACTCTCTTTCTCCTCTCTTCCTCTGCCTCCCTTCTTGGTTTCATCCTCCGTCCTCCGTTCTCTTCGCTTTCCTGCTGCTGCCTTTTCTCTTCCTCCTTTTCGCTCCCCTCTTCTTTCTCCTTGTTCTCTTTCGGTAACCTTCTTTCCTTTTCCTCTTCGCTCTCTTCATCCATCATACTTATCTAGCTCCTCATCTCTCCCTCGTCTCCGCTGCTTTCTTTTCCTCTCTTTCCCTCGTTGTCCTCGTTCTCTTCTTCTGATGTCTCCGTCTTTTTCTCTTCTCTCCTGCCTCCCATTCTCCTGTTCTCTCTTTCTTCTCCTTCTGTTTCGCTGTTCCCCTTCTCCTTTTTCTCGTCCTTTTTTCTTTTCCCCTTTTCCCTCTTCCTCGACCTTCGCTGTCTTTTCGCTTCCCTTATTTCTCTTCTCCATGTCCTTTTCTTTACCCCCCCCCCTCTCTTTTTTCCTCTCCGTCCTCTCTTTCCCTCACTGCCTCCGCCTTTTCCGTTGTCTCACCGTCTCTGCCGCACTCTCTCTCCACGTGGTTTCTCTCCGCCAATACGTTTTTTCCCGCACTTCCTCCTCTCTCTCCCCGCTGCTGCTCTCAGTCCTTTCTCTTCCGACTCTCGGTTTTTCACTCTCTTCTTGTCCTCTGCTTCCGACTCGCTCTCACTCTTACTCACTTCTTTCACCGTCTCCCCTGTCCATCTTTCCACTTTTTCCCTTCCCTTCATCTCCTCTGTACTTCTCCGCCTAGCTATAAGCCGCCGTTCTCTCTTCTTATTTCCTCTTTACTTTCAACTACTCACTCTCCCTTTCCCTCACTTTCTTCACCGTCTCCACTATGCCCATCTTTTCACTCTTTCCCTTCTCTTCGCCTCTTCTGTCCTTCTCCGCCTGGCTGTAAGACGCCATTCCCTCTTCTTCTTTCCTCTTTTCCTCACGCCACGCTGCCGCTTCCTCTCTCAGGCCTTTGACCTTCTCCACCTGTTTCCTCACTTCCTTTACCAACTCCCATCTCCAGTCCTGGTCTTTTCCTTGTATATCGCACACTTTCCCGCACTTTCTTTCTCCTTCACGTTTCTCAGTCCTTTTCTTCTTACCAAATTCCTTGTGCGCCGCCCTTAATGGCTGCCACGTGACTGCTCATCACCGCGTGGCTGTTCCCTAGACGCCGGCCGTTGTACGCGCCGACTCGGGCTTTTCCGTCACCTTCCGCTTCTCTCGTCCGCCGTCTCTCATACTAGTCGCCACCGTCGTCCCGCCTCTACTGCGCCATCTTTATCTCCTCTCCCGCGCTCACCCCGCGCTGCTCTTATGCCCTAGACGCCGCCCGCTCTCTGCGGCACCTCTGCATAGTTAGCAGGTAAACTTAATATTTCTGAATTTCGATTATTGCAATCGGTAGGGCACGAATTAGGTAGATTAAGGTAACTAATTTTTAAATTAGGGCAACAATAATTCGTTTATAATTAATTAAAATTTATTGACCGTATATAGTTAGCAGAAATTGGTTGATATTTTGGATTTCGACCATTGCAATAACTAGGACATAATACAGGCAAGATTAGGTAATTATTTAGGACTTGATAAATCGATAATTAGTTATAAATAAAGGAAAATTATCAACCGCATAATTAGCAAAAGAGTAGGGCGGAGATTCGCTGAAGAAACAACTTCAGGCCCTACGACGTGACTGGGGCTCGACACGAGAACCCAGCCTAACGTGAGGGAATGTTACAGCTGGGCATTTTCACTTCTTGCCCAAGTGTTTTTATTATCTGTTTATTGTGATATTACAGAAATAATTTTCGCCAGTTTTCGAAACTAGTTCGAAACGCGAAAAGAAATATATATCAATTCATAAAAACGATGCAAAGTGTCACAAAATCGTGAATTTATATTTCCGGTACAAGGAGTTGGTGCCTCTGGGATCGATGGGATCGTTGTTTTTTTAATCGTTAGACTTGTGGGAATAGTAGGGTGGGTTTGGGTCATCTCGGGGTTGTTTTTTGAATCGTTGGACATGTAGAAATAGTAGGGTGGGTTTGGGTCATCTAATTATCGATTTGTCAAGTCTTAAATAATTATCTAATCTTGCCTGAATTATGTCCTAGTGATTGCAATGGTCAAAATCCAAAATATCAAGCAATTTCTGCTAACTATACGGTTATTAAATTTTAATTAATTATAAACAAATTATTGTTGCCCTAATTCTAAAATTAGTTACCTTAATCTACTTAATTCGTGCCCTACCGATTGCAATAATCGAAATTCAGAAATATTAAGTTTACCTGCTAACTATACAGAAGTCTCTGCGGCCGAGTCGGACTTCTCCTTCCCTTTTCTTCCGCCGCTCGCTTATGTCGCCATCATCCTCCTGTGCTCTCTTCTCACCGCCCTCCCCTCGCCCTTGCACCGATCCTAACCTCACTTTTTCCGTCTCGTCCCTTCCACTTTTTCCGCCTCCCCCTTTTTCCATTTCTTCACTTAGCACTTCCCTTCTTCCCTTCCTTGTTCCACGCACTTTTTCCTTTCTTTTTTTCTCCTCTCCTACTCACTTTTTCGGGCCTTCTCTTCTTTTCACTCCTTTCTCCGCCATCTTCCTTCCCCCTATCCCCTATATAATATATCGAATTTGTTGAGCAAAAAAAATACGGTGCGCTACTTCAATATTTTGATATCGTTGTTACACCGGGATAGAAATTTCTCTTTATTATTCTTTTTCTTTTTTGTTTCCTCTCTTGGGTTTCGTTCACTCTCCTTGCGATGAATAAGTAATTCAGGAGAGTATACCTTTGGGATTTCGTGGATGTTTCTGGCTCTATGCCATTCTTTCGTCAATACAGAAATGCACCATAGCCTCTAAGACTTTTCGAAATAATCCTTAGACCGCGGAGAAAAAGATGTACACGAGCATACACCCGTGTGACCCGAGCATACGCGACGTGTCTGACAGGGAAAAAAAGAACGGAAAAAAAGACGGAGCTTTATCGCTGACAGACTTTCGATTTTTAGAAAGAATTGAAGGGCTTTCACATGCTCCTCTCCTCCTCCTCCTCCTCCTCCTCCTCCTCCTCCTCCTCCTTTCTTTCATTCATCTACCCTTCTCCTCCTTCTCTATCTCGCCCTTTCAATATTGTCTTCAACGACTGAGAGTGTGGCCGACATTGTTTTGTCGCAAGTGCACCTGCGTCACTGAAGTGCAGCCCACCGGTTTCTCCGTCAAACCACACGACCCTCTTTTTTTCTATTTTACCCTTTATATCATACGACTTATTCGTCACACAAGTCACGTGGCCCGCTTACTTGGTGAATTTCACCATTATACTTTATCGCGCATTTTTCTACCATCGCATCCATTTCTTTCTCACACATACAAGATCTTTGCAAAAATATATCGAGTATGAACTCGATATTTATGCAGATAGAATAATGTTATAGAGGTTTTTCGAAAATTAACTTTTGCCCAAACTTCTCATTGGTAATGTTGACGAATAAAATTTTTTTTCTCAATATAGTATTGAGATGAGTAATTCGAAAAATATCATAAATGGTTCGATTTCTTTTTTTTTTTAGAGAAAAAAATGGTCATGAATTTAGGAAGAGATTAAAAGAAAGATAGTCAAAATGAACGGAGGAAAATTTTCATCAGTTTTCATTAAGAAATTTGCAATTTTGACCGAGCATTTCAAGTCCCGGCTGACCTTCCTTCCTTTACTCTTCCTTTTTTCAACACTTTGTATCGTACCATTTTTTTTTTCTTCAAAGCTTACCTTTTCCCCGAGTTGCATTACCCAAACGAGTTTTATTCCAAAACTCTCCGCCCTCTCGTCTTCTCTCGTTACTCTCACCTTTCGTACGAGAGCGCAGCAGCTTGCTTCTGTGCATGCGAATACCTCGTTTCTCGTATTCTCATTCGAAGCAAAGTAATAACAAAAATGTGTCGTTTCACAAATTTACTGGGAGTGCCTTTCAATTTAGTATAAATGTATAAATAATAATTGTTTGTATGGATTAAGAAATGGAAAGGAGAATTACTAACTCCGTAGATTAAAAACTTTATTTTTATTTCAGTGCATTTTTTATGTCATTCATAGGAACAGCTTTGCTCTAATCAAATTATTGGATGATTTATAGGCCACGAGGCTATGTGCCTGCTAAATATTTTTTATATGTTAATAATAATACTAAATGTAGGCTCTATCACTCATTTTACTCATTTACTAACTCGTGTAACACTCAAACATATTATTCAAACTCTAATGTCTCTAATTTCTCTAACGTGTGTTTGGTTTTTTGTCTTTTTTAAATATTTTGTCATTATCAGGAGGACATGGATTCTTCGGACGGCTGGGAGATTGTTATACCAGACTCTGATGAATAATCCATTAGCAGTTTCATATATGCGTTGCATAATGAAGAAAGGCACGCTGAGATCATCGTCGAAAGCATTCAGCACAATTCATCAATAATTCAGCACGCATTTTTGTTGTTTTTGTTGTTGTTTTCATTAAATTCCATATTCAATAATATTCTTTTGGTATCATCGATAATAAAGTTTTATTCATCTATATATTTTGTTTATCCTGAATTAATTATTTTTATTCCTCTTCCTGCAGTCATTGTTTTTCCGTCCATTTTTATTATTATTTAGATTTACACAGTTGTTATTATTTATAAAGCACAAGTTGCAATTTTTTTCCGCATAATATTGTGTATTTTTTTGGTACTTTCACACATCCGCGTGAAATAAATATCAAGCATTATAAATCTAATAAACGAAACGCTTTTATATTTTTTTTATTGAAATCATTATTAATTATTGCAAGGTATTTTTTTGTTTAGCCTTAGGAAAGCGTGAACAATGAACAAAATAATAGTATTTCTTCCAATTGACAATTTGCACTTTTTTATTCGTAATGTTTTTTTTTTAATTCTAAATGAATATGTGGAACACCCGAGCAAAGCGGAACGACCCTCCCGAAAAAAGTGAAATTTCTTTTTTCAATGGAAATCTGAAAAATTCGATAATTTGACTCAGGACATGCGTTGAAAAAATAATATTCATTGAAGCGACTGATATTTCTAACATAAAAATTAAAATATATTTATTAATAAAAAAATGAATATTCAACGAAAATCTGTATGAACAAAAATGTCTTTTGTTGCAAAACGGAGATGTGAATATCTGATGACTAGCCTAAGAACACGACTAATAGTGCTGTAAGTATGTTTGAAAATTATTAATTGTTTATAAAATTGATGTAAAATGTTTTAATTTTTTTTTATTTTCTTGCTCCTACTCGTGTTTTCTTTTGATATTAATGAAAAAAAAATCAGTTTGAAAATGAGCTCAATATGGCTCAATATTTAGAGGTGACTCTTTTGACTTTTATTGATGTTTTAATTTTTTTTTAATGTTTTTTTTTTTAACTTCCTTGCTCCCTCTTATGCATGGTTTTTTAGATATTGATGAAAAACAAGTCCTGCCAAAAAGTAAGCTCAACAGCTCTATTTTTGGAGGTGTCTCGCCCAGCTTTTATTTTTATTTTTTCAATCGCACGATTTTTAGAATTTTTATTTTCGGGCACCTACTAGGTTTTCGTTTAGAGATTGATCGTGTAAAAATTCTGACGAAAAAAATGACCTTAATTCGTCAATTTTTACAGGTGATATGATTATTATGACCGTGATATGATTATTTGATGCCATTTTTGAGACCGTTTTATGCGTATCCTCCCACAAAATCTGTTGAAAAACACAAGATTTGAAAGAATTTTTTTCATAAAAAAATACACAACATATTCCGTCATCTTTACAACGCTGAAAAAAACATGTCACTCGTGGGACGATGATTCGACGGATCTGATGTAAAAATATCATGAAAAAAAATTGAACCATTTGAGGATAGTTGTCGCAAAAAAAAGCAAAAACAAAAAAAGATTTCCACGATTTTTAACAATGGGTTTAAAAATAAGTTTACAAATAACTCGGCCTTTTTAAGTTCGTATGTTTTTATAAAAAAAATTGATGGACAAAAATTAATTATCTGGGACAACGCTATAGCGAGACTAATGACAAGGAGAATATCGAAGAAAACAAATCGATTACTTTGAAAAATTTGATGCTAGGGTACCCTCAAGCGAAATTATTACGAGTAAATAAATAAATTTAAAAAAGTCAAAACAGGCATCTCCAAAATCTCAAGAATTAGGCTTATTTGTTAACGGGACTTTTATTTCAGCAATACTGGAAGAAACAGGTTAGGTCGCACGAAAATTATTTATAATTATTTTTCAACAGAATTTGTCTTTCATCAATATCGAAAGAAAACACGAGAGGAAGCGAAGAAGTTAAAAAAATGGTGTTTTTAAATAGATAACATTTCTAAACAATTGAAATATCAATAAAAGTCGAAAGAGTCGCCTCCGAATATTGAGCAATTGAACTCATTTTTTAGCAGAGATTTTTTTCATGAATATCCAACACGAGTAGGAGCAAGAAAAAAAAACATTTTGCATCAGTCTAATGAACAATTAATCATTTTCAAACATGCTTACAGCACTGTCAGTAGTGTTCTGATATGCTATTCAGATATTCACATCTCAGTTTTGCAGCAAAAGAAATTTTTGTTTATAAACAGTACAGTTTTTCGTTAAATATTAATTTTTTTATTAATAAATATATTTTAATTTTCATGTTAGAAATATCAGTCGTTTCAATGAATACTACTTTTTCAACACATGTCTTGAGTCAAATGATCGAATTCTTCAGTTTTCCACGGAAAAAAGGAATTAAAATTTTTCGACAGGCGGGGTGGGGGGTGTTCCGCTTTACCCGCGCGTTCTACCTTGCCCGGCCCTCGCCTATATATATACTATGAATATTGTGACGGTATTTTTTTTGTACTGCCACTCGTAATAATTAACGGAAGAGAAATTGGTCTCCGTCCGTCCCGCTCGATGCCCCGATCACGTCACGATCGCGTAGGACTCGCCTATGGCGAAATTTATTTAATTAATAATTAATTTGCGTCCCGAAATATTTAACTTTATTTTCATGGCGAGGTACAACGGGAAACGGGAGACGGACAATAAAGAAATGAATTGTTAACACGAAGAGCGAGAACGTCATTTTCAATATTTACGAGAATCATGAGAGAGGAGGAATCATTTGGCCAATCTTTCGTCGACAACAGCGTACTTCGAGCAGGAGCTCATTAACGCTTGCCATCTCCCATCTCATTGCCACTGCCAATCATTGTCTTTCGGTCAACTGGTATTGAAGATTGAGCTCGGTCATCGGACAAGGAGAGAAACAGCGAGCGAATATTCGAGAACTCGCAAAAACGATATTTCGGTTGAAATCGACGATCACGTTTGACGTGATCAGGTTGCGTCAGGGCGGTATTGATTGAGGAGCGACAGCCTTACGTCCTCCCGTCAATAATTATAATAAATTAAATACGCTTAAAACTGCTTTTGTAGCGAATGGACCGTCCGTTTTGAAGTTAAAACTATTGTAATCGAGCCAAGAGTATTATCAAATATCTAAAACATCGTAAAGAAACAATCCCGCGAATAATATAATTTCGGGGCCCCGTTTTACGCTCGTAAAAAATGATAGTTGAGACGGACCTGTGAATATTTCGTATTCGGGAATGTTCGAAATATTGGTGCGGTGGGGAGAGAGCCCACTGTCCCGCGAGAAATTCTTGATCTCATTAGATTTTCGCTGGATATCGAGTGGGACGGACGGGCGACGGGGATTCGGTAATATGCAAGTTCGCTTCTTTCTCGTGGGTTTGACCGATTAATGAGCTTCTTCGTGTTATTATCCTTTCCGTTTTCTTCTTATTAATTCAAGTATAATTTTTGGACGATTATCGTCACCGTTCGTCCTGCCATAAATTCGGTAGCTTTGGTCGCGTCGACGGCCTCGCATTTTGCCATATTTCGGGAATAAAAAGATCGTTTTTCGTCGCGTGTTGTAGGTCTTTGCGATATATATGATGCATCGACAGAGCAATAACCTCGTAAGAGCTGTTGTCCTATATGTAAATTTCAAGAGGTCTCGAACCATTTTTACTTTCCATCTCAGTTTACAATGAACACGGATGGATGGAGGATATAAATATGTACATTGTATACGTATATACATAAGCTCGCGCGAGCGTCTTAAGCGTCCTCGGGCGTTTTAACAACCAAGCGCAAAAGCTCTCGTGATATTCTGCGGTTAAATTGCCATTACTCCGCAAGTTCTAAAGGTTTGTTTAAGTTTCCGGGTCGTGTAGCTCCAAGGGTTTGGTTAACACGCGAGAGTTATCGTGCTTATATCCAAATGCAACCCTCTTACACGACTAGTTCATTATGCATATGCTCTAACATATTCGTATATAAATATATACGGCCATGCAAGCAGCATACATTCGTGCTTTATGTATACAATTTCACGTTGATTTTCCTTATTTCGTTTCCCTTCACTTTTTATTCATAATAATCATTCACAAGAAAGAGTGTGATATACGAGGTGTCCGCATCGAAAACTTTTTACGTTAGTAATTTACGTTATATAAAGTATTATTCTTTTGTCCCTATGGTTACAGTCGCTAAAGACCTGCTCTTTAACTTTAGCTTTAAGGAAGTCGTAGCGAAAGGTGGAGTATTAGACAAGTTATCAGATTGGAAACATGTTGTCGATTGAACTCACTATTTTCTTCAGAAATAAATTGGGAACACTTTACCGATAATTCAAGGGAAAAATTAAATTCCAAAATTTGTAACTTTAACCCGGTGTCTTATGACGCAATTCTTCGGATTTTATTCCGATCGTAGGCAGTACTACGATTTCCGTGGCGCCAAGTTTTGACCATGCAATCTTTATAATGGGTCCAAAATAAGACTTTTTTCAAGAATAAAAAAAATTGAAATTCGGCCTTTAAGGGGGTGAAACGGGGGGTCGAAAGTTGAAGGGCAGTATTACGATATCTGTGGCCCCAAGTTTTAACCATGCAGCCTTTATATTTGGCCCAAAACAAAAGACTTTTTCGAGAATGATAAAAATTGAAATTCGGCCTTTAAGGGGGTGAAACGGCGGTTTGAAAGTTGAAGCATTATTATTATTATTATTATTATTATTATTATTATTATTATTATTAATATATGCGGTCCCGAATTCCGACCATGCAGCCTCCACATTTGACCAAAAATAAGACTTTTTTCAAGTATGATGAAAATCGAAATTCGACCTTTAAGGGGATGAAACAGGAGTTTCAAAGTTTAAGCATAAAGTTGTGAAACGGTTGTTCTGAGGACATCACCCCAATTGACCCGTATACCATGCTATAAATACAGTATAATGACTACGTGGAAATAATAGGGTGAGTTTGGGTCATCTTTGGGTTATTGTTTGAATAGTTGGAAATGTGGAAATAGTAGGGTGGGTTCGGGTCATCTTTGGGTTGCTGTTTGAATAGTTGGACATTTGAAAAGAGTAGGGTGGGTTCAGGTCATCTTTGGGTTGTTGTTTGAATAGTTGGACATGTGGAAATAGTAGGGTGGGTTCGGGTCATCTTTGGGTTGTTGCTTGAATAGTTGGACATGTGGAAATAGTAGGGTGGGTTCGGGTTATCTTTCGGTTGATGTTTGAATAGTTGGACTCGTGGAAATAGTAGGGTGGGTTCGGGTCATCTTTGGGATGTTGTTTGAATAGTTGGACATGTGGAAATAGTAGGGTGGGTTCGGGTCATCTTTGGGTTGTTGTTTGAATAGTTGGACATGTGGAAATAGTAGGGTGGATTCGGGTCATCTTTGGATGGTTGTTTGAATAGTTGGACATGTGGAAATAGTAGGGTGGGTTCGGGTCATCTTTGGGTTGTTGTTTGAATAGTTGGACATGTGGAAATAGTATAAAGAGTGCGGGGGAGGGGGGAATTTCCAATCCCCGTTCCACCCCTTAACGGTCGAATTTCAAAAAACTGCCGAATACTTTTTAAATTACTCATATTCTAGAATATTTACGCCAAATTGCAAGCAAATCTGCCAAAAAATACTCCGTCTCATAAAAAATTTCAAACCCCTGTATCACCCCCTTAAAGGCCGAATTTCAATTTTTTTTACTCTTGAAAATAGTCTTATTTTGGGCCAAATGTAAAGACTGCATGGTCAAAACTTGGCGCCACGGATATCGTAATCTCCCCCGATCGTATATTACATATATTTAATTATTACATAGCCATAAAGTTTTCATTCTCAGTTATAAATCAAAGATTGATATCGTTACATAAAAAAAAGAGTTACCGAATTAGTTCTTGCAAAATGTTGAGTTAAAGTTGGAAAAAACCTCAATAAACTTGATTAGTTGTTCGATCGGTTCGCGCTGAAAAATTCTTACAGTGAGCTGGCAACGTTGCACATTCGTGACAGCGGTAATATAATCTATATTAGGTTACGCCGCAACAGAAATATTATCAAAGGCCCCAAATGTGCGGTCCTGGGCGTGTAAATGAATTTTTTTTACCAAGGTCACAATATTTTAAGTTATCTCGAACACAAACTTATTGATAAACGAGAATTGTTCCGCTATCAAAAGAGAGGTTAAGAAGGTTTATGTTTACAGTGCGAGTGTGCAGCGCTGCAAGTCTTCGCTTGAAAAATTCATCGACCATTAACAGCTGACGACGAGTAGCTCGATTGAGTGATTAAAAATATGTAATTTCTTAAAATATTATCTCATTGATCAGGATTGCTGTTGTTTTATTACGAATGTATAAAAAAAAAAAAATATTTTATACACCATAATAGTGTCAATTTGTAGTTTTTCAAGGAAAAATGTTTATATACGGTCAATTGACTACACGGAATCCTGACTACGATATCCTTAATAAAAAGAGACTAAAAAGGTGAATAAAAGGTCATCACAGAAGTTTCGTAAAACGTGTTTCAATTCAAATTTACGCCACAAAGTAGCCTGCTACTTTGCCGTCTACGTAACCGTCTTCGGTCATATAGGGTAGAAGAGCCAGTCGCCAGCCATGTACCAGTAGTCAGCCTCTGTCCATACTTTATACGAGTGGGAATAAGAGTGCGGAAGACATCATCCACACTCTTCCCACTCATACAAGGTCGGCTACGGGTACATGGCCGGCGACTGGGTGTTTTACCCTATACCCACCGAGTGATCAATTAATAATGCATTGCACTTAAGGCTAGGAGTCATACCGACTGGGCCGCCATGAGTGCGAGAAAGATAGCTGCAAATTTCGAAAGTGAAATTCTTCGACACGGTTTGACCGATTACAAAAAAGCCCTGTCAGCCCATTTTTGCAATCGCCCTGCATGGGCTGACAAAGCTTTTTTGCAATTGGTCAAACCATATCGAAGAATTTCAACTTCGAAAATTCGAGGTGAGGTTAGGTGACTGATCCATCCCCTTAACCCATCCATCATCAAATAAAGTCCACGACGGTCTATGAAATCAATGAAAAAATAAGTTCTACAAAAAAAAATAATAAAAAAATAATGCACAGTACCAATTGTTTATTTTAATCCTGTAAACGATTCACTGCTTTTGTTCCCCATTCTCGCGCAATAATAGTCTACGCAAAAATATCACTCAGAACGACGTACCATCGTTTTCCATGAAAATAACATTTTGATCCCATAAAATTTAGACCCATTCCATATTTTTATTGTCCTTTTCTTAATTAGTTAATAGCAATTTTTTATATTTTCAATTTTGTTGTATATCGTCTGGCTAATTTGTTTCCGAATGATGAAAATAAAAAGAAAATCTATTGTAAAATCAATATATATTCAAGAAGCTGAATAGGATATTTTCATTTTCAGCAGTCGATATGTTTTCTGCCTGACGTTTATATGTGTAAGTATCGGGCTTACAACAATAGAGGTCGCCCGCTGTTTGGGCCCATCGCTGAACTATATATTTATACTGGAACGCGCACTCTCGTTCCACTAACCGCGGCGAGAGAGAGAGGTCTCCAAAAGGAATCTCTATCTCTTTTTGTACAGTCCACCAAATAAAGTTAGCTGGTTCACGAAAATGTAAAAGAGTAGACACGTGTGAACGCCAGGAAACGTTTTTCTGTTCAGACTGTACCGTTTAGAACGCGCATGCGCAAATCGTAAAGAAAGAGATAGAGATTCCTTTTGAGACTTTCTCTCTCTCTCTCTCTCTCTCTCTCTCTCTCTCTCTCTCTCTCTCTCTCTCTCTCTCTCTCTCTCTCTCTCTTTCTCTCTCTCTCTCTCTCGCCGCGGTCCTTGCCGATTAGGACCTATAGGAGTGCGCATTCCAGTATAGCTTATAGTTCAGTGGAGCCCATTCACGGTCTTGCATACAGGTCTTGAAACGACGGTCAAATTTGATAGGCGTCAAGGGGGCCGCTTAGTGTACGAACTTTTTTTTCTCACCGCTGCCACCATGTGGCGCTGTTGTTGGGGGATATTATGAGACTAATTTAAACCAAATATTTATTATATTATTTATTATTTTTTTATGTGTAATTATATACAAAATTGTTATTATTATTATTATTATTAATAATAATAATAATAACAATAATTAATAATAACAATATTACTGTTTTATGTATAAGTATTAATATCAATATGAATAAATTTTGACTTATTTTTTAAGTAATGTTATCATTATTATAAAATTCTCAATTCCACTCAATCAATAAATAAAATTTCAAAAATCGACCGACTTGATTATAAATTCAATAAAAAATCAAAAAATGAAAATAAACAATATCAGTAATAAAAGTTTAATTTATAAATCAATTATATACATTCAGCTGTAAATATAAATTAAAGTAATGAAACAAAAAGTTGTAACAAGTGTTCAATTGTAAATCGGCGATACTGAAGTTCTTACCAAAAATACTATATTGACAACGAGAAAAAAAGTATCTTGAGGAGATTCGATCAATAACTTTCTGGATCTCAGTGCGCAGCTTAACCATTCCGCTAAACTACTAAAATATTAAAGAAACAATTTTCGAAAACCGGTAGAATCGTGGTGCTTCCTGTAAAAGTGTCTTGTAGATACTCGCTTGTAAATGTACTTGTATCGAGTTGCTACCGCGACTCTTAATTATGATAGCCAGCACTAAATGTGAATCACTTTTATCATGTCTACTTGAGCCTTGCACGTGCATGGCTAATATCGGTTTGGTTATATTTTCGAGAGTGTATGTATTAATTTATTCGTTTTAGCATGCAAATGCCTGCTTTTTTAATTTAATTTCCGTGATCTTAAAATTTCTTACGAAAAAGAAATAAGAATATGTGTACCAAAAAATTACAAACTATAACGCATGCGCTGTGTGCAAGACAGAGGCATATGAATGTTGCTATCTCCTTCGAATACGACATCCCCTTTCCGAAGCGCACCACGCGACCGAAAATTGAAGCTGCAAAAACTGGACGCTAAGCGAACCTTCCCCCATTATCGTCGTTTCAAGACCTGTACGTAAGACCGTGAGCCCATTAAATTCCAGTGGCCAGCCGTGAGGCCCATCACACACGTTTTCACATAGCGTAACATAACGTAGCATAAGAGATTTCGACCAATCGGATGTCGTACATGTGCACTATATATATGCGTCTGGACTTACCCGATTGGCCAAAATCTCTTATGCTACGTTATGCTACGTTATGCGAAAGCGCGTGTGATCGGCTTGACCCTGCCGAGCCTGCCGAAGAAGGAAGAAGGCGGCACACGTATATATAAATATATAACTTAGCAATTGTTTCCGTATTCGCTCTCAACGTTTACTAAATCGGCAAACGCTTTTCTCGACGGACGATTTGCAGATTAATACCGCACCGGGGCGTGTAGGTTTTACAGAGTGAAAATTGACTTATGCAATTTGATACGCGGCAGAGCTCTCGGATCGACATTTCCAATCATTGATTTATAGCCACGATATAAGAATTTATTTTAATTATTTGAGCACGTAACAATCAAACCTGACTGAGCGATCGAGCCTCTAATCGTTACATCGTTGTACGCGTGAAATTGGTTCGAAAATAACGAGCATTAAAAAAGCTTGGACGATAAGTAAAATTAAACGATAGCAAAAATTTTCTAAAAATATTTCTGCAAAGCGAATGTAAACTATTTATTTAAAAGTATTTAACATTTGCTTTATAAATGTTTTTTTTTGCACATTCCTTCGGTGGGATATGGGATTAAGGAGTTTCGGGACAGCGCATCTTTGGGGTTGGGGGGGGGGGGGGGGATCAGGGGGAAATTATATTGTTCAGGAGTTAGGCGCCAACTTCTACACAGTAATATTTCGCCTAAAGAGAAAATTTTTAAAGTGCGAAATTTTGAAACGGAGAATTCGGAATATTATTATCTTGACGTACGCGCACTAATAATATTTTTTGGATGTCAATATATCACGAATATTTGATATTAAAAACATTTCGATAAATTCGGCAACAGATCTACGAACTGAATAGTGAATTTGTTTTCATGGTTAGCGACACTGCTGTCAGGTGTTCTCTCATTGCGTGCACAATCGTTCATGCAATTTCTTGAAAAAAAAAAAAAAACTTTACGTCTTTAGGAAATGGAAACAAGTTTTTGAGATGAAACAATATTTGCATAATCAGGGATAAAATGAATCGTTTCCCTCAAAAATATATTTTTTAAACGTATATTTGCGCGGCGGTGTCTGATTGCATTCAAACACGCGCGCCATTCAGCACTCATGCGACGTTGCCACACTTTGCCTGTACGTTCGGTCAATGGGGGGAAAATTTACCATTTTCGTTAATGAATAAGTGAATAATTAATAAACGATGTAGATGAATCATTTAATTTTTGGACACCGCAATTGCAATAGTGTACTTAGTGGTTTGGCAGCATTTAACATTTTTTCTCACCATTACCTTCATAAAACTGTCGTTCACCAATAACCGTAGGCATCTCTCCGTGTTAAAAAGTGTTTTTTTAGTATTTAATTTCATGAAAACGGTGTAGACGATCGATATAAAATTTGGAGGGCACATCCAGTATAAGTCAAAGAATATACTGTGTGAATTTTAACTAAATAGTAACATTTTCTTACTTGTCCCGAAACTCCTTAATGAGCGAAAGAAAAAAAAATACTGATAGCGAACACGACTAATAACCCCCCTCCCCCTTGCCCTAGGCGAAACCCGAAAAATCGTAATTTTAAGTTGCGCATTTAAGATAACTTTTCATTCAATCAGCATGAAAGCTTGAGCACTTTACAGTAATTATTTTTTGCTTATTTCTAATTTGAAAAAAAAAATGAAATACCAGAAGTGATTGAGCAAAACCCTATTGGCAGGGTGCACGAAAATACTAATACTATTCAATTATCAGTGTGTTACATATTCATGCATACTGTCAGCGCCACCTAAAATCATGCTCCGCATTTTTTCAGGCTTAACGTATACGCAATACACACTTATTTTTAAAGTAGTATATGTACGTGCACCCAGCCAATTCACGGAGTATTAAATTTTTCGTCGTAATACCGAAGGGTTAAAAACAAACATAGTGCCCGAGATTCAATATCAATTAATTAGCAAACTTCTCCATCTCGGCAGAGGCATACCCAGGTACAAAGAACATGAGAATAGGGACTTGGAGTTTCAAGCAAATTTTCAAGTATTCGTTTAAAACGAAAATATATGAAAATAACAATTATTCGTGAAATTTTATTTATTTAATTATTCCCATAATTTATTATTTATAAGACACACCCTAAAAATATGTGCACACATAAATCCGTATTTCGCCGCGACCTTGACGGACAAATTGCATAACGATTAACGGATAAGGCAGATCCCGCTCTTGTCATTTCTTTCCGAGAGAGATCTTTCATAGAAAAAAAAAAACAACAAATTCCTTCTCGGCGTGTGGTGGTGGAACGGGATAGATCTTCTGAATAACTAAACGCAGCCTCCGCACGAAGATCGCTAGGTTAAAGTTAGTACGCGATGTGGCCGCACGACGGCTCGAAGGCGCGGTAAGCGCACGATCGTCCATTCAATCGCTAGGCGATCGTCCATTTCCGTAAATTCTCGTCGTCTCGTCGTCAACGCTCGTCGCTCGTCGTCGCTCCGAGTGCCAAGAAGCGTGTTGTACCGGCGAACGAGGAGTGACGTATTACACGCATGTGTACATGAATCTGACTGTCAGCAGCACAAATTACAATACGGTCGATCCGAGGGTTTTTTTTTTCTTTTCTCAATGTCGATCGTTATCGTGCGCCGTGAAAACTTTTCAAGGTCTTTCACTGTCACTTCTATTATATATCTTATACATATATTTTAGCGTTTTGCCGTTTGTAAGAGTGGATTTGGAGTGTCGTTGAGCTTCGGTGTAGTTCGCGATTCAATTCGACACACGCGCGTTTACAAATATCATTGAACAATAAAAAAATCGTTTTGTGACCGAACGATTTTTTTTTCTTCCTATTGTCATTAAAAACGTGTCTTAACACTTACGGCAAGTACCGCCGCCGCCGCCACTGATACGATATCATTTCTACACGTTGACAGAAAATGGAGAAGGGGAGTAGTATATAAAACTCGCTCCCGTCACCGAGCAACCTGTACAGTCGATCTAGAAATTTAAAAAACGCGAGCACGATTGTGTAGCCAATGGAAATACTACAACTCGATTTCCACTGGTTTATGCGGTTTATGAGTATGAGATAAAGAGAGACGAGAGCATGCCAAAGATTGTATAATCTTTTCTGTTCGACTGTCCAAACGACTGTCATAAATTTCACTCTTGTCACGTACGAGAGTATTATATAGTACGAGCGTGCGTGTAATTGTTGCTGATACGTTCGCAATATAATTACGCGTCTTCTCATCGTGTTCCATATAAAATGTACATTAATATTTGAAATTACTATACACGTGTATATACGGGAAACGTAATACGTGGCGGACTTTTCAGTAGTTGCGGGGTCTCGTAACGCAAGCAAGAGAGAGAAAGAAAGAGCGCGCGAGAGTTTGGTTAAGGCGGGGGTGAGGGAACGAGCGAGGAGTGAACGCAGCCATGAGATCGACGCCGTTGTTTCGTGGGTAGTGTCAGTGCACGAGGCTACACGGAGCCGAAGTGAACCAGCGGGGGACATACGTTAAATTTGCGTCTCAATCTTTTTAACACACATTATACGTGTATACATACGCACAGACACATTTACAGTGTAGTACAATTTACAACCAACCTGTTTTACCCGAGACGCTAAACGCTAATTCGCCGATCATACGTTACTTTCATCAGTTTCGTTCCTCGAGTTGCGTGTTATTTAATATTCCGAGAAAACCCCCATATATATATATATTTTTTTTTTTCAATTCGAGGACTCGAAATGTAACAGTGAAGAGTGTTTCTTGTGAGGAGTATTTGACGAAAGATTAGCTCGAGAAATAACGAGTGCGATATGGAGTAAGATCGCCGGGTGACGCGCGCCGATCGTAAGGTCAATCTTTGTTTGTTTTCTTTTTTTTTCTTTGCATTTCTCAGTGATTCTTTAAGATTTTCCGAATGTTCCAAAAAATGGATTGTGAGTGAATCGGTAGTGTGCTTCATATACCAAGGGAAATGTTCTACCTGATGAGGAACGGTGAAATCGCGAGACAACGTCGTGCGATCCAGAGGTCGTTCGTGCCGTTTGGGTGTTGGCCCTGAAAAACCGGCTGTGATTTTTTTTTTTATTCTTCGACTTGTTTTTTTGGTGGCTTTTTTTTTACTTTTCATTACGACGAACTTCGTCGTCGGGATCGGTAGAGTGCACATCTTTGTACACGCGTTTACGCATAGGCATGTCATAGTTCTTATAATCCGTCTCTGTTTTTGCTCCTTTTTATTTTTATTTTTATTCGATTTCGGTGGGAATCAAAGTCGTCCCGATCTCTCCATCCCCTCTGACAGGAATGCGAGAGCTCTGTTGAGACACGCATAACCAAGCAGCTTATACGAGAACTCCCGAGACAGACCGAGATTATATTTCAAGTGGTGCGGAGGGGAAGGGGAGGGGGGAGATCGCAGCCACAAACGAGTCGCGAGTGTGTACCCTCTTGGAGATATAAACGCTCGGAGAAGTTAGGTTAGGTTTGCTCATACTTGCTCGACACACCGGGACGCGTAACGTTCTGGTGTAAACCCATATGCGGTTATAGCATTCTCTATCTTTTTCTTTAATACGTATACGAAAGGATGCTTCGAACATTATTTTTCATTGCTGTTATTTATTTCTTTACCGAAATATTTCTATTTCCGCAAAACATTTTCTCGAAGTAATGTAAAAAATTTTCTTTTTATTTATCCCCTGATCATCAAATATTTAAGAACCTATATTTTCATATGCTGTCTTCAATAAAAATTTGTCATATATTTTCGATGAGCGTGCTTCGAGTAAAAACAAATATACGTATATATATAGAAAATTCTGATCTCACTACGATACAAGTTTCTTTCTGTTCGTTGTCTCGAAACGGAATTCACCATATGTCTTAATTGATCGAGAAATTTCAATTGAAGCGCGATATAAGCTACTATATTTACGATCCCGAAGCTTCAGATTGAGACAAATCGAAGTGCGAAATGTTTTTTTCGTGTTAGCTTCGCGAAAAAAAAATTGCAAATGGAATTATGTGTATACTTGGTCAATTTGCAGTCGAAAGCTTCGCGAGTTGAAATTGAAATTGTACAAATACGACTATATTATTCAATTTATTATTTGTCGAAATACCGCATTATCTATTTTTTTCTTTTTTCAAATTACGAGTCCGTAATATCCGACGAGTATTCAAAATTTGACCTCATATATTTTTTGGGACAAATTTCAATATGATAGTTCAACAAAATTTCAATGCAGTTATTCCGGGGATGAAAAAAAAAAATCAGTTATAGTACTACTAAATAAACAATACAAATCCACCTGTAGCGGGGATACTCAGCTTGGGAATTCGAGATGCGAGTGGCAAAAAATTTATGTATTAAAAAAATCGAAATGGGATGCGGTAGAACTGCTGCGACCTGACCCTCGGTCACGGTATTTGAGTCCAGGGTCTCCCACTCTCGTTTTCACAAGTGCCTTTTGCCCCTACCCATCGGAGTAACACCCACCTGCAGGCCCATCGCTTAGGGACTATCAGAGGTCCTAGAAACTCGAGTGCAGCGGTGAGGGCACGTAGTAACCACGAGTAGTGTGATACCTTCTCTCTACAAGACTCGTCATTTTTTTCTTTTTTTTTTCTTCTCTTTTTTTTTCATAAATGGGACACGCGCGCTTTCGAAACGTATCTTTTGTAGTTGTGAGTTTACGTACGAAATACAACTCGTTTCTCCCGAGCGACAGTTCGTAGCGTACAATCGTAGAGTCCACACGCAAGATAGTTGAAAAAAATAACAAAAATACCTACACATGTGTGTATACCTATATATTGTGAGATTTTTTTATCGTGTCGCCAGACGCGAGAATCGAACAAATTTCACGAAACAACACTTGCCTCTCGTAGAATTATTACGTTATTTTATTATACGAAGATTCTTAACGAATGAAGTAAAAAAAATGGTTGGTTCATTCAATTATAAGCACGGTGGATTTATAATTTTTTTTTTTTGTAATTTTTCAAGCAGTTATTGTATTTGTTTTTTTTTTATCAAATTTTGACAAAATTATTTTCGTTGCAATCTTTCGATTGAGCATCTTTCGTTGCAATCTTTTGATTGATCATTAAAAATCAATAATATTTTCCCAAAGTATTGGAGAAATCGCGACGACATTGAATCCCGATCGGACTTTTAAATTTACGGGTGGAAAAACAGAAAAGAATTTATGGAATTTTTCTTGTAGGTTATTTTGATTTCGTGTACATAGACCGTCGGTGTTTACGACTGTGATAACGCGGGTGGGTGAAGTTTGATGCTGAAAATGCCAGGAACGACGGATTAAAATGTTGGAGAGATAGATCTGATCTGCTTAGCGTTTGAATTATTGTTGTCGATTTATATATATTTCGACGAAATATAATATTACGTTATTGTCGAAAAAAAAAAATTGGTGGAAATGACCACGCGAAGGAAGAAGAAGTCGCAGGATGGATTCCTGAAGAAAGTTTCGAGCTTGTTTAATCTCGACACGGTGAGTCAGAACAAATTTACAATCGTCGCGCAGTTTTTATCGATGATCCTGAAACTTCTTGATTCGTGCCTATTTAATAAATTCCCAATGATGGTAAATTATATTTAACGCATTTTAAGTGGAACCAAATCATTCGCGATTGACCTTGTAATATTGATTAAATATTTATCAAATTAGAATTGGTTAGAATTTGATTTATTATTGAAATTATATTCGAATCGGAAAGTAATTTTATAATCACATTGATATTTAAAAAAAGGCAAAAAATCACTCGAATTTAAATTAAAAATACTCAATCATTGTATTAGTAATTCTTAAAAGATATACCGGTCTGTATTTGAAAAATTTTTCCAAGTATCTATCATCACCAATATATATATATATATATATATATATATATATGATTTAGATTCTTAAAAACCGTGGCCGTAAAAAAGCCTGCAGCTTTTTCCATTAAACCGTGTACGAACGTTTATATAAATGGCTCTTTTTCTCGGTTGGTTATCTTCGCGACGTTAAGAGCAGAAAATGGGGGATTTGTGGACGGAGCAATCGAGAAAATGAAAGAAAGAGCTTATACATATATACATGTAATATAATATAATATAATATAATATAATATAATAGAATTATCGAAGCGTGGTGAAATAAAAACCGCGAAAGACGGGCGTGGAGTGTGGCGAGGATAACCGAAAAGGATCGTTCCTCCATTTTTCTCAGAAGTCGTATAAATATATATATATATATGGATATATAATATATATATGGGGCATTATTCTACGTTAAATCGGCCACTTTTGAAGTTCCTATTTTTTATTGTGTTGATTTTTTTTTCTCCGATAGAGCTCCTTGAAAGGAACTCGCTTGATTTTTTTCAAATTTTTATCTCAACGCGTTCATCGGAAACGAATAAATGAAAAAAGTTTCAATTTTTTTCTTCAAATGTCAGTTCCACTCCCCGAAAAATCCAGCAAACCGAATGGATAAGGGGGTCAAAATTTTTGTTTTGAAACCTACTTTCGTTTCAAAACATGCAAAAAATTATCAAAACATTGCATGAATAAATTTTTTTGATTCCAAGCCTGAAATGTTTTTTTCCTCAATGTTAGCCCCCTTCGATTTTGTTGTTGATTTTTTATAAAAAGCTATTCTTTTTTTGAGGAATTTTAAGCCTAGTGTGATCGCGGGGAAATCGTCCGTGGGCATATTTTTATTTTATAATTAAAATATAGATTTTTTTACAATCAATTATCTATAACTCTCTGAAAAATTGAACGAAGCGAATCGTCTAGGGGGTTGTTAAAATTTTTCTTCTGAAATATACTTTTGTTTAAAAATATGTGAAAAATTATTCCACATTTACATGACCTAGTTTTTCCAATTGTAAGATAAAAAAATAACCGTTTTTCATAGCGCTTGTACTAATTAATTTGTTTCTTTAATGTTTGTAAGGAAGCATGATTCATTCAATGAATTTTAAGTCAAATACGAACGTGAGAAAATAGCTAGTTCTATCTTTCAAATTGTTAATTTTATTAAAGATTTTTGTCGTTGATTAGACTAATATTTCCCCACGATCATACTAGTTTTAAAATGCATTAAATGAATAATAGTTTCCTATGAAAGTTTAACAGCAAAATCAAAAGGTACTAACACCGCGGGAAAAAATATTTCTTGCTTATAATCAAAAAATCGTTGACATATTGTTAAACGAAAGCACATATCAAAACGAAAAATTTGACCCCCTCATCCATTCGGTTTGCATGATTTTTCATTGATTTGTGCGCATGACTGATAGTAAAAAAATCCACAATTTAATTATGAAAAATACAACGAACGATGCCCCATCATCGAACTAGGCTTAAAAGTCATTAAAAAATGATATTTTTTGATAAAAATTGAAGAGCAAAATCGAAGGGGGCTAACCATGTTAAAAAAAAAAAATACATTTCTCTAGTTTTGAGGCTTTCACGGCCATTATTGTTACAAAGGTTTGAGGCTTCCGGATGGATGCCGTGTAGTGTTTCAGCGTATTGCCGACGTTTCGCAAACGTTACAGTTTGCATCATCAGGGCTAGGAGCTCCGATACCGAAGATCCCTGGTCTCATGCAGTCCTCATATACGCATGGTCATTGTTCCGGATGACTGCATTGGTCAATCGGAGATTTTAGTTGATCGGCTGATCAATTAAAGAACAGAACGCATAAGCAGGGTCCTCTCAGGAAATACAACATCAAAGTCATCTTCAAACCGCAAAAGAAGATAACACAAGTGCTTCCAAACCTGAAGCACCAAAGACCCCCTTTAAACACACCGGGGGTATACAAGATACCATGCGCATGTGGCAAAGTGTACATGGGAAAAACCGGGAGGAAGATCGGTACACGGATCAAGGAACACCAACGATGTGCCAGATATGGCCGTATTCTCCAGTCAGCATTAGCAGAACACACGATGGAAACTGGACACTCTATCCTTTTCGACAAGGCCCAAATGCTGGCCAACCCTTCGAGTTACTTCTCCAGAAAACATAGAGAAGGACTAGAAATCCGGAAACACCCGGACAACCTGAACAGAGACGGAGGTTACCAGGTCCACCCTATCTGGCACTCCGTCCTCCCGGTTTTTTAATTGATCAGCTAATCAACTAAAATCTCCGATTGGCCAATGCAGTCATCCGGAACGATGACCATGCGTATATAAGGATTACCTGAGACCAGGAAGCTTCAGTATCGGAGCTCCTAGCCCTGATGATGCAAACTGTAACGTTTGCGAAACGTCGGCAATACGCTGAAACATTACACGGCATCCATCCGGAAGCCTCAAACCTTTAAAACATTTTTCGTTTAGAATATGAAGAATTGTTGTATGTAATATGTGGATGAATTCCTACATATTCTCATACGAAAGTACGTTTTCAAACTAAAATTTTGACCCCTGATCCATTCGGTTTACTGCATTTTTGAGAGAGTTATCGATATTTGAAGAAAAAATCGAAAAATTTTTCAAAAATTCGTTTCCGACGAACGCGTTGAGATAAAAATTTGAAAAAAAAAAAAAATCAAGCGAGTTCCTTTCAATGAGCTCTATTAAAGAAAAAAAACAACGTAATAAAAAATGCGAATCTCAAAAGTGGCCAATTTGGCGTGGAATGCCCCATACATATATATATATATGTAGACCCGCCTGTCTCATTGCAAAGCACTTCGAAACGCTTTGTGTGTCACTCGCAGTAGTCAGACATACTGAGATGTCGATAAGGAAACGTGCAATATCCAGGCTTTCTATACTACGATATACAGGGTGTCCACTGCGGTATTTACTACGAGTGGTAAATACCGTAAGCTCAAGTTCAGTATCGAATTTCGAATGAAAAAGTCCAAAAAAATAATATTTTTCGATCGGGCTCCGTCCGTTTATCGCGCAAATTACCGAAACGTTTGAAGATGGATCAAAAATCCACAGGATCAATCTTGGAGAGCATTATAAAAAAAATGTTATTATTCCTGCGTTATTTATTACACCCTCGCGGGTTTTTACGAGCCCATCCTCTATTACTTTAACCCCACTATTACACTTTGACCCTCCAAGAGTGTTACGCGCCCACAGCCACTCTTTCCTAATGCACTACTGTATCGCATTTGCACGAGAGCCAAGGGAAACTGTGGAAAACCAGGCCGATACAGGCGGCTATGTATTTATTACCTAGTTTCAATTGATTTAGCACCATCGAAAGCTCTGAAAAAAGTGTCTCCCTCTCACCGATTGATGCGCGAGCTGGTGCATGGCCAAGCGGACCCAACCAAGTATTGGTCTCGCCCGAGACTGCTTAACTTTGATGATCGTCGGAGCTACACACCGACTGCATACCCATTGCTGTTAGCTCTTACTGAGCATTAAATTTCGAACAAAAAAAGCTCCCCTAACAGCACCTTTCGATTTTCAGTAATTTGGTTCTGAGAGCGGATGAAAAAAAAAAATCTATTATAGTTCTCGAGGATTATACGTAGGGTTAATGTTTTTAGGGTATTATGTCGTGAGACATGTATATACGCATATAAATCTGCAGGACAAATAAAAATCTCCAAATAAATCTTTATTGCAATATTTTGGGTTCCTAAATGTATCGCGGTGTAATTAAGTTCGCCATTCACCGAAATCACTCCGCTCCACCGAATATCACTTTCTTTTGTTGTAAATAAACGTGCACGTTGGAGGCGTTTGATGTCAGCTTGTGTGGGCGGAAACGCTTTGAGGCTCACCGAGATCTAGACCACGTACTGCACCAACGTTGACGAAGAGGACGATACGTCAACGACGCTTGTAGTTCAGAGGCTTTCTCCGAGCCTGTATCATCCTATCACTATGTATTCGGTGGTTGAATTTCGAACGTTGTAAAGGGGCGTGAATTTGAATGGGTTTCGACAAACAGGCCCAATCACAACGATAGAGAATGTTATTCCCGCGGTTTCGATAGTTTTACCATAAACGGATATCGGACGCACTACAGGTGATGGATAAAGCACGTCAAACGCGAAATAATTAAATGGAGCGTTGAGATTTAAAAAAAAAGATACCGGAAGCTGTTTATTTTTCAATTTTGACTCGCGGTTTTCTGCTTTGATAATTTATTTTTTGTATTTTTATAAATTTCGCTGCAACGAAGTAATTCCGGACTTTGAGAAAAATGCTATACGTTTACTAATTACAAATAAAAACTACATATTAAAATAATACAATATGTACTATTATTAAATATTTATGAATCTGAGATTAGAATGAAGCAAATGACGACACGACGCTAACTATAACTCATCGTAGTGCTCGAAGACGTCAAAATAAACGTAATGTATTGGCTACCGATCAATACACACCTATGCACAGCCATAACATTTAAAATATTGTTCCAGTATTCTATGTTAAATCTGTGATGGAATAAAGTAACACGTATGCGTGATTCGCGCGGTCATTTCATCGATATCCAATTACGCGTTAGTATAGGTGTTATATATAATAAAACTTGCATAATGCTGCATAAAATATTCATGGAAATGTGTATTACTCGCGACAATATCCTTCCTCGTGATAATATCGTTCTTATAGCGTTTGATATAATAGTATTAAATATATAGCAAGTGCTTACGACGATGCAAGGACCATTAAAATAGTGGGTATACAGGGTATCCCAAAATTGATAGTTAAACAAATGTAAATTTCACTGTATTAGGAGAGAATTCGTAATCAAAACGTAAAAAATGTCCGTTTTTATCGAAATCATCCCTCACGAGTCATTAACAGTTAATAATTATTTATTTTTTGTCTTTATTTTCCAATTTTTGCTCTAATTTTTCTTACAGATTTAAGTCGCGAACACCGGTGTAACGCTCTGAATTTGCTGTTCAAGAATCTAAATCATAAAAAAAAAAAAATATGATTGAATCTACTTTTTCAATTCCCTCCTAATTTTAACTTTACTTTTATTATCATAAATCATCCGCTTTGAGACACCCTGTATATTTTCCAATATAGGTAGTATAAGTATTACCGTATATCATAAGCACGTAAGTATTCAATAAATGAGCAAGATGAACATCTAAAAGGAAACATGCACTCTCGCTCGTCCAATCACATCAGTTCCACTATTACGTATTATTTTGCATTATCGATGTTGACTTTTCACCATGAAACTGAGCGGATATTGTAGAAGTTTACTGGAAATCATTCATTCGGTCAATTATTAATTTATACACGCACATATTCCAATGTAATAAATCATACTCATTAAATATTTGATCGTGAAGCTGACGTTTGCACAGTTGCAAAATGCATGTCGAACCTTTCCGATAATCATGACATGCACAAATCTTCGTTCGCCGTCCCCGATTATTAAATCATACGTGCCTCGTGTTTATTAATGATTTCATTACGTGACCAACATTTCCTTGGCTCTCCCGTTGATAAAAACGCTCAAAAAAGAGCTTCAAAGGCTATTAGTTTCGGACGAAAAGGGTTTTTGGTTGAGATTCCAGCTTTTGGTACTTTTAATATATTTCGTCATTGTACCCGTTCGAGCAAATCTGAAGTCTTGAAAAAGTCATAAACACGATCGTATCTTAAAAATAGTGACGAGGTGAACATTGAAAAATATACAAACAAAACAAAGAATTTTGGTTACTTTTTTGAATGCAATTTCAACTCGAATACAAAAGATACTAATTGTAATAAGTCCGTGCGTATGTGTGTGAATAATAAATAAATCGCAGTTATTGAAGTTAATCATGATTAGGAAGTCTTAAACTCTACAACCTCGTGAGAAATGATAGTACGTTTCGCCATGGAGTAATGAAGGTGTTTCCACGATTAAACTTTATCCCGTGTTTATATGCATCTATTTTATTACTACTGCCGTGTTATGCAAAGGCCATGATCATACTCCAAGTTGCGAGATGTAAACGCTATGAAGTAGGAGAGAAATTCTCATTGCCGAGGCCAAGACCAAAGAATATGCGCGTGTACTACAGGGTCCGTTGATACTGTATACGTATAATATGTGTGTGTGTGTGTGTGTATATATATATAGATAGATAGATAGATATATAAATACAAGCCACAAGCAAGCAACACTACGTCGTACGGCAAAAGTAATTAATTTCTAATCTATGCCAAGTTCAAGAGACTCCGTGAGCCATTATGCCGTGACTTCGAGTCTGTGTACAGGGACTATTGTATCATTCTGTATATTACACACAGTATTTAATGGCTTTCCATTCGCAATGAATCAAATATTTCAATCAAAATTAGAGGATGCACGTTTCTAGTTGGCAACATCTACAAGTTTTTCCCTCTTTATTTATTCGTGATAAAGTCGTTACGGATATTCCACTTTGTACTAGTATTTCGATACCAAATGAATGACCTTATCACTATTGCATCAATTATCCAATCACAAGCCGTGTGCACGTGTCACCGCAATTTCGTTGCACTTAAATGCAGTTGAATGCCCAATGAGACCAATGGATAAAAAGTGTTTTTTTTTTTCCATTCAAATTTAAAAATTACATTGTCTAACTGTAACGCTTTGCCCGTCAAACGTACAAATTAGCCTTGGCTCTCGATAATTCCAGGGCGTCAGTCGATGATAATTCATCGAAAACCAACAATGTAAAGAAAAATCGAGAACTTTGGTGAGAGTTTACCCGGTGAATATAGCTTAAGGCGTCTGCCCACCCTGAATTTTTTTTTTAATTTTTTTTCTTTTAATAATAAATCTTGAAATGTTACGAACAGTTTAAGCTGTAATTGGTATTGAAAATCGTAAAATTGTCGAAGTTACAGATATTTTTCGGTAAGAAGGTCGAGCCGCTGCGAGCGATCGATCGCGCGGTTTGATCACTGTATACGACTCGTACTGTTTAGCACACGCAGCTATCCTATTTCATGTCCTTTTGTATGGGCCCGTTGCTTACTTTGAGTTGTTTACTTGATGTGAGGTTATTTTTATGTGAGGTTGTTTTGATTTG
Source organism: Rhimphoctona megacephalus (assembly GCA_963989365.1). Classification (NCBI taxonomy): domain Eukaryota; kingdom Metazoa; phylum Arthropoda; class Insecta; order Hymenoptera; family Ichneumonidae; genus Rhimphoctona; species Rhimphoctona megacephalus. The sequence goes on along the minus strand of OZ022416.1, from coordinate 40,949,267 downwards.
TTTACTTGATGTGAGGTTGTTTTGAAGCCGAACTCGTTATTTCAAATTTCGAGAGCGTCAGTCAGTATTCGGTAAGCAACAGAGAAGCACGTATCAATATTCCTAACAATAATTTCACGAAAAAAATGGGAAAAAAACCAACGTCCCGTGGTTATGTGGATGAAAAGGGGACGAAGTTTCGAAAGATTCGATCGAAAAGTATGAAAAGAAAAAAATCGTCCGCTCAATCGACACCAAATGGAGCAGGAAGAGGTGGGTACTAGTCGGTCAGCAAAAAAATTGAAGGCTAGGAAAAAGATTGATGTACCGATTAGTGCGAATTTTGGGTATCGGATTGTCAACTTTGTGACCATTTTTTCGGTAACTAGTAACGTCGTAAAGTGTAAAAAAAATGCAACGGTGACGTCAACTTCGCGGAATCTAATATTCGCGGACTCGGTTTCAAGTTAGTGATTTCGTGTGATTTGTGCGAACCAACCAGTGTCGATTCAAGTCCTCTTATCAACCGCAAGGCGTACGACGTAAACAGACGAATCGTATTCGCATTTCGATTGTTGGGTATTGGTCAGAAAGGGATAGATAAATTTTGTGGCATCATGGATTTACCGAAAGCGACATACCACTCCTTTTACGATACCGTTATCAAACAAATTCACACTGCTGCAGAAAGTGTATGCAACATATCCATGGAAAATGCTGTGAAGGAAGAACAAAAATTAACAACAGAAATGGGAAAAGGCCCAGGTTTGACTGTTTCTGGTGATGGAACTTGGCGCAAACGAGGTTACTTTTCGCATTACGGCGTATCGACGATTATTGGATATTACTCAGGGAAAGTGATAGATCTAATAATCAAGTCTTCTTACTACAAAGCTTGTGAGTATTGGAGTAAGATTTTAGGTACAATTGAATTCGAGCTGTGGAAAAAAGGAATGTCACGAAGAGGAATTTTCTGCCAATCACGAAGGGTCCGCTGGAAAAATGGAAGTCGATAGCATAGTAGAAATATTTTCGAGATCGATAGAGAAATATAATGTCCGTTACAAGTAACAAGTTCGTAACAAGTTCTGTGGACTTATGGATATAGGTTCCGGATTTAATACCAATGTTTATTATGATATCATCAATACTGTTTTCATCGCAGTGAACGCTGTATTTGATTTAGTAACACTCAAGGCTGTTAATGAAGAAAGAAAAATACTGAAGGAAAATGGAGTTCCAGACGATGTTTTGACTGTTTCCGGGGATGGCTCTTGGGCCAAGAGAGGATTCTCTTCACTAATAAATATAATTTCACTCATACTTAAACACACTAGAAAAATCGTTGATGTTGTAGTACGATCAAGCCATTGCAAAGGTTGTCAAAAGTAGAAGGGAAAGGAAAACATAATAGAATATTTGGCTTGGCACGAAAAACATAAAGAATTTTGTAAAGCGAACCATTCAGGCAACAGTGGCAAGATGGAGGTAGATGGGGTCGTCGATATGTTTTTACGGCCACTAGAAAGATTCAACGTACGATATGGCTACTACATCGGTGACGGCGATTCATCGACATTCAAAACTTTATTGAATGTTCATCCATACGGTGAAGACGTCGTTGTCAAAAAAATTAGAGTGCATTCTGCACGTAGTCAAGCGTATGTTTAAACGTGCTAACGACGCTAGGAAAGCTTTGATTAAAAAAAAAAAAGAAAAACATTGAAACAAGTTGAAGGGAAAAAAGTCGCACTGAAAAAGTCAAAAGCAAAAAAAGTAGTCGCGAACAAGTCGCCTGTTGTAAAAAAGTCACCATAAGTTAAGACTCAAGGTTTAACTATTAAATTAATGAAGGAGTTATCAACAAATTATGCACTAGCTGTTAGAAGGAACATCGATTCCGTTGAAAACATGCGCAAGGAAATTTGGAGCGGCCATAAAATCTCGACAGATAGTAAGCCGCAGCACTCCTACTGCTCCAGCGATTGGTGCAAATACTTGAAAGGTAAGAAAACTAAGACCCGATACAAGCATCCTCCTGCACTTTCTCAAGAAGTTTAAGAAATCTTAAAGCCGATATACGAGGATTTCACAAAAACCGAGCTGCTTGAAAGATGTTTAGGTGGTCATACACAAAACAGTAATGAAAGTTTTAATGAATGTGTATGGAACATGGCGCCTAAACTTCTTTTTAATGGAAAAACAATTGTTGATATTGTGTCGAAGACTGCAGCTTATACTTTTAATGAAGACTTTGAGCCAATTTTGAAAATTATGGAGCTGACTGGCATGAAAATCGGCCCGATCGTCGTGGACTACGTCGCAAAGCACGACGACACGAGGGTTAGCCTTGCGGAGCGCCGTAGTTTAGATACTTCAAAAGAGGCCAGAACTACAAGAAAACAGGCAAGATTAGAAGAATTGGAGCATTTTGATGCAGAGGAAGGACCGTCCTATGGTGCAGGCATTGCAGATTAATTGTAGGTAAGCATTTTTCATGATTTTTTATTTAAAAAAACTTTGAATGCGTTTTTCTCAAAACACCATTTTTGAAATTGGTCTCCACGAGATCTCAAAAACTACTTGACCGATCCTTATGAAATTTTAATCACATATTCTACATATATATTCCTAGAAATTAACGCTCTGCGAAGTTAAAATTTTGATTTTTAATATCTTTGTTGTACAAAAAACAGTGAAAAAAATGTGTTTTTATTTTTTTTCTGTTTTCATTCACCATTTTGTTATTTATCGATAAAAAATAATATGCAAGCGTCATTACCTATCTGACGTTATACTTAATCCAACGCACTTTGTTGTTTTGGTTTCAGACAAGCCGTTCCTAAGATATGATGGAGACCGTTTGACTCCTACTTTTCGCGGCGCTTTGTTCAAGTGCAGTTTTTGCACATAATAATGTATTAAAATGAATAAAAAATTTTTTTTTATGTAAATAAAGACTAGATTTATCATCCCCAACAAGTTTTATTTCAATATGTTCAACAGCATACCCAGAAAAAATTACCAAACATAGCCTTTTTTTTAGCGTTCAAACTCTAATAGCGTCTTAAAACAACGATAACTTCGCGAAAGATCTTTACTCGCGTCACAAAACGTAACCAGAATTTTCCAAGCACGCGCGTACCCCGAAACAATATCGCTCTTTTAATTCCCAAAATTCTCAAAATATTACTCGCGAGTACAATAACTAAACATCACAAAAATATCAGAGCGAGACGACGGTTCATCGCTATGGTTTCTGTAGAATGAGATCCGGAAAAGACCACGAATTCTCCGTCGTTGCTGTCCAAAACTCAATCCTCGATAAACGTACCGAGAGCAATTACGCGACTTAAAGTCTTAACCCCCCACCCTTAGTTTAATCGCGGAAATCGCAACCGTTTCTTTGAGAAGCTTCTCTCGCTAGATAACCGCTCGACGACAATACTGGCAATATTTGAATTCGATGTTCGGCCGAGATTGAATTGCGACCTTGAGCCTTGATATTGTCAGAAAACGGAGTTCGACAGCTTAGGGTGAGGGCTTCGAGTCAGCGACCCTCGCGTGATGACTTTTAAATATTCGAGATATTTAAAATAAACTCGAATCGCCAACGATTCACTATGATGCCGATAGCCTCCCCTCGTCGACTCGATGTACTTTCATTGATTTGGAACCGTCGCTCGCTCGTACATAAATTTTAAAAAATAATACTAAAGAAATTAATAAATCGGAAATACGCTTGCATTTCGCTCTTCTGGATGCTCGAGAGAAATTCGTTAACGACGAAAAACGCTCCTTTCCCGTGCCGTGCCAATATTTAACCATTATGTGACGTGGGCAAAATTCCCACGTCACATAACATATACGGCTAATTGCAATCACCGTGCGATGATTTATTCCCGTAGTTATAGAAGCGTGTCAGCTGCAAAGGCAGATTTTCCAGGCACATCATGATCCGCCGCGCGTTCTCATATAGGTAATAGTTCATTTTCCAGCTCCGATTTCCGTAAAAGTGCATTATATATATATATATATATATTATTGTATCGAGCATGTCAAAGTTGATAATTGTTTCAACGTCACCCCTTTTATTTTGTGCTCCCTGGTTCTACACGGGATCACTTGGATCCTCTTTCATGCTGCGTGTCACAAGCAGAAACCGTCAATTTAACTTCTACAATGTTTTTAGTACTTAAAACAGTGTGTACCTGCGTACATAGACTAACCGCACTCCTGAAATTGTATGCTCGTACACTTTGGTCTCTATTTTCTATCAGCTGCTCCCCCATTTGTCTCGTTTATGTCGAAAAACTCATCTCGTGTTTCTTAATAACCTATTCTCTCGTAGCAAATATACTCTCATGGGGTTTCCTATGTACAGGTCTTTCGATAATCGTAAAATGTTGATCGGAAATATTGAAATCTTATGGGTTTCATGGGTCTTGCGAATCAATCGTTTAATTCGGACAATTGTTTTCTCAAGGTAGATAACAGTTCGAGCTTTACTAAAATCTACTTTGCCTCCTCGTGTGCCTGTGGGTATTGCATTGTCGCGTATTTCTATGTGTAACTTGGTGCAAAAACAATTTTTCCCTTCAATTTTTACTGTTACGTGTTGTATGATATCACATTTCTTCGTGGTTAATGAAAAACAATGAAAAGCATCAAAGAAGCATCCCATAATACCTAAAAAAACTTATGAGGTAGACACCGCAAAAAGAGTGAACTCCATCCGTGTAATTTTTCCTCACGCGAACAGCCAAAAGCGCGGATACACTTCTTTAGCTCGAGCACGCGGATTAATTACGTCTCTTTAATACGTTTCTGGCGTTAGTGTGCGAACTCCGGGTATATAGCCGAGGGGCATATTCGATGCGTATAAATGAAAGCAGTACGGACAAACAGTGAGTAGCGGATACCAGAGGGTTCTCCCATTGCGCATCGGGTCGCGAAATTCCCAGGCTGGTTAACCTCCGCCTTCTTTTCGTTTCATTCTTCGACCGCTACGCAACAAACTGTACTACGTCGTCATGCTACATGGAATTGAAGGAAAAAAAGGAACGAAAACTAGTCTTGTACCATCTTCGTCTGAATCAATTTATTGCTAGGAATTCTTCCATTTTTCTTCTATATTATATCGTAACATCATCAGGAAAGAGATTGCAGTTGTCAGAAAAATGTTCGTTTCAAAAAAAAAAAAAATTCTCTTCGTATTGATATTAGTGTCAATTTAAGGGAGTATGGGGCAAAATTGCCACATAAGAAATTCAGTGAGTTTTATTGGTGAACACATGATTTTTCGACTATTTTTAAGTCCTAAAATTGATTTCCGAGCCGTTTCCCCAATTTTGTAAAAAAAAAAATTGGGGCAGAATGGCCACCCCCTCAGATGCAGTAAAAATCTATAATTGACAATTCTGAGTCATTAGCAATACATACGTCGTAATTGAACTATTCGCGAATAAAATATGAACTTCGCGATGTAAAAAAAGAAATAGGGCAAATTCTTGAATTAAATTCGCTCCATTTCTTTTATTTCATGGGGAAAGTGGACTTTGGGTCGACTTTGCCTCTTTTGCGCATTCGGGGAAGTGTTCGCGATAGCGTCCAGTGTTTAACCCTCACCAGGCCAACGTGGGTTATTTTTGGCCAGGCCTATTTGAACTCTGGCGAGTCCTTCGAAACTTGTGGTTCCACCTCAATATTTTTGCGAACCATTTAGGGAATGTCTAAGCGTAACATATTAGTTGTAACATTGTAAATGTTCATACTTACCTCCGTTGAGCGTGGTGGAAGCCACCACAGTGCTCGTCCGCCTCAACAATTAGTAATAAAATTTTCCTTTGTTAATTTGTGTCCTTTTTATAATTTTTTTCGCGGCATAGCGTTTAATCATCCTCCGGGATCGCACATAGGGCCTTGTAAAAATTAGCGCAGACCGAAAAACTTGGTCTTAAGAGATATCGTTCTGTGCACTCTCCGAAAATTTCATGAAGACTCCGCCGAACAACACGTGGAAGATATCGAGCAAGAATAAGATGACGAACACCGACCGGAAGATCATCGAGCCGAAAACCCATCACATTTTCAACGGAAAGAGACATTTTTAATCCCCAAATTATCCTTATTCCTCCCGCAAGTAAAACAATTTCCACAAAATTTTTCCTAAACCCGCTTCAAGAATTTTTCCCTCCTTTTCGAAATTTCCGCAATTGTGTCTCGCGAAAATCGATGTGAAAATGAAACAACTCACCTCGGTAGGGGATAATTTCCCTTACCATTGAAGAAATCGTCGAGAAATATTGAGGAGAAACGTCATCAGCCGAGTCGAGAGGACCTAACCTCAAAAGTGAACATCGCCGATCCGGTATTTGAAGAACAATCTCCCGAAAAACAGCAAATCAAGAGTCCCACGGCGTCGAGGTTTCCTATTCTGACACTGTCACTGGCTGCCGTGCAGCCAGTACCAATAGCAAAACCCCGTGTTTACCGGGCAAATCATGAGAGAAGTGCCATAATCACAAGCCCGTCATATCACGCCAGTTTAGCGAACAAGAATAAAAGGACCACAAAAATAGCCAAATTCTCGTCTTCGGAAGATGTTTCCTGTATTTTTTGCGATCAAATCTATTCGCTTTCCTCCGAAGACTGGATCTGCTGTATGACATGCCAAAAATGGGCTCACACCTTGGGTGCAGGTGTTGATGACGACGATATCGGCTAACAGTGCGATTTTTGTTAAGTACAAATAAAATAATCATCTTTCAACAATTTGTACATTGATTCTTACCTTTAGTATTATTTTAGTTTTAGGGTGAGCCCGTTTTGCCCCAGAAATTAACAATTTAAGTTGATAATGGTGAGAACGTAGTCTGGATTCGAAGTAAGAATTTTATGAACTTTATAAAATTTCAGTTTTGGCATGTGTCCATTTTGCCCTAGGATTCGAAAGTTTTTGAGTGTCCATTTTACCCCAGAATTCGAAAATTGTTGAATGTCCATTTTGCCCCATGTGTACATTTTGCCCCACATTCTCTTAATTATTCTTTCATATTTGAAAGAAATCTATTTTTTAAATTTCGTCCCGAATGTTTTGTGCAGCGTTCGATTGCAGTTTTGCAAAACTATTTTAATGCCCCAAACATTGCGGCAACGACTTGATTTATCAGAATTGAAAAAAACAAATTGACGGTTGACGTCCAAAAGATATGTCAATATACGACGGACGTTACCGATTGATAAAGAACCGAATTACGTTACTTCTTCGTTCCGCTTTATTCTCGTAGTGTTTTCCATAGTCGCAGAGCACTGATCTTTTACGATGTATGAAATAAAATAGTTTTTGAAAAGAAAAGTAAAGAGTGGCTCACGAAAAAACTGGAAGGCGAAAACGTTTCGGTGCAGGAGAAAACTCGGAAAAATCCATATCCCGGTATCCCCTAGGAAGTTTATTATTTTCACAGTTTCGTGGGCATGCAAGAATCTCTCTGGCAAAGAAAAATAGCCGGAGAAAAAAGTTGGAGGATTTAGCGTCAATCGCTATCGCATTTTCACGCGAGTCTCTCCGGGGTTCGCAAGTTGATAAATCCTCAAGTACGCCTCCTGATCGTTTGGGTGTCGAAAGAAACATCCAAGCGTATATCCATATAACTAAGCGGTAGAAGGTCGGAACTGGGTACAATTTACCCGTCAAATGGGTTAGTACGGCTTACATCCTTTAGATATATTTGGCAGGTTGTACGTGTAGGCGCGCGTAGGTATGCGTATGTTTGTAGCAGTGGATATGGGGTGTTGAACGAACGATTGCCCGTGAAAGTTTGCAGCCTGTAAGAGAGAGAGAGAGAGAGAGAGAGAGAGCCGCGAGAGGAACTTCCTGTTTCTGTAAAATGGTGGTGCGCGGACGTTCGGAGTGGTACGGGGTAAGTTCAAGGGGTTGAGTTTTCACGATCTTAGGCGCATATAGGGGTGTCAGGTAAATCCGTACGGATGAATCGGCCCTCTTACACTCGCGTTACCCTCATATAGATACTTAATATGTGTGCGTGTGCCCGTGGGTGTGGATGTAAAACGTATACGACGTAGCATTGTCCGACATTGCCCTCTCGTACGAATTCTCCTTTATTTTCGGGCAAATTGGACTCTCTGAGAAATTGAGCGGGCGATTCCAAAGAGGGCGGGAGAATTTCACTGTGTTGGGTTATACACACCCCTTGCGGAGCCTCAAGGAAGGCACTCTCGAGTCTTGGTGAACGAGAATAGAGAGAAAATAGAAAACGCAATGAGACTCGAAGAGAGCACGGAAGAGGGATGGTCGCGAGAGAGAAGTTGATATAGCTCTTTTCCCCCAGTATATACCGTGTAGCTGCGCCAGAGAGTGCCGACCGACAGTCGACAAATGGATGCCCCCGTTTGTATTTTCGAACGTATTTCACTCGACGGATAGTGACCAGCAAAAGCTGTCACTATATATACCTATACACCTTGCGGTGTATTTCATTGTGTATATATAGCTATAAGCAAAGAGTCCGGATTCGCCTTACGCCAAAAGCGGATCCCACAAACTACCACTCTGACGCTCCCATATAAGTATGCGCGTTACTTAGTTTTCTCATCACATTTTCAGCTAAGTAATACGAGATAAGTGTGTGTCAGTCGTATGTGAAAGTTCCCTGTCCCTAATTATTATTAACCTACCCTACCCCTAATTATATTATTTTTTCTGTTAATGAGACTTCTTGACTCATACTTTTGTATTATTAAGCGCAATTTTATCGCCGATCTCTATCCATTCCGATAACACACTCGCCTCCGTCATCCCAAAACACATATTTACACACATTTTTCGTGTTATCCTCACGCCGTCAGATTTCATTGATAAAATTCCATTGATACACGAAATTTTACTGCTACCCGTGCGTCAAATTGACAGGGCAGCTCTAAAGTAAATCGGGGCCTTGAAGGGCTTGCACATGGATATCCTATCGGACATTGTCACACATCACTGCCAGATTAGGCCCCGACAGAGCAATGTCAGGGACGCCAGAATTATTTAAAACATGGCACTTTTGAGGCAATCCACTGAGGACTTAATCGAGCTGTAGACTCAGTAGGGGGTAGCCCTTATCCAAATGATGAGAAATATATTATAGCAAAACAAAGTCGGGTCCCGGCAAAATAAAGGCAAAAAAATCGGGGCCTTATTGATTTCGAAAATTGAAAAATTTGTACCGACGCATATATTTCGGCGGGTATATTAAGAATTTCAATGTTTTTTTCTTTATATTGATAATTTTACAGAATTATTTAATAGTAAAAAATTATTATTATTATTTATATTGAATTAACCTCATTTCATTATTTTTATTAACATGTTTTTTAAACTTGGTAATTATGCAGTTTGAGGGCTTTTCCGAAAAACTATTAATTGTGTGTGTGTGTGTGTGTGTGTGTGCGTGTGCGCGCGCGCGCGCGCGCGCGTGTGTGTCCACCAGTCCTGATGTGAGCTTCTAAATATTCGAATATACCCTGTTTCATCACATTTTTCCAATAACTTCAAAACCCCATAACTTATGGTTTTTATGGGAAATGTCAGACTCCCCCGTCAGAATATTATTAATAGTGACCAATAGAAGCAGTGCATGCAGAAAAAAAAATATTCCATCGTTTTTCGGAAAAGCCCTCAAACTGCATAATTACCACATTTTTTAACGAATTTTTTTCAATGAGACTATAGCCTAATGGTAGCGTGCGTATGCGGTTGGGCCTATTACAGATACGTAGGTAAGTAGGATCGTGAAACCCCCCGGTGGAGATAGGAAAAATTTTCTGCGTAAATTAATGTCAGGAGTAATGGGAAACAGTGAAATATGACCAAATATGATCAGAAATTAAATTGTAGTTGAAATTTTTTTTTAATGTTTAATTTTTGATAGGGCTCCGATAACGCAGGGCTAGTGATAAAGGCCCCGACTTATTTACCTTAGAGGCCCTTATTTAAAAAGCATGACCGCCCTTTCAGGGGCCAGTATGAGTTTCCACACAAGGGTCCTAACTAACAATAAGATAGGATAAATAAGATAAATAAAATTGGATTAGAGCCTTTTCGCAGCCTCAACCGAACTGACGCACGGGTACATCATAGAATTACCATTGGGCGTTGTTTACTAAACAGCAGACACTCTTCCCGCGACTCTTTTTCTGGACAGATTTAAAGAACTTTAACAAAACCAACATTGTTGGAACCAAAGTATTTGGTCCGAAAAAAATGATCACAAAAAATGATTTCGATGCGTTAAGTTTTTTGCGATATCGTTACGTACAACATTTATTATTTTTATATTTCCGGTGATCCAAAGAATTCACGATGAAAACAATTCTCGAAACGAGAAATATTCGGTATAGGTTGAAATTTTTGCGAAACGTGGAGTAAAATATTTTAAACTTTTTATATTATCAAGAAAACCAACAATCCAAGTTCGGAGCCTTCCAGCTCTTATCGAATTTCAATAGACAAAAAAAATATTTCCAGCAGGGCTCGCCATTCTGCTGAATACTAGATACCGACAGAAATTTGAAAAAAAAACGATGCGAGAAAAAGGATCCGCTGAACATTTTTCGTATCCGTATACTCGCGTATGACTACGAAATATTCTATCGCCTAGACTGACGAATTCGCGTATGGGAATAACGAGGGAGATTCGTAATTGAATTTGGAGACGCGAGCGACGATGCGACATGTTGGCTGATGCGAATAATTAAATATCGCGCCACATACGTTTCGGCATCGAACGGCGGGCGTATATCATTGCAAAGCGGAGAAAAAAATTTTGCTGGCAAAGACGAGAAAATGAAATCAACGAAACGAACGTCTCCTTGTACTTGACGTTCGTTCAATCATCCCAACGTACCGAAATCTTCTCTCTCTCTCTCTCCCTCTCTCTCTCTCTCTCTCTCTCTCTCTCTCTCTCTCTCTCTCTCTCTCTCTCTCTCTCTCGCTTTTTCCAAGTTTTGCGTTTAAACGTGATGATGAAGAGACATTTCGGTCCCGTCAAACATGGATTTTCTCGCACCTGGTGCAAAATTCTGTCGTCCTCTTTTAGGGATGAGAAAACCCGTTTGCTCATCTGACGGGAATCTCCGGGAAGAGAGGGTGAGAGAGACGCGTATTACGTGTTTCAGGCGAATGAATTATAACAGCCATTTTCCAAATCCTCGTGGGGAAGTTCAGCCAAAGTACCACAAAAGGAAACGAGAGAGAGGGAGAGGGAGAGATAGGGAGGGAGAAAGAGGAAAAAAGAGAGATGATGCTGGGCGCCAGAAACGTGCTCGGTTCATACTTTATATCTCGCGGATTCTTATACACCATCTCGCGAAAGCCGAGAGAAGTCTGGCTCGTTCGTGGCGTAAAAAAGCGCCGACGAATTTTCTCGAAAGTCTCCTCTCTCTGGCTCTGCTGGGCGACCACGTTAAAATACGCGGAAAAATATATGAGACATCGTGAACGGTTTTTCGGTCCTGCTAATTTTCACTCTCCGGTTATATTCCTCCATTTTATTTTATGATGTAGTATTATACCTCTCTCCTTCAACACCACCAAGAATAATCGATCGCTTCGCGTTCACTTCCATATGGAATTTTAAAATCTACAATTTTTGCACCGTCCTTTAAATCGGAGTATATCGTGTAATATATTTATTTATATTTATTTTTCGAACAAATACAAAGGAATATTAAACCCTTTCTAAATTATATTGGCAACAAATAAAAAATTGCCTGTTGACAAAACTGGTCGAACTTCTCTACCGCACGTTCCATCTTTATTTCGGATGAATGATTTTGCGTAACAGCCTGTACTCGTGTACTGGAACTTTTACCCACGTGGAAACTTTCTCTATCCCTCCCCCCCCCCCGCTCCCTCCCTCCCTCCCTCCCCCCCTCTCTCTCTCTCCCTCCCCCTCCCCCCCCTCTCTCTCTCTTTCTCTCTCTCTCTCTCTCTCTCTCTCTCTCTCTCTCTCTCTCTTTCTCTCTCTCTCTCTCTCTCTCTCTCTCTCTCTCTCTCTCTCTCTCTCTCTCTCTCTCTCTCTCTCTCTCTCTCTCTCTCTCTCTCTCTCTCTCTCTCTCTCTCTCTTTCTCTCTTTTCTTAGAGATAAAATTTACGTGACGACCTCTTTTCCGTTCGAAATGACGTCGTCCGACGTCAATCTTGGTACAAGCGTATACGGTTACAAAAACGTTTTGTTTACTCGCTTAGTCGACTAACCTGTGTTTAACGTTCGAGCAAAATAATTAAACAAATTTGTATGCTCATCTAGCGAAGAAAATAATACTGCGTATTTTTTTTTTGTTTTTTAGAGTTTTAGAAAAAATACATTTTAACGAAAGGAAGAAAAACATGAATACAAAAGAAAAACAAAGCCGAGGGAGTTTTCACGTGATTCAAAAAAAGTAAAATGCAAGTTTTTATGAAGTTGATCGGGAAATAAAAAAATGTTGAAGCTCTGCGGTTGTTTATTTAGATTTCGTCATTTTGAGGACCCAACTTTTGCGAAAAGTTTTTTTTGTCTCGTAAAAAAAAGCTCGTTTTACACGAACTCTTGTTGCGAGTACAAGTGAGCCCGAGAGGTGACGCCCGGAGACTGTCGTTCATAGTCGTAAAAACTTAGATATCTCGTAAAAAAGAAGTACATGTATATAGATAACTGTTAATGGAAGAGCGAAGATGGATTCTAAATCTCGCGAATATTGTAAAATGGCAAAGTTTCATGGACAAGGACGAATATACTTACATACGCATTTATACAGACCCCATTCCGAGTTTCGCGAATAGTATGCGCAGATTTCCTTTTTTTATAACCCGAGCTGCGTGCTTGTGAATTTATCGTTGTATTACACTTGGAGTTATGATATCATGAAGGGTGATTTTTGACGTACACTTGAAGGAACGTACGAAGGAACGAATCAGAATTGTTAAATTTGTGAAATTTTACGAACAAATGAACACATTTATCGATAAATCAAATAAATTTTCACTGAGACTAGGTAATTCCCTTTCAGAAACCTTGAATACATAAATTTGGTCAAAATTGTATAAAATCACGCAGAGTATTCGTTCATCTTTAAAATTATTTTTAGTTATTTTAGAAATTCTTCAAATTTATTGCAACACACAGTACGAAGAGTGTACACGGGGTTTCTTCGTGCCTTTTTTGCAAGCAGGAGCGTTCAGTATCGCGACTTGCTTTATGCTGTATGGGTTAACGTCGAAAATTCTTGTTCAGCTTCCTGCGTGCGAAATATACATACAACGGACATGTTATAACCAAGAAATTCCGTGCTCTTGAAATTGGCTATGAGGAAAATACCTTGCATTATGCGAAGCGCAGGAGGCAGTTACGTATTGCGTAGTATACGCGCAAAACCATTCGCGAATTCAGTGTCGAGAGGTAAAACTTATTCCTATTCTACACATTGTCGTTTACCACTGCATTCGCGTGTCGTTCTTGCTTGCTTGCTAGTACTTCCAGAATCCATACAACGACTGTGGGAATAAATTATTTATTGTCTTTTTTTTCGCGATATGGCGAATTCTTGAAGAGCAAACGAAACGAAACACGATTCACATGATCGACCGTGTAACATTATGGAACATGAACCCTTTTGTTGCGCTCCGCAGTTGATATTCATCGCGTTACCCCATTTTCAACCCTCTTTCACCTTCGGCCACTGACTTTTAACACCCTGTAGCCATTCCATGAATAATAAAAGATGCTACGAATTTTATCAGGGCATCGTGGTTGTACATCGTGGCTCCTCGCATCAGCGAAAGCTTTATTTTCTTAACAGCAACGCATAGAGATAAAAATCCTCGTTGAATAGATTGGTGCAGTGTCATTCCTGACAATCTCGTGTCATGTCTCTCTCCCTCTCTCTGATAACGCTCTCTTACGAGCGTTTTATAACATCCTCCAACTTACATCCGCATATACACGTCAAGTTGATAACCCGATATGATAAATTTGAATGGATGCGCTACGGAAAAGAAATCATCAATGCTTTCAAAGTTATTTAGCTTCGGCATTCTTTGGTAATAAATGATATTACATTTGAAAACAAAAATTTTTGTATCTTTTAATCTTCTGATTTCTTCATCCGGATATCATTGTCGAAATTGATTTTTCCTGATAAAGTAATATTAAAAATTCACTTATTCTCATTTGGCTATCGGTGTTCAAGAAAAATATAATACGCCAAATCACTGTCTTTGACCTGATATTCTTCTCTCAATTGTTACTGATAATCAACTTCTTTTAAACAAAAAAACCTGAAATTTCGCGAGTCGATAATACGATCGACGTTTAATAACTGCTTTACAATGAGACAAATGTTCATAATTAACGTTAGGTTTAATATCTTTATGTGGTTATTTTTGTATTATTACGATTTAATAAGGAAACTTGTGAATTCCCCTTTTGCATCTATCCTCCTGGCTCTTCAGCTGGAAAAGCCAGAGGGCCACGATGGCAACTGCCAAAGGATTTGTCGGAATAAGCTTGGAAAAGTCGGACACAGGTTGGAACCGCAAAAGCCACACACGGTCCAATGTGAGCCTAGCAGCTTGGGGGTACCGCTTTTTCGGTTTCATTAACCTCTCTTCCTCCTCGTCCCGAACGCTTTAATTAGTTTTCAACGAATATTATTATGAGAAACGTCGGCCTGGGTGCCGGTTATGCTGCTAGATTTTCCGAGCATTCTCACAGTTACTCGAACATTAAAAAAAAAAAAAAAAAGTTCACACTGACATTATTATAAATTTTTGTATATACTAGGGTGTGCGGAAAAAGTCGGTACTTTTTTTCGCTCGCATCCAGCAAAAAAAGTTGAATTACGGTAAGAAAAGAATCCTAGAAGTAGAGCTTAAAATAAAATTATTCCGATCAGTGCATCGCATTTGAAGATTTTCCATAAGAATAACACAGGAAAATAATCGGATCTTTAAATATTGTATTACAACTCTTGTGAAAAAAATCAGACAGAAATCTCACTAACATATTTTTATAGAGAATCGAATTCCCTACAAAATTCGATCTTATGAGCAATAAGCTCCGAATAACCATTCAAATGTTATTACTGCTCAAGGTTGAATTAATATAAATTTTTTTTTATTTAAACGGCGATCAAGCTAAATCCCTTATTTTACGGACAAACTTTCATAGAGTTTTTTTTATAGACAATTTTCTGCTTTACCAGAAAAATTCGTTGAAATCATCGTGAAAGTATTTCTCTCATAATTGCAAGCATTTCTCCTTTTTTTTTTTTTTTTTTTTTAGTATAATCATATATGACAATAAATAATAAAAAAAAAACGAAAATGGTTAATTTATTGCTTTCACAATAAACCTACTATTATTTGAGTTCTTTTGTTTGTGTTTATATTTTAAGGTTTTGGAAAAAAAAGCAAATTAAAAAACGTGTATTTTCTGGATATAACTCGGTATCTATCTCGAGAATATGATGTTGTGAATCAAATCACTAGAAAATAAATATGGATTTTTATGTGCCAAATGTGCTAACATCTTTTTCCTGTATTAGCATTTTTCAATCATATCTCAAAATAATTATTCGCTTCCAAATATTTTTTTTTTCTTGACACTTTACAAGTTGACTGATTTTAATTTTAAACCTCATTGCCACAGCTTTTTCTCATCTATCAGAAAAAGAAACCTTTTTTTTTTTTATAAAGAAAAGATTAAAAATATTACTGAATAGAAAAATGAACTTTGGATTGTTTGTAAACTATAAAAATTTTAATTAGGACCATATTTAATTGGAAATTTTTGATGCATGTCAACTTAATATCAATTACAATTCGATTTTACGATAATAACTGAGTTGTTAGGTTGACAATAGAAGGATAATAGAGCCAAGCAAATATGCCTAGGTAACGTCCGTTTGAATGTACCTTACCTGGCGTCGTAAAAAAAATGAATGCCATTCGGAAAGTGAGGCATTATTGTTTTACTTACCTGATTGATATTACCCACGTCTTTGATTAATTAATTGAACTCATCGGTTATTAACAGCAGTAGTTAATTACTCAAAAGGTCTATTATCCTTCTATCGTCAACGTAAATTAGTTGTAGTAAAATCGAATTGCCATTGATATTAAGTTGAAATGCATAAAAAATATCCAATTAAATATGGTACTGATAAAAATTTTCATAGTTCACAAACAATCAAAAGTTCATTTCTCTATTCAATAATATTTTAAATCTTGTCTCTATTTTTTTTTCAATTGGCTATTTAATTCTGATAGATGAGATAACGCCGTGGCAAGAGGTTCAAAATGAAAAGGAGACAACTCGTAAAGTGTCAAGAAAAAAAAATATATTTTGAAGCGAATAATTATTCGGAAAAATGATTGAAAAATGCTGCAGGAAAAAGATGCTAGCAAATTTGACACAAAAAAATCCATGTTTCTCTTTCAGTGATTCGATTTACAACATCATATTCAGGAGATAGATACTGAGTTATATCAAGAAAATACACGTTTTTAAATTTGCTTTTTTCCCCCAAAAATCCCGAAATACAAACAAAAACAAAAGAACCTAAATAATAGTAGGTTTATTGTAAAAGCAGTAAGTTAACAATATTCATTTTTTTTTTATTATTTATTGTCATACCTTATTATACAAAATTTCTCACAATGAATAAAGCTTTTTCAAAAACAGACGCTAATATTTCATTGAAGTTTATGTTTGACAGTTTG
The DNA here is from genome assembly GCA_963989365.1 of Rhimphoctona megacephalus. Lineage (NCBI taxonomy): Eukaryota > Metazoa > Arthropoda > Insecta > Hymenoptera > Ichneumonidae > Rhimphoctona > Rhimphoctona megacephalus. The sequence continues at coordinate 40,932,520 of OZ022416.1, read as the reverse complement.
CAAGCAGGAAAAATGGTTATATCTTGAAAATAAAACAAGAAATGCTTGTAATTGTGAGAGGAATACTTTCACGATGATTTTATTGAATTTTTCTGGTAAAGCAGAAAATCGGCTATAAAGAACTCTATGAAAGTTTGTTCGTAAAATAAGCGATTTAAGTGTGATCGTCGTTTAAATGAAAAAAATTGTTATTAATTGAACTTTGAACAGCAGTAACATTTGAATGATTGTTGGGAGCTAATTGCTCATAAGGATGAATTTTGTAGGAAATTTGATTTTCTATTAAAATATATTAGTGGGATTTCTGTCTGATTTTTTTCACAAGAGTTGTAATACAATATTTAGAGATCCGATTATTTTCCTGTGTTATTCTTATGGAAAATCTTCAAATACGATGCGTTGATCGAAATAATTTTATTTTAAGCTTTCCTTCTAGGATGCATCTTTTCTTACCCTAATTCAACTTTTTTTGCTGGATGCAAGCGAAAAAAAAGTACCGATTTTTTTCCGCACACCCTAGTATACACATATGAAAAGGCACGTGAAATTTTACTTTCGAAAATCTGAGTTCTACCAATTGGGCCCTGGCTTCTTGAGGACTTTTCATTTTTCTTATCGAAGAGAAGAGGTTTTTTAATTGACCAGCTGATCAATCAAAAACTCTGATTGGCTGGTGCAGTCATCCGGAACGATGATGAAGCGTACATAAGGACTACCTGAGGAGACAATGGAGCTTCAGTATCGAAGCTCTTAGCCCTGATGATGCAAACTGTAACGTTTTGCCGAAACGTCGGCAATACACTGAAACTTTGCACGGCATCCATCCGAAAGCCATAAACTATTGTAACAATAATGGCCGTGAAAGCCTCAAAACTAGAGGAGAAGAGATTCTTCTCGAACGGTAGCCGGAATGAGAAAAAAAAAAGTTTTCGTCGATCGAAGATATCTGTCGCGATTATCCGTTGTCGTTCTCGAGAGACAGTGGCGCTTGCAACTCTGACACAATAGGTATGAGAATCCGTGAGATAATTGCAGAAGGCTATTTTCCGAATTCCTGATATACACCTATTGTGCACAGAGATGTAAAACTCTTGTTCCGAAACCCAAACAAGTAAGGGCGTTCCATTATCATCCTTTTACGAGGTGTACTAATTAGCACACGAAAAGTAGACGAGACAACACCATGCAATGCGATGACGAGAAGTACGCGCAACGCTCTCGCGTCTTTTCAAATCTCTATTTTTCCGAAACTACGAGCAAAAAAAAAAGGGAACGAATGCGGTGGTGCACAAAAAAGAATGCGCATAACTTGATTATAACGCTCGTGGAAAAACTAACGTTCGATATATATTGTAACGACTTTTTCCAAGAGTCGCACAAAATATATCTACTCTCGATTCCTCTTGGACGCCAGCTTAAGAAAATTCTTAAACAAATTTTATTGTGAGTTATCGAGAATAGATAAAAGGTGGTTACCCGGTCGTAGCCGTAGTGGAAAACAATTTGGCAGAGGGGCGGAGTCAAACAAATACAAAATAAATTATCAACACTAAGGGAAAATTCGGAATAACAAAAATATTTATTTAATAAAACAAATTATAGAAATTTAATTAAATGAATTAAAATGACATTAGAAAAAGATTCCGAAAAATAGATTACAAAATTTCTCGTCCTTCTCGAGATTGCAGGTTTTACAAAATAGCTTCTTTTCGATATAATTTTCAGACAAGATAAAATCCTATTAATCTTTTGTTAACCGTCTCAACAACAATTTTCAATATTATAAATAAATCTTAACCTAAGGACTCTCGCTGAACGAAAAGATAGAATTCCTCTCGGCAATTCGAAATATTAAACAACGGAAAAATACGGCAGTTTTTATACCGTGACTGAACGTTAAAGGAATTTCTTTTCAAACACGAACGTACCCCGAAACAATATCGCTCTTTAATTCTATAATTCGTCACATTAATTCCAATACAATAGAGCTCGTTTTCGACACAAAAATACACAAAATAATGAAAGCGAGACGACGGCTCACCGCTACGGTTTCAGAGATGCGAAATCTGGAAAAGGACCACAGATTTTCGACTCGATAATTCCGGTGATGTCGTATTCTTGAACGGGGTTGGCTACGGCTCGATAAGAAACGTCAGGTCTCGTTGCTGTCCAAAACGAAAGTCCTTGATAAATTATGGAAACGCGATTTTATAGTTTTGGGTCCTAGCCCCCCACCCTTCGCCTACTCGCGGAGTCTAGATTTTTCTCGAACATTCTCGCAAATTCGAATTTCGGTTGAGCGCTACGCTGGCGAACGTTGACCCTTTCCAGCCGAGATTTTCCGAAGACTCCCGATGCTGTTAGACGCACCTCGTGAGATTAGACAGCTCTGGGTGAGGGCTTCGAGCTAGCGACCACTCTCGATTTGATTTTCGCGATCCACCGACGACAATAAGAGACGACCTTGACGCGGCCTATGCCTTCCCACACAGACGATACGATGATACTAATGACCAGAATATTCTCGATGTTTTTCCTCGCTCTTTCTCTCGATGTCTCGTGACCGTCGCTCGCTCGTATAAAATAAAATAATCAAAAATAAAATTAATATCGGGAAATACTCTCGCATTTGACCAACAATCATTTTCTCGAGAGGAATTCTTCGTCGCTACCCGACGTCTCCTCCCGTGCCGTGCCAGTGTTTTACTTTTAATGACGTGGACAAATTTACCACGTCACAATATATATGAACGAAATCAGATGATTTTTTTATTCTCTGCATTCTTTTCGCGTGGTTTAGAGATTTATGCAAGCAAAAGAACAATGCAAGTTATAATAAAATCACAACCAAGATTTTTTGTACTTGCAAAAAATCAGTATCTCTGTACAACACATTTTTTCTATTCATTTGAACTTCCACAGTCCACGTTTTCGAGATACACTTTCATGGGTATGACAAGGGGATGAACTAGCGTAGGCGATATGTCTGATGAGATTCTCCAGCATATATAGGCATATACAGTGGCGTGCTAAAGTTTCGGGCCACCCTATTTTTTCCAGTTAATTGATAAAATATTTTATTTCTCCACTCGCTCATTGTTCAAAATATTCAAGAGAGTTAGAATGAAGGTAACAACGTCGTATATTATATTTAATTATGGCGTATTTTTCGTGTACTACGTGGAATGACTTTGGTCGGGGTGCAAAAGTATCGGGCCACCATATCGCCGCGGCTTCGTACGCACGGTTTGTTTACATTTTTTTCCTCATTAGTTTCATAATATGTCTAACAATGGAAAATCAGTCTCCTTTCTGTCACAATGCCGAAACACACACGAATATTCAGTTTCGTGAAATCGTGTTAAAACTTTCGTCAGAAGGAAAAAGTTCTCGTGATGTTTCGGAGACTTTATCTATTGGCAAAAGTACCGTTAATCGTATTATTACTAACATATAAATTAACAAACTCACTGTGTGACAAAAATCGGAGCGGTAGACCGCGAAAAAGTTTGAATCGCGTCGACAAAATTATAAAAAGGAAGTGCATCGTAGATCCACGAAAAAGTGCTGCAGATGTTTCCCGGGAATTGCGAAGTGAAAATCTAGCTGATGTTAGTCGGAGTACGGTATCTCGACGTCTCAAAGCTGTGGGACTGATTGCATGGACGTGTTGGTGTAAAAAAACCATTGATTAGCATAAAGAATAAGAAGGCTAGATTAGACTTTACGAAAAAATATCAGCGCTGGACGGTATCAGATTGGCGGAAAGTACTTTTTTTCGATGAATCGAAATTGAAATTATTCGAAAGTGATGGTCGGAAGTACGTAAGACGTCCAGCAGGTACCAGATATAATGTAAGGCACCAAATTCCTACCGTAAAACACACGGTGGCGGAAACATTAAAGTTTGGGGAGCATTTTCTGATGATGGCGTTGGTCCGCTGGTGGAAATTCATGGCAATATAGACGCTACAATGTACAAGGATGACATACCACAAGATCATATTCTCCCATTTGCAACGAAAAATTTGCCGCGTGGTTGGGTTTTTCAACACGACGATAACGATCCGAAAGACGCTTCGCGTCTTGTTAAAAATTTTCTTCGAAGCCGGAAATTCCGCCTTCTTGACTGGCCATCGCGGTCACCGGATTTAAATCCTATTGAACACCTGTGGCAAGACCTCAAGCATCGTGTTGGAACGAAAAATTACTCCAACAAAACGGAATTGTGGAACCATTTGCGAAGTGAATGGGAAAAATTGCCACAAGAACGAATCAAACAACTAATTGGGTCTGTGCCTCGTCGGTGCGCTGCAGTCATCGCTGCTAAGGGCATGGCAACAAAGTATTGAGTCGAGTGAAGAAGACCAAAACATGCTTCCTTATTTTTCAAGTTTTTTGTTATTTTTTTCATACCCAAAAGTACGCGGCCCAATACTTTTGGACAGCCAGTCATAAAAAATTGTTGAACAATTAATGATTTAAGATCGATATCAATGTATACAACTTATTGTTTCCAAATATAAATGATTTCGTGTTATCGTTACTCGTTTGTTTTTCTCTCACCACCATATTTCTGATCAATATGCATAAAAAATAGGGTGGCCCAAAACTTTTGCGCGCTGCTATATATACCCATGAATGTTTTTGTGTTGAAGTAATTTTTTTTGTCTGGTTTCGTCAATATTGCGCCCCTGCCGTACAAACCAGTCATCCGTGATAACGAGAAATTGATTGGACGTTGTTCGTAGGACAGAAAAAAGGAAGTTGGAGGAGGGTGGAAAACAAAATGTTATGCGACGTGGTACAAAGGCAATTGTGCCACAAAGTCGAGCTGTAGGATTTATTTACAGATACAACTTGTGGCAAAAACGAGAAACCCGAATGTCGCGTTTCTGCTTTTGAGCAAAAATATTGAGCCTCTATCGAAACATTGCAAACCGCTGTTCAAGTCTCCCCGCAGGGAATTATATTAATTCACAATTGTTGAAGATGTATGATTTAGCACTCGTAATACGTATATTTTATATATTTGAACTTTTATATTCACAGTACGGTAGCACTATATAGAGTTTATTATTAGATGTGAAATAACCTCGGACGAGGTTGGAAAAAGTTTGCTTGCTCCATCCCGCATGAAGATATCTGCCTGAGGAATGAATTACGAAAACAAACATTTAATCTCACACTTACAAAAAACATACATACACATTTGCAAAAATATCTCTCGATATTTGCGGCTATGATAAATAGCGAGAGCGAGAGTCTCGTCTAACCGTTCGGATCCTCGTTGTTGCAGGCACACACACCGCTTCTCGCTGCGGACACGAGACATGTGAGTAGTAAAAAGACCCTCTCGTGAATATATTTATCTTTCTGGAGAAACAAAAAAAAATATATCGTAATTATTCGCATAATGGTGCATGAAAACTCCATAGCTGTATGTACTGCTACATTGAGCGGAAACTACTGGTCAAAGAAATATTGTCAAACTCGCGAAATGATGGAGAATTCGTTAAAAAAAAAAAACAAGTAATTTTCCCACGTCTATTTCGTGCCCTATCGAAATTGGCTCACGTTATACAACCTCTGTGGAATTTTTACGAGACACATGCCTCTTAAATACCTTTTCCAACGCGAGCTTTCCCCCCGCCTTTTGTGCATTCAAGTGGTTATCTCATTTTTTTTTTCTCCACCGTATTTTCTCGTCAGATACATTTACTCTCGGTATCTTCATAGAAGATACATGGAAATATTTGTAAGATAATTAATTGCTAAAAGATATGAAATTATTATTTTTTTTATTTAATATCTATTTTAATCGAATTTTATCGTGAAGATGCCATTTATTTCTTTTATTTTTCAGTACACTTTTCACTGTTTCGAATCGAGAGTTATGATTTAATCGGAAGAATTTCTTCCGATTGAATTTATATCGAAAGTTATGAAACGGTCTCTATTGTATTACTAAATATGGCAATAATATAATGAAGCTAGAGAAAATGTTCAACATCAGGATGAATGCGATGAATCGTCGTCTTGATCCGATAGCGATTCGAGAATGGGATCTTCGTTAATCATTCGACCGCTTATTAGTTCCTAACCTCAAAATATAACTCTCCTCGTATATCCACGTTTATTCATTGTCCCCCTCTCTCTTTCTCTCTTGCGTCCGCTTTCTCGTTCATCACTTCGGAATTTGGCTTAATTTGAAACTGACTGATAACCTATATAGATGCGGCGGTGTGTTACTCGTGAAGAGATGTATGTTGATCCCTCCTGCTGAAGCGGCGGTATGTCGCGACCACTTCGACACGTATTGCTCAACGAACACGTTTTCGTCCTCTCTTAGCGCCCCGCGACATCTTCTCCCGTATTCACCCTACATACCGTCTTCTGCATTCTCGCTTTTCCCATTTACCCTATTCTCCACTTGTGTCCCTTGGTGTCACATCCAGGTTGCGCTTTACCTACACACATATATATGTGTGTATGTGTATATATATATATACACTATCTCTTGGTTCTCTTCGCCCAATTTACTACAGCGTCCTGAGAAATTAATCAAGCAAACTTTGTCGATGGTGCCGAGTCTGACACTTGGCTGCTGCCGGTTCTCACACGTTAAGGTCCTCTCTGTCGTTCTCGTTGCTTCCTCAACAGTTTTCTCTAATATATATGTACACTTTGTACACCTTGTACGTATATATAACATTTACATATTTACAAGCATATACCTACATAAAATCCGATAACTCACTCTAATTTTCTAGGACCCACTTGCTTCGATTTGAAATTCCCGCAGTTTCGAGATCGCAATAATTACCCGTTACGGGAATAAAAAAAAAAAAAAAAAAAAAATTATAATATATACGGACATTTGTCTGAACCCGTCATGGAAAGTGTAACGAATACGTAACGATATACGACGATAAACGGCGAAGCTCTTCATCGTCAACCTGTCAAAAGTTTTCGGCTGTCAAAAGAAGAGTTTCGTGTAATCTTTTTTTTCTCTCATTTTACGTGATCAAAAAGTTTGTGCGTCGCATCGTGTCGTCACGCTCATGAAGACTTGGTTCTCGTCGTCGTCGTCTACATTCGTGTCTGACGGAAAACACCCTCAAAGTTTTCAGTTCACGAAACTTTGTCACTCTCATACCTCCTTTTGGTTCTCTGTTATTTGTCGATCAAGATATTCCTTGCTTTTCTCATTCGCACCCTGCTTCGTTCTCGCGGATCTGATACTTGCAGCTGTCGCGAAGATTCATGGGAAGAGGATAACGCATTAATTCGATTTGTGAGCAATCCAACTGGGAAATTTGGTACATCGCGTATCTGAGCTTTTGACAGAAATTCAAATCGTACGAAAGTAGGTTTGTATGAAAGGACGAAAATGGTCAAACATTAAGGCCAATGAACGCATTATAAGTTTTGTAGCGAATCGATTGGGCAAATACAATCAACCGTCTCATGAAGAATATTTGGCAATATTATTAAAACATTCTTTCGGTCGATTTCTTTATCATTTTATTTTTCTATCTTTGTTCTGAAAAAATGATCCTGCAGTTGTACCGGCCGAATTTGCATGAATCGGTATTTACTAAAAATGGATTTATAGCAACGATCTTCAAGAATTCGACTCTCCGTCGAAAATGAATTCATCGGGACGTTCTAAACGTCTTGTTTTTGAGTTAGGAGAGGCGGCAGATGAGGAGTGAAAATTTTCAAGGCGTAACACGCGCGATAGAGCCCTTCGGGTCCCCAATCCCCTTTCTCTTCCTGTCACTCCGGGATGCTACAAAAGAGAGTATTTCCTCTCTCTCTCTCTTTTCTCCTTTGTGCGAGCTCTCTTGGCGCCTCTCGTGCAACATAATAGTCGTGGACGGACGAGAGAATGCTGTGAACGCTCCACAATTCTATATATCGCTTGCCGAGAGGGCTGACAAACGCACGCGTCGTCCTCACTGCGCGTTTCTTCCGTTTCCCCTTGTATTGAGATCGCTCCCCTGCCCGCAAATTAGCTAGATTAGCGTTGTGAAACGCCCACACGGACAGCGAGTTATCATCGTTGGGTCTGACGGTTCTGTATATACACTTAAAATATCAGTTTGACTTTTTCCTCGTACCGAATTAAAAATCTGCGCACACTTTTTTCGCCCGACTAACATGTGAATTCATTTCAATCGAAATTACAAAAAAAGTTCAATTGTTCCGCTGCTGCGCTCGTTTACAGAAAAATCAAGGGCGAAATCGGCACAACTCCGCACAAAGCAGAATACCAATAATGATAATGAAAAAATCCATGGCCGCCGAGTAATTCACTCACTCTTTCGTTCTTCTGATTTTGTTCGTAAATAGAAAACGCAGAGCGTGCACGTCAGTTTCGGGAGAAAAAAACATTTGAAATTTCATCGAAAGCAACTTCGGCTTTTGCTTTACATTTTCCTGGATGAAAAGAATTTTTTTTCTCGCCCTTTTGTGTATTGTTCTTTTTTTTGCCGTTGGTTTTTCTGCTCTTGGTCGTTAACGGTAGAGGCTTGGCCGACAAGAGACTATAGCGAAGAGACGATTGCAGCGTCCGTTAAGGCGTCTTCTCACTTTGGAAATTTAAAAAAATCGATTTTTTTTTTTTTTTAAATTTTGAAAGTACATATCTTCAAAAATGTCATCTCGAAATTTCATAAAGATCGGACGAGTCTAACTACATTTTTTGGCGACCGTTAGGTGACTACCTGAGAGTACCCGGCGATCCCTTTCACGCCGCTCGGACGGTCCCTGTATATCTGACTCTATACAATTGAATAGCCGTGTTCTTTTGTTAATGTAGTACCCCTTGCTTAGGTATATTCTGTTTTCGGGTCTATACTCATGTAATAAGACCTTAACACGTGCATTTTTCAAAAGAAAATCACTCGGCAACGATGCTAAACTGTTATTTCATCAGTCTAATTTGAAACTTCGTAACGGCAACATCTCTGCGCTCAGGATTGTTATAATGGATAAAAAGACTTCGCAACAAAGTGCCACGTGGCGACGTCCAAGTTCGAAATCTAAAAAAAGAAAATTTCGTGGAGTGCTTCCACACCAGTCTGAAGCAGATACGAGTCATGCTAGTGCGAGTGCAGCAAAATTAAAAAAATCGGACGATACAAGTTTCGATGTACACATCGATCCAACGGCTGGATATAGTATTATTCAGTTTTTTCTTGTTTTTTCTACATTACAACAATATGTGAAGTGTAAAGTTTGTAACAAAGATGTTTCAAGAAACATCATCAAGAAAAACCGTGGAAATTGCTTGCCAAACAGCGGCATGCATTTATAACGAAGGGCTACAACCTGTTTTAAAAATTTTGGAGGTGATGGGTGTCAAACTAGGCCCTATCGCCGTTCAATACGCCGAGAAACGCGACAGTGATCGCGTACGCGTAGGGAACCGCCGCAGCTCTAACGCTTCAAAAGAGACTAGGTCGAGACGAAGGGAAGCTACTTTGGACGAACACACCTTCTACGAAGAATCGGAAGGTCCATTGTATGGAGCAGGCATCGCTGATTAACCCGAGGTAAGGTTTTTTCATGATTTTTCTGCAACCAAAACTTTAAACGCAGTTATCTCAAAACAAGGTTTTTCGGTGCTTTGTTGATGAAATTTCGGAAACTATCCGGCCGATTGTCATGAAATTTGAATGACATATGCTTCATAGTTATGGCTATAGCGCATATCATCAGATTTTTTAAATTTTGATTTTAAGAATTTTTTTTTTACAAAAAACTGCAAAAAAATCGTGGTTTTTTTTTACTTTTTCGAAAAACGTGCGCCATTTTGTTATTTTCGCGAATATCAAAAATCTGATGATATGCGCTATAGCCACTGACATACTGAATCTAAAACAGTTTTATTTTTTTGTTTCAGACGACCCGTCTCGGAGATACCATCAACAAGCCACGACCATAACATTTTTACACGGGTTTTTCAATGCTACTGATGTATTATAATAATTGTTTAAAAAAATAAAATAAAAATTTTTTCATGTACTTGAAAGATGTGTTTATTACATAGGATCCGTTTTATCCCATAATTTTAAGCAAAAATCCTCGAAAAAAAATCGCAAAAACAGCCTATTTTTGAGGCGTTTAAAGTGAGAAGATGCCTTAACGAACGAACCGCAATCACGACGCACACACGTTCATCCATATGCAATTCCCATTCTGTATGTAATGGCGGACGCGACGTTCTCTTCGCGACAATTCTTCCTGCTACCATATATATAAATATATGAGTATACAGATTATATATATTTTGTGGTCACTCGGTGGGTTACTGTTAAATCCATAACATGTCATCCGGTCATTCGCTTTCTCCATTGCCCCTTTCTCTCCCTTTCTGCTCGTCTCTTCATATTTTTTGTCAACGTCGTTACTCGTTTCCCAGCAAAATAATAACGTACTTTTTATTTCTATTTTACATTACAATATATACGCGAATCGGGAATACAACTTCGAAAAATTGATCAAAATTGGTAAAAAAAAAAAAAAAATATCAGTTGAAATGTTCATCACACTGTAACAATGCGTGACAATGAATTATTATAAATATATTTATAAAATAAGTGTTCTACAGAAAAAAATAATTATCACTTAAAATATTTTGCGAGTAAGGTAAAAAACTATGTTGTAATATAATTAGCGTAATGATCGGAATGTCGATTAATTCATGCGATAAAAATAATGCCCCGTGTCATTTTTTTTATGGATGAAAAAACGTAGAGACTCGTACGGAAAGTAGGATGACAAACGTTACGTCTGTGCCATCGGTATTATTACGTATGCGGAACTGGTAACAGAACAAGAGGAAAGAGACAATGAAAGATCGGTAAAAAAAAAAAAAATAGAAGAACGAAACAAAGAGACAAAACGATGAGACAGCAAGAAATGTGTCATGTTTCTTGGCCCTGAAGGCTTTCAGAGAGATTACATAAGTTACTCGTTGTAACCCTCTCTTTCGCGGCAACGAGATGTAGGTTTGCTCGGTTCTCCCTATATGTGGTTAAATCCACTTGTTCGGAGTTTCGAATGAAATTTTTATTCCATTTTTCTTTTACCTTCGTTGGGAACCCGCGTCACGGTGGACGTTTACGTTTTTCTCCTTTTCTTTCTCTCCGACGTCTCTTGCAGGTGGATTTCATAGTAAAAAAATAATATATCTATATATTTAATAAGCATATAGATACACACTTATACCTATATGTGCATGTGCATGTGTGTGTGTGTGTCTGTGCGCGCGCGTGTGCATGCAAATGCGTTGACAAGTTTTCCAATTTGCCCGAGCGTAGCTCTCTTATGTCGGAGCGCTTCTATATCGCTCAGCTTGATTCTCCTCGATACAAGAAATTTCTATGCAAAACGCCTGCCGAGGTTGAACGGAAATTGGGATGGATATGCCCCATATCACCGGAGTATCACGTCGAGCTGGCTTTCGCCCGGGTCCGGGTCATATACATACATGCAGACCCACGGACTTTCCTCTTTCCGTCGTTGTATACATCTTTGTTACAGCTTTACCGCTCTCAATTTATCTCTGGCATTCATTATATTTGTGGTTATTCCCTAAAACGGTACGCCAAACTTGGTAAGAATTTATTAAATTCTTTTTTTTTTTTTTTTTTTTTTTTTTTCATTATGTTCATACATAGACTGAGGCGTCATTTTTTAATATAATGGGAGAGAACTGAGTCCATAGCGTAGATTAAAATCGTCCAATCGTGAACGCTTTACTTCTTTGCATTCAAGCAAATAAAATTATTCCATGATTTAAGTGTAAATCATGCAAATCCACCGAATATTCATTTTTTCAGTATGAATTATGCAAGGTAGATGAATGCAATTGCCTGGACTAGGATTTTAAAATAACAAAAAAATTTCGCTGTACATTTGAACTTGAACCTTTAGCAGAGAAATTACACTCGGGTGAAATAAAAGTTTTCAATGTCTTGTGTAATAAAAATAATAGGATACCTCGGACCTCTTTGAAATTTAAGTTACTCAACGTCATTGAGAAATTTGTGCACCTTAATCTCGTTTAATGTGCTTGAAAAAAGAGCCTGCTGGATAGAAGACAAAAAATAAGGCTCGTATTTGTTCAGTTGCTGGTAGTAAAAAGGCTAGCGAAAGAAATGTCTCGCTCATCGGGTTTCAGTACCTATCTCAAACAGGACGATTAACAGTGTTTCTTTTAATACAGATGAGCCATTTCTATTAATGCGATAACTATAGAAAACTGTCGGTCAAATTGTTCGAGGTTTGAGTATTTCCTTTTTTTTTTATAACCTCCCCCGTATTATTTCTCATTATATTCTTGCAAACACGATGATGAACTCTTCTTCTTTACCGAAGAAATTCATTTACTTCTTGCAACAATGTGAAAATGTAGCTTTGAGATAGAAAACAAGCCGGAAGTGTGAGTGTAAAACGCAAAAAAAGAATCAAAACGGTCCATGGCGCAGATTAATCCTCGACGTGTCGCACAGCCTTGTAAATTTATTCCAATCCTAGTTGTTGTAGAATATATGTTGTTGCGCCTATTGCGCGAAGGTATCTTTCCACCCCTCAACTCTCCCTCTCGCTCTTGGATTGACAAAAGGGTACAAAATCGCACGAGCTTAACGAAATCCCGCTCACGCTTGCCCGTCGCTTTTTCTCACCATTTTTCTCATCCCCTATTTCCTTCTTCTCGTATGCAGCCATTTTTACCCTTCACCAGGCTCATTCAACATCCTCAACTTCCTCGTTCTCATACCCTCCTGTCTTCCGGTGTTTTAATTATTTCTTTCCTTCCTCGTTCTCATTTGTTAATTGATGAGTTTGCGGCCGCAAATCATTTTTTAAGATTCCATTTTTTTTCACTGTTTTCCATCTACTTTTTAAGCTTGAAGTAAATGAAGGCATTTTCATTCAAATAGTTGTGATGTAAATGAAATCCTTCGCCAAGCTACCCCTTCTACCCTTATTGACTCTGTGAGATACATAGACCGAATAAATTATGGGGTTTACTTCGAGTATATACTTTTGATGCGAAGCAACCGGTGCTTCTCCGGGAATACATTCCTAGAAGATAAATATAACCGGAAAGAAATCATCAAGTGCTTTTATTTAGCAAATGTATTTTGTCCTTATTTACCGTATGTACATTCCTTACGTACATACATAAATTCTGACAATTCCGTCTCGTCTCTCGTTAATGAATATTTATGCCATTTCATCCCTTTACTCGCTGAAATCTTGGAATTGCCAGAGTGAAAGAAAAAGCCCCGCTGAATCGATTATGAGAACAGAGCTCTACGAAGAATGTTTTCTCTGTTTTTTTCTTCTTTTCAGTCCCCACTTTCAGAGTATTCTTGCATCGAGCATATAGTTCGGAAAAGCGATTTTCCTTGGGGAAGAGAATTTTGTTCCTGAGCGTAGAAGAATCCACGGATGTGCACCAATAAAGATCGACGTCGCGAAAGCAACCTTTGCATAAGACCCAACTCACGTCTGTATACTTAGTCTTACTAGAATAATTTTTTTTCTTTCTTTTTATCACAAAGAACAACCGCCATCGTAGTGCTGAGATGATTTTTTTCCGGAGTTCGCTTTTTTTCTCAACGTAAGTAATGAAATCTTCTCTCTCTCTCTCTCTCTCTCTCTCTCTCTCTCTCTCTCTCTCTCTCTCTCTCTCTCTCTCTCATTCGCCGCTGATGTTGGATGAAAGAAACCTATTTTTTTGGACTCTCCCACTGCTCTTGAGAATGAAATAAATAAAAACGGAATTTGAATCAACGGCTAAAGGACGCAAGAACGTGACATTTAGAATAAAGTCAAAACTTAAATGCAAAAATTTGGAAGGCTACGGGAGGTCATATGTATGTGTTTTTCGACGCAAAGCCGAGGTGAACGAGTGAACGAGTGTCCCATACTCACAGCAGTCAGGACTCTTTTCTAGAGTCTGAACCAACTATATATTTCTCGCGCGGTTCGTCCCAGAAGAAGAATTTTCTCGTATTTAGATGTATAAACAAATAAAGTATGACTCGAATTAATATTCTGAACGTAAATCGCTTCAACGCGCGAGACCGGGCTTGGATTTTATCTTTTCTCTTGAAATTTGTATTTATACTATATATATATATATATACGGCATGTCTCACACACCTCCAGTTTTATCTTCTTTTCTCGTTGCACCTTCCGATGAGTTTCTCTGGACTCTTTGATTCCACGAGATTTTTAGCCCGAGTAAATCCTCCGTCGTCTCGCTAGCTGAAAACTTTTCCTTCACACAATTTAAGTTGTTTTAATTGATCTGTGAATAAATTACGCTCCAATTTTTCGCACCGAGCGGAGGAAGCTCTCCTTAATTATTCTTTCACTTCATCGAGCTTCTCGCGGACCATCCATTCGACCGTCCTGTTGTTTTATAACCACGAGAGTTTTTTTAGCCAAAATAGTCCCAGTTTTAATCTCCACGCTACACATATCACCATGTGGTGATATCTCCCCGTTTTATTATTCCGATGTTCACTTAAAAACATATTCTATCGTTTTTATGCAATTAAAATTGAATGTTAATCTCTCACGAGGATTTTTCGTCCTTCACAGGACTTTTTTGCATAATCCCCAAGACTTTCTAATCTCCAATAGCTTTGGTAAAGACAAAAAGTGCATTACCGTAGGGGTACGAATCTTCGAAGACTTCTCATTATGTTTTATATCTATTATAGCGTCGACAGCCACGTTTTTAGACGCATAGGGCGCCAAGGTCTGGCCGAGGCAATTAGCTGCAGGCATCCAGACTTTGCTCGCGAGTTTACCGGACATATATTCAGCAGCCCTCGAGTTTGGACTGTTTTGCGCTGTATACACGTTGTGTGTATGCGTATATATGTTGTAACGGAACGGTCACACAGACACCTCACGGCCCAAGTTTCGGACGCGACGACCAATACAGACTCAACGCCCGGTAAGATCGCGCGAGCGAGGAACAAGAGAGAGAGAGACAGTGAATTCTAATAACTGGATCGATCCAGATCTCCCGTCTAAATATCGACGCCCGCACGGGTATATAAGGCCGGTCGAACACCGGAGGATTACCTGGATTACCTATTCTCATATCCACTACCGAACAATCAAGTTCGCCTGCAAACCTCCGGTTAACTATCAGCATTGCGTCTGACGCTTAGCAAAAGGGTTCCTAAAAAACTCCAGAGTGTAACGCGGTCGCATTGCAGGGATTGCTGAACATTGCCCCATCCCGCTGGCCCCATCAGGTATTGTATACTAGCATTGCGACTAGCGCGTACACGGTGCCCTACGGAAAAGGTCTGACGTGCCCGTATTGCACGATTGCCGAAACGCCGTCCTATACTAATAAGTATCACACTGTACGTACCAGCATCGCGTCTGGCGCATACAGGGTGTCCTAAAAGCGATAACGCGTTTGTGAGTGTATTACATGATTGCAAGCCTCGACCTTTTCCCTAGCTCAAAGAACTTTGTCATTTTGGAAAGAACCCGCTATTGTATGTTTGTTCTGCCTCCTGAGAGCAAGCCCGGCTCGCAAATGTCGACATAACGGCAAGCTTGTACTGGCATAGCGTCTACCGCATGTGTGCAGTTTTGACGACATAACTTAGCTTAAGAAAGCCTGGAGGATAGCTATTTGCGAGTAGAGATACTCGTCATGAACTATATGGTCTCGGCATTAAAACACTAACGCCCAATCTCGAAGATACATCTTTCTCTTTTTGAAAACTTGGCTGCTACGGATCGGCCAAGTCCCACGAAATTTCGAAAAAAAAAAATTCAATTTATTTTTCTTATTAAACGCGCGCAGTACCTTCTGGGCAACGTACGTCCTTGATCAATTTGGCCGCAAAGGACCGGCGCTTAATAATTATAAATCATTATCAATCTTTATAAAAAATGTTATTTTAAATTAAATTCATTTAAAAGTAGAGTCAGCCTATGATGATATTATAATATGATAAGATCCCGGTTGAAATAATCCTCGAGTGGATCGTCTGAGGCATTAAAAAAAATATATATATATATATATACATATACAAAAAGAATAATTTCGAATCTCAGAGCAAGTAGAGTTTTCAGCACACGGATCCTTTTAAAATGAATTCAAATTACAATCGCGAGTTAAAAGAATATTAAAAATCACGAAACGTTTCAATATACATATTGGGCATCACACGCCAAATCGGCCACTTTTGAAATTCGTATTTTTTATTGCGTTGATCTTTTTTCTCTAACAGAGCTCATTGAAAGGAGCTCGTCTGATTTTTTTTTTCAAATTTTTATCTCAACACGTTCATCGGAAACGAATTTTTGAAAAATTTTACGATTTTTTTCTTCAAATATCAATAACTCTCTCAAAAATGCAGTAAACCGAATGGATGAGGGGTCAAAATTTTAGTTTTGAAACGTACTTTTGTTTGAGAATATGTAGGAATTCAGCGAAATATTACGTACAACAATTTTTCAAATTCTAAGCGAGAAATATTATTTTCCACGGTATTAGCCCCCTTCGATTTTGCTCTTGATTTTTTATCAAAAACTATCTTTTTTTTACGACTTTTAAGCCTAATTCGATAATGGGGTAATCGTTCGTTGTATTTTTTATAAATAAATTGTGGATTTTTTTTTTTACTATCAATCATGCGCATAAATCCCTGAAAAATCATACAAACCGAATGGATAAGGGGGTCAAATTTTTCGTTTTCACAGGTGCTTTCGTTTAAAAATATGTCAACAATTATTTAAAGATTACATAAATCAATTGTTTAATTATAAGCAAGAAATGTTTTTTCCCGCAGTGTTAGTCCCTTTTGATTTTGCTGTTAAATTTTTATAGGAAACTATTATTCATTTCATGCATTTTAGGACTAGTATGATCGTGGGGTAATATTAATCCAATCAACAACAAAAATCTTTAATAAAATTAACAATTCGAAAGATAGAACTAGCTATTTTCTCACTTTCGTATTTGACTTACAATTAAAATTCATTGAATGAATCATGCTTCCGTACAAACGTTAAAGAAACAAATTAATTAGTACAAGCGCTATGAAAAACGGTTATTTTTTTATCTTAGAATTGGAAAAACTAGGTCATGTGAACGTGGAATAATTTTTCACATATTTTTAAACAAAAGTACATTTCAGAAGAAAAATTTTAACAACCCCCTGGACGATTCGCTTTGTTCAATTTTTCAGGGAGTTATAGATAACTGATTGTAAAAAAAATCTATATTTTAATTATACAAATTACAACGGACGATTTCCCCACGATCGCGCTAGGCTTAAAATTCCTCAAAAAAATAATAGTTTTTTTCTATAAAAAATTAACAGCAAAATCGAAGGGGACTAACTGTGTGGGGAAAAAACATTTCATGCTTGGAATTGAAAAAAATTATTTATGTAATGTTTCGATAATTTTCTGCATGTTTTTAAACGAAAGTACGTTTTAAAACTAAAATTTTGACCCCTCGTACATTCGGTTTACTGCATTTTTGAGAGAGTTATTGAAATTTGAAGAAAAAAATCTGAAAATTTTTCAAAAATTCGTTTTCGATGAACGTGCTGAGATAATAATTGGAAAAAAAAGAATCAGACGTGTTCTTTTCAATGAGATCTATTAGAGAAAAAAAAATGAAAACAATGAAAAATGGGAATTTCAAAAGTGGCCGATTTTGCGTGGAATACCCCATATATAGGTACAAATATATTGATGTATATGTGCTATAACTTTTCAAGCTTCCACTACGAGGATCTCGTATGGATGAAGGGCTCTTCCGCAGCAGTTAAAAACTCTCGTTTTTCTCGATCGCAGCCTCGTAAAGTTGGAGATACTCCAATTTTCGTAATGCACCACGCCAAAGCTCTCCTATCCTTTTCACCTTCCCTTTGAGTGTTAGGGTCGTTAGAGCGATGCTCGTTCGGCGAGCAAAGGTGAAAGTAGTAAATAGCACGAGGGTCGAAGAGCAAACATATAGAACACGATAGGTATTCGATCGAAACGGCCAGAAACCACCTGTAACATTCCACTCTTGTACATTTTCGATTCATTCATTATTGCAGAATAATTTATTACAACAAAAAATCAGACTCGTTTATAACTCATTCAAGCTATCAAAATTACAGAAAAAACAATATCGAAATCAAAAGCCTTCTCTCCAACTTTTACTCGCGAATAATTAACGTCAAATTTTTATTTTGTTTTCTTTACCATTGACCCCCTTCGTTTTTCGTGCCATCAATTTTCACAAGATATCCTTGTTTGGTTGTTTAGACTGTATACACGGATAAACATTCAAGGCAATCGACGAAAACTCGTCGAGTAATAGTTCTCCAAACTCGTGTCCAGCGTGCACGTAAATTTGTCACCCCTTTTGCGATCACGATCTACACCCTCATTAAACTTTCATCTCGTCACTCTTGGGTTGTCCACAAATATAAATTTACAAACCGGGTTAGATACACATAGCTCTGCTTTTAGCAATTATCCACACCGGCGAACTTTTCGCCTGGACGGACGACGGACCGACTTGATGCGTCCGTATAGGGGAGACCGGGGCAAAACGGGACTCCCAAGGACATATTGTTTTTTTTTTTTTTTTTTTTTTAAGTTTAACTAAATTCGTCTATTTTTTTTCCATCACAATCACGAAGTATACCCCGTTTTTTGTGATTTCCGAAAAAAAAGTCGGGCAAAGTAGGGTGCCCCCTCAAAAATGTGTAAAAAAAAATTTTTCCGCCAAATTTTTCTTTATTTGTAGCATTTTGGTCATTATTATTATATTATAGTTTTCAAATTGTTTATGTTCACATTATGTGGAAAACGTGGACTTTGACAATAATTGAGTTGCATAATTAATCATTTTTATCATCAACGTATTAGATGATGACATACGAATCTTATTTTTCGTGTAAAACAATAGAAACAATGTGAGAATAAAAAAAAAACGTTCGAACAAAATCTTATAAAAAAAAAAATTATGTGTTTTTTGAAGTTTTTCAAATTTTTTCTATTGTTTTGCAAAAAATAAGGTTAAGGCGAACCCTAAAGGCCATTCTACATTCGACCATTGAGGGCCTCGGTAAAAAAATCTGAGGGTCTTCCGTCTTGGCATACTTTTTAAGGACACTTCGA
This sequence comes from Rhimphoctona megacephalus, assembly GCA_963989365.1. Lineage (NCBI taxonomy): Eukaryota > Metazoa > Arthropoda > Insecta > Hymenoptera > Ichneumonidae > Rhimphoctona > Rhimphoctona megacephalus. The sequence goes on along the minus strand of OZ022416.1, from coordinate 40,913,326 downwards.
ACCTAAAAATAAGCGAAGAATTGAATGTTTTTTTATTCATCGAGTACCATGAGGTTTTATGAAAAGTTGCAAATATAGACCACTTTTTAGAGTTTCTTGAAGAGCAATCACAGTATGAAACATTTTTTTTTGTCGAACATGGTAAAGATCGCCTAACAGGGTATTCTCATGCAGCTTTTCAAAATTACCCGCAAGCTCTTTGCATGACCATTGGTACGTGAGTTGCAGACGGTCATAGTAAAAATTACATTTTTTACTTTGATTACGGATAACGAAGTCAATAATGATCCTACTGTAACTTCCAAAAATGATTCGAAACTGGACATACGTCACGGAACAGATTTATTAAAAATAATTTTGTGTACGCCAAACTTCTATAACATTTCCAAAGTCGATGAAAAAATGCTCGTTTTAGTTTTTAACACTTCGCAGTGGGAAATAACTCGCATTTGCGAAAATTAAAAATTTCCCAAACGTGGATTCGAAAACGAGAAGAATCAATCTTCAAAATGCTTTTTTGCCGAGATCCAGTCTTTCAAAAAAGATCTAATTTTTATGAAAATTTTAGTGATATTTTATTTTTGGGCATCAGTGTGTATATTTTATATCGACAATTTCGCAGTTTTACATGCGTTTGCGATTCTTACGAGGAGAAGCATTTGAAAATTTCACATTTCTCATAATAACTGAAACTTTTATACCGATTTTTTTTTATATACGAAAAATGTTCAATTGCAGCGGAACACATAACGAATTTTGTAAAAAAATTCGAGATTTTGACCGTTGAATTTTGGAGATATAGAGATAAAAGGTATATGCAATGTATGAAACGTTATTTCTGAAACACTCAACTTTGTATTCGTCTTTTTTTCCATTATTTGATAAGTTTTTACATTCCTTATAAGATATAACTAACATTATTCGGATGTTCTACAAGTTATATCCAAGATTGAATACGCATTGGAACTATATTAATTAATAGTAATTTACAATATTTAATATGAATTTTAAAAAATGATGAAATATATTTAAAACAAAAAATTCTGATCTTAAAATAAAAGTTTTGTTTGGTAAAAGGACAAGAATCATTTTTGTTTTTGACATAATATAAAAAATGAAGAAATTTTGGGGAAAAAATATTTTTTTGATTCTGAGATAATATAAAAATGAAAAAATTGAAAATATAGCATTAAAAACATGGTATACAAATACATATTTATCAATCAAATCATAATCTCACAGGTACTGTGTTAAAATAACACACCAAAAGAACACCTATCAAAGTACCACGCGTCAAAATAGCATCAAATTAATAAGAATATTAATCGAAATTAATTAAAAAGTCTCAATAAACTCAATAGTCGACACAACTCAAAATTGGTCCAAATTTTTCTTTAGACATTGATATGAATAAAAAATGATGTAACATCTAATATTAAGGGGGCGGGGGTGGGGGGGGGGGAGCCTTCAAATGTGAAAAAAAATAATAAAAAACGTTCATTCCAGGATTTAGAAAAGTGTACAAATTGTATATGACCAAGTGTAAATAGTATAAAATTCAGGTGCGAATAGTGGAATTTGATGGTTTGGGCAACGGGACGCTCCTTTGCCGTTTTTTAGGTCATAACCACCATAGGTTTAAATTGTATATTGTTTTACAATAATAACCAGAACTCCAATGTGTTACGATTACAATATTTTAAATATCATTTTGCCGCGTGTTATTCTTGTTCTGTGTTATTTTTGTTTTATGTTATTTTTGTTCTATGTTGTTTTTGCATGTTACTTTGCCACGAGTTATTTTGACGTGTTACCATGTTTGTAACCATGAGTGAATTAAGAAAATTGAATTAAACTAAGCACATTGTATCAATTAATAATAAAAAAAAAACTCGCCACGTACTTCGGCCGAAATTTTTTTTTCAATCTAATTTTTTTTCGTTTGAAATTTTTTTTTCTTTCTTATCTTTTATTCTTGTTCTTTTTGTGTAGAACAACTGTACTGTAGTTCATCTGTATTTTTAATTAATTCGAAGATTTTTTATTAGAGGTTAATAGGCCTTAATGCATTTTACTATTAATACTTTTATAGTTTTAATTTATTTTTGTAAAGTTTAGACTTAATTTTTGATCGGATTTGAATTGGCATCTTTTGTGAGATTATGATTTGATTAGTAAATTTTTGGGGGGTTCTCCTATAATTGTTTGAAATATTTTATGTGAATTAGAGAATGTTTCCTGGGTTGGTTTTTTTCGGAGGAAATCTCTTTTATATGAGTAACAAGAGATATATAATTGTTTACGGGATTTTTATCGTCTGAGAATATCGTGAACCATGCGGTCGGTAAACAATTATATTCAAATGAAATGACACTTCATTCCTGCACTATCGTTTTAACCTTTTAAGGACGGGGAATTTTCCATTGAAATTAGGACTTTTTTTCATGCGAAATTTAGCTATATATGTACTGAATAGCTTATGTGGAGTCGCCAACCTAAGTAAGAGGTGGTCGATATATCGACCACTCCCGTCCTTAAAAGGTTAACTAAACACAAAATTGGTGAGGCTATTCACCATCAATGTAAATGACACTGAATTTTCGCGCTATCATTCTAATTACCAACCAAAAAACTCACAACTGTCACTTTAACCAAAAGCCAAAACTAATTCAATGATTTGGGCCAGCTGTCACGTCCATGATCTTTATAACCTCACGACTATTACTCTGAGAAAAAGTCAAAACTGATACGAAAATATTGGTCAGCTGTCATCGCATTCACGACAGATCTCCGCAGTGTCACCAGAACTTTATACCAATATTACTAGTGTCACTAGACAGCGACTGCGAAAAAAAAAAACAGTCGAGCATCAAAAATGTGTGCGAAAAAAATGCAACGATAAAAAAATATCAATATTATCAATACGCTTTGAGCTACGAGGTTCCAATTAGTCGCGATAGAAAGAAAAAAGATAAAAGAAATACGTGAATCCGAATAATCCTACAAAATGCTGTCATTTAATAAATATTAAAGAAACAATTTTCGAAAACAGGTAGAATCGCGATGCTTCCTGTAAAAGTGTCTTATAGAGACTCGCTTGTAAATGTATTTGTCTCGAAGTGGCTACCGGGACTCTTAATATATAAATATATCATATTTAAGAGCGATGTTTCGTTTTCATTTTTGTTATTCTCGAGAAAAAAGAAAAAAACAGTTTTCAGACACGTGAGTTTTTTTGTTTGGAGCCATTGAGATCATGAGATCGAAAAAATGTTCTGTATTCAGTAAAATAATAAAATCTTTCAATATTGTGAATTAATTAATTGTGAGTTGTGGTTTTTGTATTTAATTCAAGTGATAATTCATTTTTGGTGAAGAATCAATGAAATTTTCTGACATTTCTCAATCAAAATCTTTATTATCGAGAGCTTATTAAATTGATATCTTCATCACGAAACGCAAGATCAACTGGATTTAATATCAGAAATACAAATTATATTCTTTACTCGATAACATCGGGTAACTGTTAATTTGGCTATCATTATTTGTAACCTTTTGAAAATCTCCTTCTATTTTAAAAACCATAACTATACATTGCAATTCCTTCCGTTCGTGCAAAACCTGGTACATCCGCGTCTCACGAAAACGCCAAATCCGCTTTAACCTTATCGATATTTGTTAAGGGCTTACGTACACCTAGAGAGATAAAGAAACTTGATTTTTCGAAAACATTATTTTTCGATGGTGTCATCCTTTATATGTCATTTCTAAAATTCTCCTAGGAATCGATAACATATTGCATCTGTGAGAAAAAAATTTCATCTCTATTTGGCAGATGCTTAAACGCGAAAATACTTTTTTTCAAAATGGTGTTTTTGAAAACGCTAACCATTCTATCTCGAAAACTAAACGACCGATTTGGATGAAATTTGGTACAGAGGACGTTTACACAATTGTCTGATCTCCGTCGAGCGATTTTTCTTTTAAACATCATAGTTTTTGTTTCACAAGTAAGAGAAAGAAAAGCATTTTGACAAAATCCCGACTTCACGATTCAAACCTCTGCCATTTTGCGAAAAATGCATGAAAAAAAATCAGCCTCGACAAAGACTGTATTTTTTTGTCGACTTTAAGAGAGAAAAATTTGTTTTATTTTTTGGTTAAAGCGTATACAGTCGGAATCGTGGTTACCGCGAATAGCATTTTGCAAAAAAACTGTTTTACAAAAACTACAACCACAGCTCATCCAATTTATTTTTTTTCCATAAAATTTTCCGTTTTCATTCACAACAATAAATATCTTTTTAAATATACAAAAAATTATTTCAACAGATACATCTTTTCGGTATGAAAAAAAAAAAAAAATGATTGAAATGGACCCTATTTTTGGCACCTCTGGATGTATGTAAGCCCTTAAATCATTTTCTTGTATGCGCTCATTAGCATTTGTTGTTCGGGACCATCAGGAATACTCGAATTTCATATTAGTATTTTGACACTCAATTTACTTTTAAGAAATATCTCCCGAACTAGCATACTTGAAACTGGAAATCTCAGCATTTATCGGTTAACAGTTTCACTAGGTCTTTTCATTTTCGTGAGACCTGTTTTGCATGTTCATATATCAACGATTATTCCTCACGGGTTTATTTATCCTCTGGGGAATATTTCAAACAATTAAATAAAAGGTCAATATTTTAACTAATTCCATTTAAATATAAATGAATCAAACATTATTCCTTTGTCAGATAATTCTGCAAATTCCCACGAAGAAATAATTCTGTAAATTCCAACGAAGAATTGTTCTCCAATGACTCTGAAGTTTGCAACGTTAGAGTCCAACGAAAAAATGATCTAAAAAAAACTCCAATAAGTCCAGTAATTCTCCAATTTTGTTCCCTGCCGAATTTGCAATTCGTAGTTTTTCAACCTACACCAATAATTAGTGAAATAAAAAATTGGTGAATTACAAACATTTTTTTTTCGTTCATTTCACTGGACTCCAACGTTGCAAACTTCAGCGTCGTGTTCTCCAAACTGATACTCCAAAAGCTTATACGAAGACTCAAGTTATTGTCCCATTAAACAGAAGATCCGGATTTCGATCTTGAGAGTCACCGCAAGTTGTTTTTTTGTAACTACTTGAAAATCATCGCTACGTTGTTTTTTTCTTAACTATTTTTATTTCAATTTAACGAATAGAAAAAAAAGTTATTGACTAATTTTCGAGATATCCCGTTTGACCCCAATCTCCCCTATATAACTTTTCGATCATTCACCACATTGAGGGCCACATTGAGCATTCGCTATAACTAAAAAGCTTTACCTGCGATTTGATTCAACGGGTTAAGAAATTCAGCGATCGTGCCTCTTCGTTTGTTAGCCAACAATTCATAGGAATGTATACGTGTATTATTTTGAAACTGGCAAAGTTCCGAATTGTCGTGTCAGACGTGTGACGATCTTATTGATTCTCTTAGATTTTCGATTACCTTACTGAATTATTTCTTCAAAAGGCATCTCTATAATTGTATTTATATTTACATACGCGATGAAACATATATTTTGTTCACCCGATTCCGTCAATTATCGAGCCATTGTTCTGTTATTCCGTGCTGCCGCCTGTTTCGAGTTAATTGTTTGAAAAATTGTCCTCGATTAAAGTCTCGACCGAGAACGACCGAGATATTCGATGTAAATCGAACTCGCCTCGATTCGATTCTCGAATGATATAATTTCATTCGATCCTGGAATATATTTTTTTATTTTCTTTATTTTTCCATTACCGAAAGAGAAAAACAGGGAGAGAAATCAAAGTCGTTATAAATATGCGACCGCCATATTCGGTAGCCCACATACATAATCTTTTACAAAATACAAGATTTTCGTACGGATAATCTCGTGGCTGTAACACAAGACGCGCGAAGCGACATGCTCTGCTGTATAAAATTTCCGCGTTGTAACCACGATGAAGACAAGTGCAACTAAACACCGCATCCGTTACTACATAACACACAGATCTTGCTTAGGCTGCAACGAAAAAAACGCGTGTCCTCGAATTTAAGGCGCGTGTATTTTCTTAGAAACAAACATTTTTCGCATATTTTTCTCTTCGAGTTTACGAAAAAAAGTAACAAATTTTCGCAATACTACTTAATTAGGATGAAATAATAGGGAGAATGGGAGTTCCATCCACCTCAGGTTTTTCGCGATAGAATAAAAAGGTTTACTTTCGAATTCTACGCGTATATACCCAGCAGTTCCTTGTAGGGATAACGAAGCGCTGTGCTAATGAAGGCACTTTCGACGATTTTCTCCCAACCACCGCGTGTCTCAGCTCGACTTTTTCCAGAAATTTGGAAAAACTCATCCTCCATTCTCTTCATTGCGAAAATTGACGAAAAAATAGCACCAACGAGCTCTCCACCGAGCGTTTATACATGCACATATATAAAAGTTGTTATTAGATCTCTGCATATACGAACCATCGGGCTAAAAAAATTCAGGATTTTTCGAGAGTGCCGTCGACAAACCGTGCAAAAGACGAGAAAAGTTCATAGCAAGTCGTTGACTCCACGACTTAAATTGCAGTGAATGCATTTTTTTAAATTACACCGTTTTTCCGTAGTTCTTGAATTTTTGGTTTCCGACCCTTTTCAAGTTTCTCTTTCTCTTCGTACACTTGAACCTTGGCCCTTTTTAATTCTATCGTCGTTGTATGACGAAGGAAACTTGCACGATTTGGAGAACAGCACCGTCATGCATTTAAAAGAGCAGTATATTTTCGAGAACTCTAGGTCACAAGGTACACGTGAAAGACATGCGCATAGTTATGTCATAAACCCAAAAAAGAAGATTTAACATTGGTCTTATTTGAATTAATTAAAATTTATTATTTCACAACGCGAAGACAAAAAAAAATTGTCAACTTGTTGAAAATTTGCATTTTTATGCTGGTTATTCGTCCCCTACTAATATGATATAAAAAATACTCGAACGAAGTGAATATATTCAAGATATTCATCCTCAATTCATCCGAAATGGAAAGTTCAAAATTCTGTATTTGTTGGCCGGAATAGATATCTTATATGGGTATTGAACATTTGCCTTTGCTCGCGCGAATTGAATATCAATCCAATCGATATCTACCCAAACCTATGTGTATGTCCTTTTCCCAACGTTGAGATTTTCAGAAATTGCTCGCTCGACGTAGCGTAAAGTTTCGACGGCTGTTCCCATCGAGATGTCGTGAAATTTCACTCTTCATAGGACTCGCATTCTCGTAATGCTCGATCCCCTTTCCTGCTGGCACTTTGTGTCGTACGATACTCACGGTTTTGACGCTTTCGCTTAGAGGGAGGAGGTATATACCTAAGATATTCAAATTTTTTAATTTCGAATTTAGTATCGGTAAGTAATTGCTTCAAAATTAATTTTATTCCGAAATTACCCACGAGCTCTATTTTCAATACTATAATTAATGAAAACAATGCTCTATCCTCCAAATTAATTTCTCATCTCGCGTAATACGTTTTGGTGTTTCGTTGGTTCTCAGTATTAAAATAATTATGAAAAGATTATTTTGGAAAAAAATGTCAACTTTTTAATTAAATTCTCTTGCGTTTGTATAAGAAAAACAAGATATCACTGGGAACAAGATAAAAGTAGGAATCAAGTGACGTATCGAAGATAAAAATTAATACTGGCTCCATCTATTAGCGCGTTGAGGCTGACACGAGATGAAAAAGAAAGAGCAGCATGTGGGGTATAGTGACAAAAGAAACACCTCTGCGAGTCCCCCACTGGCCGCGAGAAGTTATTTCGGCAGCCACGTCGATGTGACAAGCGAGGAACGTTTGCTGGCCCTGTACTCTCTTTCTCTGTCTCTCGACGAGTGTATTTTCACAGTCAGTTGGAAATAGTCGTTCTAATATCGTTACCGGGAATACGCGAACGGGAGAGCGAGTGGCTCCTCACCGGCGAGCCGGTTGGTGCGTGACTCAAAGTGCGAGTATAGCCAATGATGACGATCGTCGTCATCATCATCATCATCATCATCGTCATCATTATCCGACGTAATGATGAACAAGAAGAATGTCGTGTGATCGGAGTGTTACATAAAAGTAGAGGCCTGTTTCCGTGAAACAGATGAATCGCGATCGACGGTGCATCTCATCAAATTCCTGATAAAATCTGGAAGTAAAAAAAAAAACGAATCTATAGTTTGCGTTTAAAAATCAATTTCCTTATATGCTCAATTTATTATAACGTACTGATGCATAAAAATAAAAATTGATGGCTTAACGTACTACAAAGAAATAAATATTGTGACGAGTCAATCAGTGAAATGTATGAAGCCTTGGCAGTGAATGAACGCGGCCTGGCAATGGAATAATCGTCAAGCCGTTATAGCGTGTTTCGGTCTGAAGAACTACTGGAATTTACTCCGTTCCCTCGTAAAATGTAGTCGCTCTTTTGATAATTGTAATCCTCTTTGCTATATTTATGTATTTATACATATAGCTTTGATAGATATATGTACACACATATATATATATATACCATTAGGCCTTAATATATCTCGCTTCGGCGAACCGTGCCTAGAAATGCTACGTAACGCAAAAACATGTTCCTACAATTTCGCAATCTAGTAAAATAATACAACCGCGAATATACTCGATTGTGTCACGGTGAAATTGGAGCTGCATTATAACAATAATAATATTAATATTAATCCAGAGATATACGTGAAGTGACGAGAGAGATCGTTGCTCGAATATGATTGCCATCAAAGCTTCCAGCAAAATTGACTCGTCGGAAATGGTAATTTACTTTTAGCCAATCCTTTCTGCATCAACGATTTGTATAATTTTACTCAAATATATATTAAATGTCATCCTTTGTCGTACGTATTCGATTATTGATAGGTATTCCTGCATTGATAACGGCGATAAAAAAATTATTCCATTATAATTCATTCGCTTTCAAATTATTATGTTCAAGAGTGATGGCGAAAATGATACGTTTAATATTTTTACAAAACTGATCGACCCAATAATTCGATGAACCTCGAAGGGAGTTCAAATTTGATTATATTAAATTCTAAATAAAATTATATAAATATATAAATATATAATATTAAATTCAATGTGGAGCAGTTTTGTATAGCAAGTTTCTTCGTACATTTTTAGCTACGAAATTCGGATGATTTCGCCATCGCGTGTCTGTGAAATCGATGTATTTCGTCGATGCATTTTAAGCGCTGATAGTTTCGAAAATACATGGGATCGTAATTTACGTGCGTGTCGCCGAACCACGCCCGCGTAAATTATATTTCCGGAATGCACGAACTTCACCAGGCGGTCAAAGCATTTTTTGTATATATCGCGCAACTATATATAGCTACGGATATTATAGTCCTGAATATATGCATTAGCAGCGGTGAATCCGAAGGGCACAATCTCGAAGACTTACACGCAAAATTGAGAGTGGCTTACGCCTTTTTGTTCCCAGAGACAATTGATATAAACACGTTGGTGCGCACGCGTGCGTGTGTGTGTGCATACGACTTAGGAAGTTATCCAGTGTATAAAGTTATTTCATGAATCGTTTCGCCGCCCGCCAAAGCCCTTTCACTCGAAACTATGCGTCCCTATGTAAAGCCTTGCCGTATATAAAGTCCCTATGTGAATAGAGCGAACGTGTCTTAGCCCAGTATAAAATTGATGCGAACCACAGAATTTCCTCAACGAAGTAAAGACCTTACCGACATATAAGTAACTGTATATATAATACTTGTTGATGTAGTTGAGTTTTTCAAGCGACGAACCGTACTTCATAATATAAAATAGAAATTTACTTATAAATAAAATGTGATACAAATTCTTCTCTTTAATTTTCAATAGCTTTACTCGTTCAATTGTTTTCTTTCGCATCTTTATCCTGCGGATATGTACCGACGAGACAGAATAGTAGTTGACATTGAAAATAAACGAACTGGAAAAAGTGAACAGGACACAAAGTCCACTGGGTTTTCTCAACTATGAGGACGACATACCTGTCTCCCCTGCAGCAACAATTTAATATTATTCAGGAAAAGGGTGTACTCGATGTAATATACGTTCATATATGTAAAATATATACATGTCTAATTAATATGTACAAAGCGAAAGTCTCAAGAGGGCGGATAGACTAGAGACAATCTTTCGGGGTGTCTGCATTTAATTACACATTTACGGGGCTTTAAATTTTCATCATCATGTCGTGCAAGACCTCGTGCTTAATATAAGGTAGAGACGTTCGTTGGAGAGAGGGCGCCACAGACAGAGATAAGAGATTTATAAATTCGCAAAGACAAACGTATATCTATATATACACGCTATAGACACCGTGGCGGTTCACTCTGCACTGCGCTCTGTTACACCATGTAGTAACTCATAATATATTTTACATAGTACTGTCAAGCTGGATATAACGCTCCTGTACCTCGAATCTTATATCGTATATAGATTATTCAACGCTCATTGACGTTAATGAGTTAATCGGCCCGTGCTTCAACCTCGTTAAACAAAAAAACGGCATTTTGAATTTTATTTTAATTTCACTCAAATCAGGTGCATTAATTTTGTGGTGTTTGAAAACATAACGTTCGAGTTTTCATCGTTACAACATTTTTGCGACAAATTGTATCTGCTGTTTTTCATATTTCATTTTCTTAGGTCAGAAGCCGACGGATAGCCGTTTTCTTATGTATTTATCGATTTTCAAACCAACTAGAAGCATATCAGATAACCTCCCGATTTCTCGGATTTGAAGAGGAATATCCCACAAACCGGTGAAGCAACGAAAATACCTCGGAATTTTTTAAAAAATATATGTTATTCTCCTCGTAAGGGGTGACTCTTACATTTTTTCATTCACTTCCATTCCCGTGAATTTAGTTATATAATATACAATTTACCTTTACCAACAGCGATGGGCGCGCGGTCGGTGTGTGCCTTCAGCGATCTCCCAAGTTGAGGAGCCTCGGTCAAGGCCAATACTTGGTTGGGTGACCGTTTAGTCGTTCGCCGACTGGCTCGCGCATCAATCGCTCAGCGGGAGGCAGTTTTTCTGAATTTTCGATAGTGATACTAACCGACTGGAACTTAGCAAAAATACAGCCGACTGTATCGGCCGGGTTTTCCACAGTTTCCCTTGGCCCTCGCGCAAAATGCCTCGTGCAGCGTGGTGCATTGGGAAAGAGTGGCCGTGGGCGACGCTCTTGGGGGCGGGGGGTCGCGCAGGAACAAGGAAATTAGCGAAGTGAGGAAAGTGCGGGATCAAAGTGATGGGATGGAGTCGTAAAAACCCGCAAGAGTATAACGCAGAAACGATAAAAAATAAAAAAAATAAACGAATACAATTGACCTTATCTACTTAACCGCGTATCTACAATAAGATTTTCAGTCGCAGCTATAGTACAAGCTCCACTTGCATGTTCGATATTTTGCAGAAATTCTATTCGCTCCAGTAAGAGGCACATATACATGGAAAGAGCTCTTTGCGATATCCAAGGCTGACAGCTTATTCGCCAATATTATTCCTGCCAGATATTGACTAAGTAAATGCAACCAAATCCCTGAACAGAATCAGACCTCTTTGTGTCTCCTCGCATATGCAACCTCACTTTTAGCTTATATATTCTATGGAACGGGACAGCGGAAGAGGTTTATGCCCCCCGTGCAATCAAAGCCGACTGATCCGGATTGCGGCAATACGATGGCCCTTCTTCCCTCTATATTACTAAATTTACTCGCGGGGTCAAACTAGATCAGGCCAAGCGCGATTCGTCGTTGTTCTCTGTCTCTCTCCCCCCCCCCCCCCCCCTCCCCCCCTCTAGCTCCGTCTCTGGCTCTCTTCCTCGCATGTACCGCTCACAGACACGATTCAATTGTCTTTCGTATTATCGATCCTCGCGCAGCAAATTTACTCGACTCTTGAAATCAGCCCAATGAGCACAAAATTTTCATGCTTGCTCAACACTCTGGTTAAAATACGAGAATTCTCCCAATTGCAAATGTTGAATAAATAAAAAAGGGTTTTAAAAAAATGATGGATGCTTCAGTGTTTTTGGATCAAAGTACACGAAAACAGGTGGTAAAAAGAAAAAATATGTAATTTTAAAAAGGTTAAACGTTTTGGCCGGTTCACGTAAATTGCTGTAACGTTATTGTCTTTTTGTCTGTGAAATATTTATTGAAATTTGTTGAGTAATTTTTAAACTACAAGTAGTCAAACATTCGGACAAATTTGTATTTTTCTAACAGATTAGAAGATAGTCTAATTTAATCATCCATTTAATGAATGGTTTCAGTATGTTTAATATTTGTTTCATCCTTGTCATCGATTAGGGACGTAAATATTAGGAACTCTGCCCTGGGCTCTGTTCATGATTAGCGCGCGAAAATAAATAGTTGTCCTGTTTTTACAGTACCCTATTTTTTTAAATGATTGCGTCGATCGAGATGACAAAAGCGTTATATTTGTTGTATCAATAATGTTTCAGGCAAACGGCGACGATGACTGGGAATATGAGGAAATCGTTCTCGAAAGGGGCGGCGCAGGGCTCGGTTTCAGTATCGCCGGTGGTACTGACAATCCGCACTTTGGCAACGACACGGCGATCTACATCACGAAACTCATACCTGGCGGTGCGGCATCCGCGGACGGTCGTTTGCGGGTCAACGACACGATACTTCAGGTCAACGACGTGACGGTCGTCGATGTACCACACGCGAGTGCCGTCGACGCCCTCAAGAGGGCCGGAAACACCGTCAAGCTCGTACGTAACGCAATTGCGATAAACATTAGTACATTTTTCATTGATCACATATCATTCCCAACTGATTCTCAATACCGGATCATTGAAATACGATCGTTTGTATAATTGAAATGCAACAAAATAATGTCTTGTTCAACCCTTCGAGTACATCGAAAGGATTTATTGTAATGCAAATTGTCCAAGGCTAGAAGGCTTTTCGTTTGAATAATTTTATTCAAATAGTAAATCTGAGAGTTATCGGAACAAAAATTGGGTTACCTCCGAAGGCAGGCTAAAAAAGGATTCTGACATATTTTTCGTAAGGATTCCCCGAGCGCGCGAGACTTGGAAATTTTTGAGATAAAGGAAAAACCACCCGACAGTCTTCCACCCGTCTGGTCTGTTCTGGTACATGTCCGAAGTCCAATTATATCGCCGGTATGGACGCGACTGCAATGGCTTTGTAACAATGTAACAGGGATATATATATATATATATATATCGAAAAAGAAGAAAGAGAGGAGGCCGTCTTTAGAATTCTATGACGCAACGTCGATTTCATTCTTTCATTTTCTTCACTTATCGGTATTCCCACGGAGAAAGACGTTAACAGATATTACATCCAATATCGCGCTATAGTCTATATCAATGCGAACGATACCTTTTATTGCCACCTCTTGAAACAAGTCCAAGATTTTTTGTTTTTTTTTTTCTCTTCCTCATTTGTTTCTGCCATTTTATCGCGAATTTATCGTGAATCTTTCGAACGCGTCATACGGCTGGCTGAGATTTCGATTTATATATAAAGTTGGATCGGTAATTTCGAAAGAAACGGCCAGAAACTTTTCGATTGGGTATTACGAGAATTCGTGCGAACCGCGAGATTCTCGCGATGAAGATCGGCGATGCAAGATAGAGAGACAATTTCCCTCGTCCTAGAAAACAAATACCCAGTCATAATTCCCTTTCGTTCTCCGTCTTCCCATTTTTCTCTTTTATCAACTCCTTTTCTCAGAGTGAACGACGTCGCGATAATGAGATATATTCTAGATGGGCTATAACGGGTGCTCAATTACGTGGATCAAATTGTAGAGCATATTTGGGAAAATTCAACCGTTCGAGTTTAGCTTCGTTCGGCCACAATGAGAAAATCGGAAAACCCATTCGCGAGCCGAAAAAACTTTTTTTTTCGCAAGCCTCACGAATATTTCGTCACGAAATAACAAATTGTGGATAGATAGGGTTTTTTTTTTTTTTTTTTAATTAGACAATGATGTTTGTATTAAATTTTGACAGTACGTGCGAAGACGACGTCACACGCAATTGATCGAAATCGAGCTGATAAAGGGCAACAAAGGGCTGGGTTTCAGTATCGCAGGTGGTATTGGGAATCAACATATACCTGGTGATAATGGTATATACGTTACGAAAATTATGGACGGTGGGGCCGCCCAGGTCGATGGTCGACTCGTTGTCGGTGACAAATTGGTGGCTGTGAGAAATGCTCTGGTAAGATAAGTTTTCAATTATTGATTATACATAAACGGTTAAATTAATAATAATTAAACGTAATGTCGTCAAATTGAGTTAATTATTCATTGAAACGAATCAATCTGATTAATTTTATTTTACAACTGATTATAATCAATCGAAAGGAAATAAAAGATATTGATGCAATTGCAAGAAGAATTCCTCTGCTGCTATATGATCTAAAGAATTTAAGATTAGTCTTTTGGGGGAAGGTTTTTCTGAAAAGTTTTTTACGACCTCTCAAAGAGGGTTCTTGTTCCTTTTTCCCCCATTTGTGCTATTTTTCCGGAGTGTCTTTTCGAAGCATAGACGTTACGTCGCCGTAACGAGACTACGACAGGCTGGTCGCAAGCGTGTAGAGTCCAAAGTACAAAAATCATTTTTCTCTTTTCGCCGTGCTCTCAATCTCTGACATTACTTGCAGCGAGCGAAAGATTTCTCTCTCTCTCTCTCTCTCTCTCTCTCTCTTCGAACTTTTTCTTCCTCATTCCGTATTACCTTAAAAAGAAAATGTACTTTTTATTCACTTCCGGTTTTACCGCGACAGTTCGAAGATCACACTGTCGCAGGCAGCTCGAGCTGAATCTCGTAATTCGAAGAGAAAAAAAAAACAATCATTTTCGGGTCTGGATATTATTACTCGACATAATTCAATCGAACGCGTAATCCAATTCAATTTTTTTTCTTTTCTAGACAATTAATTTTTTCTTCTTCCCCTCGAGTTTCAATGCCTATGAAAACGTATCTTCGTCTTTCGTCCGGAAAAAGATTGCATCGATTTTTTTTTTCGTTTCGTTCTACCATTATTCGCTCTCGAAGAATAATGAAGTCACGATCGTTTGTCACAAATCAGTTTTTCGCAAGCTTATATGCTTTACGATAGTGCGCGATGTTACGTCCTTATGGGTGTATAAAGACAAAAGTGAGAAAAAACTTGTCGCGTGTAAACAACGACAAATGGTCACTTCTTCACCGGAGTTATGGGCTTGGAATAGTAAAAATTGAATATTTTTTTTTATAACGATTGACAACAATTTTTCTTGGCACCCTCTTTCGAGCTTGGAGTCCTTAAAAATGCATGCGAATCACACAAATCCAATTTGTACAAGTAATTACATTAATTGACCCAGATTAATCAATTATTATAAAGTAAAAAATTTGTGTCTGGAAAGCAAAGAATCTGCCAAGTTCGAAAAGTGTTTATTTTTATGTTCCGCTCACCTGCAATATTTCACCACAAACTTGACATTTTTTTTTTTTTTCATTCGTATGATGAAAAGAGGAGGAGAAAAAATAAAATGGAATAAAATCCTGCTGAGCCTGATCAGTACGTGCCGTTTTAACCTGGATTATGTTTTTTTCATTTGTTTTTTTCTTTTTTTTTCGGTATTTTTGCTTTCGAGATTTAGAGAGAAAGATGCGAAAGGGTATAGGAAGAAGAACGTAGAAGAAAAGCTGTTGGTAAGCCTGCGGGATCTGGTGAAAATGGTCACGTCGACCATTTACCGGCAGCAATCCCGGCTGCAACGTTGATGGCGAAACCCTTACGGGATCGTTTCGCGAAGCAGAAAACACAGAAACACGCGAGGTCTAGAAGTGACCTCTCTCTCTCTCTCTCTTTCTCTCTCTCTCTCTCTCTCTCTCTCTCTCTCTCTCTCTCTCTCTCTCTCTCTCGGACCTATGTACAGCCCCGGGCCGGATGTTATTCCCATTCCTTTTCCCTAATCTCAACGTTTTTTTTTCTCTTTACGTCTCTTTCGTTATTTTTATTCCGCGCTGCAAACAATTCATATGGCAGTTTTCCAGGTATATAATCACATTATCGTAGAAATGCAATTGTCAATTTAATATGAAAAATAAAAGGATAAAATAGTGCTCAATGACGTTCCAATTGATTAATTGAAAATAAATTTGAAACATAATTTATTCTGTGAATTTCGGGCTTGATCATTTTTTTTTCTCGAAAAAACTGTCCCAGCCTAGTAATTAATTAATTAGTTATAATTGAGTATCGGATTTGAAGATTTTTATTTTTATCCTCGGTCGTATTCGATGTATCTATTTTTTTTTCTTTTTCGAAAAGAATTATAGAATCCGAAATTCGTTCTTCATTCTATTTTTTTTTTATCTACTTTTCTACCGGAGCATGAGATATTATTCCGCGACAAACCAAAAGTAACTATATCGAGCATCTGAAATTTATGCCGTATTATCGTAAAATCGAGTGAAACGAGCGGCCAAACTGCTGCATGGCCGCGCTGTAAAAACGATTGAGATAAAATGTCTGCTTTTTTATTCACTCACTGCTTTCTGTTTTTTTTTTTTTTTTTTATCTTTTTTTTACTCGCTCTTATTCGTAGTCGCGCTGTAATAACGATTGTGCTCATGATAATCAAGCGCCGTGCACAGACTTCTATTCATCGTTCTCCATTTGCAAACGAACCTCTGCTGGGACGCTAAATTTATTGTTCCCATCGGGAAATTCTTGAGATTCGGAGTCGAAACTACGAGCTCAGTCTTCATTCAATTAATGAAGTAATCAGTTTGAAAAAAAAAAAAAAAAAATACAAATCTAAACGAACAACGAAGTCATTGAAGTCGAGAAAAATCAATAATTTTTTCCACTGATTATGGTGAAAATATTAAATTCGTCGCTGATTTACATTTCTAAAAATTTTTCTATTTTATCATGATTTAAAATGTCCTGGAACAATATCACGAAGTAAAGCCTCATCAGATCCGTTAGTTCAGCTTGTCCAGTGTTGTACAATTTCTTGAGAGAAGGAGACATAACTTTTGGTAAGGAAAAGAGAAGATAATCGGAACAATTCGTCTTTCTCAACTGAACAGAAAATCACACCGGACAACGTGAAAAGTTCTTATCCCATAGAATTGAGAAAACGCTCTACAGCTTCTGGTGTGCTACTTTTATTTCAGTTTTTTTTTCCTCTTTTTTTCTACGTTACCTTTCCTCTTCTTTGCACCACATCAACGAGCAATTCTTGTTGGCTGTATCGAATGACCCTGGGATCGAATGTGATGCCCGTATATGCCATATATATTTGCGATTGCTGATGGTTGAAGGGTGGAAATTAAATGAGAAAAATCAATTATCGAAAACCTTGATACCACGTTTCAATTTTCAAGCCCCTCAATTTTCCACACTACATAGAAATAAATCTCACCTACAGGCTAAAGTTTTATCTCAAACGAATCACTCGATCGGATTATCCCTTGAGATATGCTTGGAAAAGGGAGCATTTAATAGATACGTTTTTCTTCCTTCAATTGTAACCAGAGCTGGACAGTACTTGAAGTACCTGGTACTTGATTGGTACTTCCAGTACAGTACTCGAAGTACGCAAGTACTTGCCAGTACTTCAAGTACCAAGTACAAGTACTTTTTGTATAAATGCTTGATTAGGAATACTCGATAAGCAGGATGATATCCGATTTTATTATAATATGATTATCTGACAAAAGTTTTCAATGAATATAATTTTAACGAGAATCTCACAATCTACATTGTGGAACATTGTTGCGATATAGAGGTGGCTGTATGTATACAGTGATCACGGTCTCACTTGGAATAAGAAGAATCGATGCCATTATTTATTCATTTTCGTGTAAGAGGATTTTTTTTTAATAAATAAAGCAAAATATATTGAAAAATTATTCGTTACCATTTACTTACTGTATTCACTCAAGTTTATGACTCTAATATGAGAGTGCATCTTGGACTACTTATCAAAACTATCTTAAACGCCCCGAAAATATTGATACTACTATAATGATGTAGGAGCGGGACTGTACCGCGTCTACATTTTTAATATCATCTCAAAAAATCAGAATTTTTCAGACGAACACGTGTGGTAGCGCTGCGAACTTAATTTCAAAAAGTACTTTCAAAAAGTACTTGAGAATTACTTCAAGTGCAAAAAGTACTTGATACTTGAAGTACTTGCGGTACTTTGTACTTTGTACTTGAAGTACTTTTTGGTACTTTGCCCAGCTCTGATTGTAACGATAAATTCAAAATAATATAAAAAAGAAAAAAAAACAAATGTCTTTATTCTCCATGATGCAGATTTAGGCTACGAAATCAACGAGAAAAGTTGTCAATTTTAATATTTGAGAAATTGAAAAATTTCTATAAATTCGTAATAACGTTGGATTGAAAATTTATTTATTTTTTTTTTTAATTTACCATTCGTAAATTTCAATGTCGAATCCCAAACTTTCTTCATAATAATAATGATACCGCTATAATCGTAATCATAAAACGCGATAAATTTCGCGAGACGCAAAATGCATTCACCGAGCGTGTGTGTTTTTTTTGTCTCATCTTTTTCTCACCGTCTTTCTCTCTGTGTCTCGGACAATAGGGTGATAAAAACTTGGAGAACGTGACGCACGAGGAGGCGGTAGCGACGCTGAAAGCGACTCAGGATCGGGTCGTCCTGTTGGTTGCCAAACCGGAAGGGACGTTGCCACCTCCGCCACCGGCCTCGGACCATTCCGTTTCGCCCCAACCACGTAAGGATCTTTCAAATTTTTGCCTACAAATACACATATACGGTTATTATACCTTCATGGGACTAATATTTTTCACTTATTTTGGATTTCCTCAAAATGCTGTTATCAATCTTTGCTTTTTCGCTGAGAAATCAGTGGACAAAATTTATTTTTTATAAGTTAAAAACGTTGAAAAGCTTGTTTGCAAGAAAAAATAATTCCAATGTTTGCATTCTCATTAAAAATGAGCAACTTTTTGTCTTTTTTTTTTTTTTTTTAATCAAATTTCTTACGTTTTTTTCATACAAAGATATTTGCCAGAGTGCAAACCAACGTTTTCTCGTTTAATCCTAGTACAAACGAAAGCTTGCAAGTGAAACGATCAAATTTATACGGAAAATTGAACTTGGGGTATATATGATCGGAGATCGGAGATATTCACTCGTACAAAAGAATATTTTCCCCTTGAATATTCAGTCTCAATCGAGCTCTCTGAGCTAACAAAATTCTGCTTGCTCGTGATAATTGAGCAGACACGATCGAAATTCAACGTGCAAATCACATTTCGAAGCGGTACTTCATTTGTCACACGCAAATGCACGTTCACGTACTATGATCGGAGCTGCGATTTTCGCCAATCGATGCGACATTTCGTCGTTGAAATTAACAAATTATACATTTCTTCCAACCAAAGCCAAAGACACAATCGTTGAAAAAATCCTACAATCACAATTTCACGCGTTTATGGATTCTTTAAAAACGCACGTACAAATTTTGGAGAAAAAATTAATAAAATTTATCTTACAATTTTGTACGATTAAGTAAAACGATACGCGGAAATAACTTCTGATTGGCGACCAGCGTGCCGGACGTTCTATGCATCCGAAGCATAAAAACCGAACCGATTCTTAATATGTATCAGTGTTGCGAGCAATGATACCGGAATCAGACGGAAGACACGTTTTTTTTTTTTTTCACAAAATGGCTACACGCTGAACGTTGATTATCGATTTTTCATACATTTTTCCTCCTTCTACCGGTCTTGGAGAAAAAAGTAACAATTATTTCGACTCAATTCTGGTACGATCGCTGAACTACGCTGATCTACGGAAGATGTATGCCAAATTCCAACACAGCCGGTTATCGAGATATCGTGGTCACCAATTTAAAAAGCATATTTATGAAAAAAAACTTTTTTTTTTTTTTTTTTTTTTCAAAAAAATTGATACGCTTTCTTAATTCCTCAACTGGTGGACGGTTTGACAGTGAGGCGGAAATTCCTGGTAGACAAAGAAATCACAAAAAAAAATGTTTTAAATCGTAAAAGATATTCGCACTCCTAAAGAACGAAAAACATGAAAATGTATGTTTTCAAAAATGAAGGGGCTAGGCTAAAAAACGCATTCGTCACGAGATGAGAGATGATGTGCGATGACGCAGAAAGATGATTTCTTCCTCAGTTTCAACCGTTTTTATCGGCTTAAACTTGAAAAAAAAAAAAAATTCAGAAGAAAAATTTTTTTAAAATTAAAAACAAAAACAAAATAAAATAAAGTATAAAATCGTACCGCGCAGCCTCCTCGTGGCACACTTCGGATCGTTAAAAAATTGCGAACTAATGCCGCAGAAAATAAATGAATATGTATTAGGAAATATCGTGAATTGTGTAATTTATTCAATATAAGCAATAATCATGCGAAATTTTATATCCACAATTTTTTTCTTCTGCATTTCTCATAATCTTAATCGGCGATGTTAAAAAAAAAAACCGGAAATACCATTGGTATTCAATTTTCTATGATCGGAAACCTATTTTTTCGATAGCCCGCAAAATGGCGGGCCTACCAGCTATGGCCAAGTTTGCGCTGCTCGCCATATTGCGGGCCTACCGGTCAAGGGGTTAAAGAACCACTGGATACATGTACACAAGATTCCAGAAAGAAAACTCCAACAGTTTTAGATTTATTCCACCCTAAAATTTATTTTGGAAAACAGGTTTGTAGACAACAATACGGCCTTAATTGTTCTTTACTTTTATGCTCCTTACCATTTTTGCTGAAAGTATTATTTGTTTTAAATACACATCAACAGTTGTAATTTCGACGTAGATAATTTTTTTGTTTTTCCATTTAATTTGTTTTTAATAGTACAGGTCGGACTAATGATTATTCGAATTCCGCTCACGGGCGTAACGCATCTAGAGATTACAGGATTTACACATGTTTGATTTTTGTTTGTTTTCTGTTTCTCCGGGTCTAACAGGCAAACAAAATGGTTCGGTTTCAGCGCTGGAGAACAGCACTTTGGCGTACTCGCAAGAGTCGCGTCACGCTTCCTCGTTAGCCCTTCACGGGACTGCAACACCACGAGCTGTTTCTCAAGAAGACGTATCACGGTGAGTTCCTCCAAAATTTATTCCTCAGGCTACGAAAATTGGGCGCAATTTTTCTTTGCAAAAAAAAAATGGAACAATATTTTGATTAGGGAGTCGAAAAAAAAAACAAAGAATTTTTGTTCCAACGATGCAGACCCATTAATCTCATTATGGTATAATAAGATACACAGAAGCAACAAAAATACGGTCCCGCTGGAACACTCTTTTCGAACCATAAATTGAAAAAAATAAAATAACGAAAAATTGGATTGCTCTTTCGCATAAAACTTATGCGGCAGCACGATCTCCGAAAGGCTCAGAGTTGACGGGATTTCAAGTGAGGAGATTGATCGATTCCCGGGGCGGAGTCGATACTTGGAAGCTTGTGAAATTTTGAATTCGTGTAGGGCCATTAGACCGTGATGAGTGCGTGGTGCTACTGCATATATGATCATTTCGAAAAATCCAAAAGGGATTTCTGTACATTGGTTTGCGCGTTAAATTGTCGATTATACGCCCTTTTATTTCACAGCAATCGTTATGTGTATATACATAGAGTACGCGTGTATAGCGAATCCATGTAGAGCGAAACGTTGCTTCTCCCTCTCTCTCTCTCTCTCTCGTTGGATTGATCGTGGGGAATTAGTCGTCGGGTAAATTCGATCGAGCAGCTGAGCGATCCGGTGCATCCCACAGCCTGGACCGCAAAATTGCTGAACACCGAACTGAACTCTATCGCACTCCGTCCTTCTGCCTCGTTCTCGTTCCACTGTTCGCTTAGGAAGACTGCTTAATTATACAGTCACGGGATACGATACGTTTTCGCGTGGGCGGAGGTCGAATAGCGCGTGAGAAGGCTCTGCAGCGCGAGGGAGATCCACTCTCCTCTTTCTATTCTCCCCGTTCTTCGGACGCTCAATGGCGTCCCCGCATATTGTCCGTTGATCCGTGGAGGAACCGGGGGGAAGGTCAGAGAATCAGCGGTATTGTGGTAGCCAGTGCACGAGCTAATTGCCGATGGATCAAGGGCTTATCTAATCGCGAATCGTCCGCGCATTGCTCAATCGTACGTCCTATATCGTATATACGCATGTGGACTATTCGTAATCAAGTAGCAACCAGTTTTGGCTTACAAGCATTTTTCGCAAATTGTTCGACCATTTTTTTGCATGTAAATCGTTTTAAACTCCGACAACGGCAAGTTGCACCCTTCGTTTTGCCGTTTTCGACTCGAACGTCACTCAACGTTATTGACCTTTTCAAGGAGCTCATTTTAAAGCTAAACAGATACAGTATGAATCGCGTCGTTGTATATCAATTTTACAAAAATCAAAAGCATCTTCAATGACGTAGGGAAAAAAATTTGGAAATATTAGATTATCGCAATGTCATGCGCTGGCAGTTGGATATACATCGCGATTTAAAGGAGTGGTTCGAAAGGGATTTTGGTTCATCCGAATAATGGCATTGAGCTTATCTCGATATCTCCTGTTCGCTTCCACACGAAAAAGCACTCTGGAAATCTAAAAAAAAAAAAAAATAATAAAAAAAGCGCAATGCGACGGACAATTTGGAAAAGTCGTTCGTCCAACTTTGAAAATCTGCCAATAATGTGAAGATTGTGATCGATCGATCGAATCGAAGGACATTTTGAAGGGCAGTCCTGAGGCTTGTCTTGATAGCTCATCAATCTCAATGGTTTTAAGAGATTTTCAATGCTGCCGAATGATTCGTGAAAATTCGGCGTATCGTCCAGCTCTCTCGCCCTTGTCTACCGATTCTCTTTTAAATCGTTGAAACAATTTACGAGGATATACGAGCGTCCTTCAACGTTGAAAAAGGTCGGGAATAGGAGAAGCAACGAAAAGTTGTTGGTTGTGAGCGTTGGCGGTACCGAAGTAAATTACGATGACCGGATAATGATTGCGAGAAGCTAATTTAAGAGAGAGAGAGGGAGAGAGATTAAAGTTTCGTTTTTCTTTTGTTTGGTTTTTTCGTATATTTTTTTTCTTCCATTTCCCTTGCGCAGTTGTTATATGATGGGTTTACCGTAATAATTCATGCCGAGGTTCGGAGCCGCGCGCTGATATATTCGCGTTAGCGTCTTAAGGAAGTTTCAATGCGGGGAAGCAGAACGTGAAACCATAAGAATCGTGTCCCTCGCGGGATTACAATCCGTGCCACTGTGAATTTTCATATACTATCACACTTTTTGAAACTAATAGACGAGAAAGTAAAAAAAAAAAAAGAAAACGAAATGAAAAAAGAGAAAGGAACCGGAAGAACGAGAGACCGGACGAAATAATTTCGCAAGACGAAAACTTCTCGTGCCGAAAACTTTCTCGACGATCAAGTCGGAATTAAGTTGGATTCTAGTCGAGTGAGGGAGGAAATTAGTTGGCTGGTTGTACTTAACGGACGAATGCTCGAAAGAAGAACGAAAGCGGTGGTACGAAGAGCGAAAAAGGAGTGTGGAAGTGAGAGCAGGACGAGAAAATGGAGGAAAGACGAAAATTATACCGGTGCACTCTCCTTTGCGAGAAGAGAATACGAACTAATGACACACTTCTAGCTCGTCTCCCTTCGTGGAAATTTAGGAGCTAGCCGGAGCCACTCTCATTATTAAATATTACTATGAATGCAATATTTCATTCGTTCTAAGAGAGCGAGAGGGAGAAAAAGAGAGAACGAAGGGAAAAAAAATAAAACGAAAGATAAACTCACTAAAGTTTGCTCGTCTATATACAAAAACTTTTATTCAACTATTTTTTCTCTCTTTCTCTCTCACTCTCTTAATTTACCCGATGTCACGTAGTTCTTTATTTCAATTGAAAATTTTCTTTTTTCTCGTGGTCTTTGTGCCTCCAATATATTTACAATTATTCCCGACGCAAATATGACAGTTATTCGTTTATCAAGAGCCGCGCGGTGGCGGCTCGACGTCGAGTGTTAAAAAAAAAAAAAAAAAAATCAGCGCGAGCCCTGCCTCACTCTCGTATACACTCGCATATGACGATTTTCGAACTTTTCTATTTATAAAGATACTTTTAATCAGATATAATTTACTTTTGAAAATAAATACATTTTAATGATTGTCTAAAAAGCACGCGATGTGCACGCAGCGACGATTCACGCGCATATGTAATTTCAAATATGAATATAAATTTGAGTTTTCGATGCACGTTTTTCAAATGCAACGCCAGTTCTTTGGCACAGCTGTGCCTTTGTCGAATCAGGATATTCTAACGTAACTATAAAGTATTTTGTATATTTACATAGGTGTAACATCAAATCCGTGTATGCGCATGCGTGTATAACTTTTAGACACGCTTATGTGCTTTATCGTGCAAATTTCGAGGACGCATATATCGAGAAAACATGTTTGCATACATAGATGCACGATTATGTCCATACGCGAGTACACGTTTCTGTTTACGTAGTGTCGAAGATATTATGCAGGTATGAATAAATAATATCGAAATATATCTGATAGACCGAAACTATGTAGATCTATTCAGCATATAATATGTGTGTTCTCGTGTTCCAAATTGTCGCGCTAGTTTTGTATATGCGGCCTTTGAGAATATCGTTTATCGTTTAACTATCGTAAACACATTCGCGCAATTTATTATTTCTTGTATTTGAATAAACTTACCGTTGATCGGCAGCGGACTGTTGAACTTGATTTTGGCTTAGTGGATATACGTGCGATTCAAGAATCGAAATGTTCATACAATGTTTTTCGATTCGATAAGCAACATCGCTCGCCGCCAAGTTCCTCGATCGAACGTCATGGATTTGTCGAACGTTTCCCGATGCGGATTCAATTCTCCAAATATTGCTATCGATCTGATCAACATATTTTTGGGCTTATAATTGTTTATGCGCGAGAGCTTGATGGTGGGGAGGAAATTCTTGGCACGGTCGTGGCGGTTAACCTACGAACCCTGAGAAATATATGTGTATATATGCAACGATATATGTCGTGGAGGCTTCGCGGATGCAGGCCAGGGTCAGAGGAGCAGAGGCGCAGAGGCGCAGAGGCGCAGAGGCGTCACGTGATCTCGGAGAACAATCCGCTTACGTAAGGTGCTCTCTCACTCGCCGAGCTATTACACGTGCGCGCACACGCACGCGCACACGCGCGCACACACACACACACGCATATACATACATTTAGTATGTCGCACGTGGCAAACAAAAGGACTTTAATCGTATACCCGTTTAATACACGGTATTACCTCTTTTACGCCTTATTGCTGGCACACGGATAAGACCGATATTTCGTGCATCGGGGGATGACGATCACAATTGAGGCACGAGGAAACTCATGACTATTTTTATAAATACCACACAAATACATAAAAAATGTTCATCTATTAATGTAGAAAAAAAGAAAAATACACTGAGATCCGATTTAAGGGGAACAGCGGCGGGACCGGCTCCGCATCGCACTTGCAACGAATCGGTGTTGCGCACGGTTCGTCTTGACGTCTTTGCGCACCTGACGCAAAGCCGGATTGGACCGCGGGAGCTTCGCCCACCGAGCGGAGACCGATCGATATTCGGTGCATTGTGGGAGAAATTTCATATCAATCGGGGGGGGGGGGGGGGGTCGTCCCTTAAATCGGAGTCGCAGTGTAAATTGTAACGTTCAGGAGATTTGGACGATCGAAAGAACAAAAATGAATACATGCTTTTGGAGTAGATAAACAATGACAACAAAAAACTAAAACAAGTTAATCGCGAGTTAATCGTTGATAAATCATTTTCACGTTTTGATCAAACAAAAGATTTTCGAATCTTCATTATTCGAGACGCGATCGATGTAGTTCGGATGGAAATTGTGTGATTGATTTCGGTCCATCCGATTCGCCATGTATGGACCAATCAGAAGTACCTGTTGGAACTCCCTCGTTCGGTATACCACGTTCTTCCAAATAAATGAGCGAACTCTCGTAATTAGATTTTCTGGTTAATTGATCGTACGGGGAGATCAAGATTCAATAGAATAGTAGACATTTTCGGAGCTCATACAGCGTTGTTGGAATAGGAGCGTCAATGGGATAAGGGGTTTCGTTTAGATTGGCGAATAAATTCAAGGGGCGATTGTTACAGCAAAATAAGTGAGTCGACTCGATTGTTTTTCTACGTCCTGAAAATCTTCTAGGAAATTGCGTTTGTATAATTTTATTTTCCCCCCGATTACTCTCGTAGATGCTGAGATTTGTAGAAAAAGAAAGAGGGAGAGGGATACAGAGACATTGGGCTAAAGGGAGAAAACTAGGCTCCAAGTTTCTCTCTCTCTCAGGAGCATTCGAGACAGTCGAGTCAGCTCTCTCGTAGTCACGCGCTGCTCGTATAGATAGACGTATCTATGGTGAATCGGAGGACAGTTAAGGCGCTTGAGAAACAGAATTTGTCGCTCGCTAGAGCGATATACCTACCGAGAGACAGTGTGGTAGTAGTTGCGAAAAGAGACTTATCGGTTCCGGGATCCGGATACAAATTGTCCGATCCACTTCCCGTCCATTCGAGCAGTTCAACTAACAAGACCAGCATATCTTCTACTTCTAACTTCGAGATATTTCAGACAACTATCTTTCTTGTCGGTATTTACGTATACGTACGCGGAAAGAATTATATTCCCCAAAATGACTGTGAACAGTCTTAAGAACAACGCGACGACTCGAATTTTAAATAATTTTTATTGGTATAATTACCAAATTTTTATGGAAAAATAAAATCAAATCCTTTGTTTATTGCTCATCGAATAATTATACCGGTAAAAATGCAAAATGTCCTCAATGCTAAAAATGTCTCAACCCTTTTCATTTTCTTTTTTCTCGCAAAAAATTATAGAAAATTAAGATACCCCATAATGACGAATAATTGCACCTTTTTAGCTTCTTGCAATTGCGCATTAAGTCTTGTTTACGTGCCTATGAATTATTGTAATCGCAGAGTATTTTGCTCTGATCAATTGTCGTACATTCTCGTACGAATTGTGCACGCACGCTCGCCCGTAAAAATAATAATAATAATAATAATAATAATAACACAAGAAGAACGGAAACTGTCGGAGAAAGAGAGAAAAATAGAGAGACCCGTCGATCCTACGGATGCATTCGATAACAAGACGAGATAAGTGCATTGTTCTCTCGTACACAAGGAGACGTTCTTACGATAATGCATTATTACGTAAATTCTTGAACGACGATTGTCATATATACAGATAAAGTTGTTAAAAGAATTCACGTTGGAATTATTTTTTTTCATTTTGACGTTATATTCTTAAATAAATAAAAAATGTGCCCTCTACAATCAAATTTTGTACTTAACCCGTTCCCCTCCGTGAGAGCGGTTTGAAAAAAAAAAGCCCGAAAACCGTCATATTCGAGTGCATATAAGAGTGCGGCAGGGCTCGCGCTGGCTTCTTTTTAATACTTGGCGTCGAGCCGCAATCGCGACTCTCGATTTCTTGTAAATATCAATTCCTCAATTTGTTCCCGAGTCGAAAATTTAAATTGTGATTTTATAAATTTCGCTTTAAATTATTTGACGTTCGGTCCAAGTTATTTTTATTTTCCGACATTAAATCGTGTACGTGAAAATTGGATATTCTTTTGTTTCGCATGGGCATAAAATAATGATACGAATAAAATTCAAAACTACGCGACAGTTTTCCCATGAAAATTATTTGCGAGCTTAATTTTTCCAGCTGCTGGAATTTTATTTTCTCAATTCTACCCTCGCTCGTCTACCGTTTTTTCTTTTGCTCTCTCCCTCTGTTTTTCCAAACGATTCTTTCCAGCGAACGCTCGTCGGCAGGGAAAAGCTCTTTTTCTCCGTTATGAGCCAGCCTCCCCTTCGTGCGTTCTATCCCTCGAGCACACTTCATTAAGAAACGAGGAATTATGCAAAAAAAAAAAAAAAAAATAGGGTGAGAAGAAACGCGAGTAGATTGTTCAGATAGGAAGTTGATATAATACAGTGGTAGCAGATCTCGTCCTGGATTTCCCAGAGAAAAAAAAAGAAACTGAAACTGTTCTCGAGAGCTTCTTCGTAGCAAAACCAAACCATACCTGCGCGTTACCGCTAGTCTCAATGTATTTTTGACTATTACGCGAATTTTCGATAAAACACGATACATTCCATGAAAACCTGAAGTAATGCTGAAATAAAAATAAAAAATGAAAAAAAATAGGAAGGAGTGATGCGCGATCGTTATTAATCAATTTACTCCCCTCACCCTCTTTCATTTATCTGCAATTTTAGAAATACCTACCAAGTTTCGACCTTTATCCCTCAGCCCTAGGGATTGATTGTCTCTTGCACGAGGAAGACGCGCGAAATACCTACGTCAATTCGCAATTATTAATACGCCGATTGGCTAAACTTTCGGGTTCAGGGAAAGGAAGCCCTGAGAAGCGGCGTCTATCGAGTCCAGGTGGCATTTTAAGCCTCTTGCTCGCTTTCTACCTTCTAGTCTATATACAAAAAGCAAAAGCCTCAGATAAAATGAAATGACAAAGTCCACCGGGTTGTCAAGGGAAACGGCTATGTACAAACGTAACGTAAAACCCTCAAAAACATTGTCTTTGTATGAAACATGTACAGGTTTTATACAGGCTACAAATAAATGTTTCTTCATTATATATTTTTATCGTCTATGCATGTCGTATTCGTATTTGTGTACTTTACCACTCAAACTAAAGGATCGTCATCGCTTCCACCCTCTACGATCAAGCAAGCAGCTCAAAACAAGTTTTTGCCTTCTTTGTCGTCGTCGACGTCATCGTCGTCGTCGTCGTCGTCGTCGTCGTCGTCGTCGTCGTCGTCGTCGTCGTCGTCGTCGTCGTCGTCGTCGTCGTCGTTGTCGTCGTCTCCACAGATCCAAGTATACTATCGTCCATTTACGAGACCTTTCTCGTATATCGTGTACTGAGAAAAACGGTTGAAAAGAATGTAACTAAAACTTTTGAGGCTCCCCTCTCTACTTTATTCAGTGTATCAGCACTAAAGATCCTGACGAAAAGGGAGAAAAGTATATAAGGGACACGCGCTTGCGGTTTTGGGAAAGTGTTGAAAATGTTCGGATCGTTTGCAGAGAATGTATTCAAGGGCAGCAGAATTGAATTAAATTTTAACCACGGTTTATAAATAAAACAGCTCTTGAATGATGTCGCTTAACTGTCTATAAAAGAAAAAAAAGACAAGAGAAAGCATTTATTACGCCCCGTTGACGTCTCAGAAGAAATAAACGAAACAAAGACATGTTGAAATTGGTTTTAAATATTAAATATTAAAATATTGTTGCATTGCATTTATAATATCACGATTTTATAACTTATCATTTATTCTCTTCATAAAAATAGTTAGATTGTTCTTGACGTTTCAATCTTCTCACTTACGACCTTCCGGGAACGAAAAAAAAACCGAACTAGAAATAAAATTTGCGGAAGTTAAGGAACGAGGAAAAAAAAACTTTACAAGCACACGGCCTTTCATCGATGTAGCTTTATACTCATAGTAGCTCGCTCGTAAAAGTTTCCTGGAGAATTTGTGACTCGTCATGGTATGTGGGCCACATAAAAGGGCCAAAGAGAGGGAGAGAGAGAGAGAGAGAGAGAGAGGATTGAAGGAGTTAAAAAAGTGTGCAAAACGGATTCCCCAGACTCAATTAAACTCGTCGGGGTCTCGCTTGGGGGCTCGAGGTAGACGTTGGGGTGGATGAGAGAGGATGAGAGAGGGAGGACAAGCTCTAAGGTGAGGTACCATGACTCACGGCAGTCCCGGGGGTTAATGCTGCTCCAACCACACTTTTCTTTTTCTTTATTTTTTCTGTATAACCCTCAAACGTTCCCGGAGGTGTAACGACGTCATCCCTCATTTATCTTCCGCTATTTTTTTATCGGCTTACCACTCTGGCGTCCGAGTATACCAAAAAAATATCTTTAATTAACGAGATCATTGGACTCGCAATATTTCTGGTATTTATAATTGAAATATTAGTATTACCGCGTTCGATTAATAAAATCTGCATATGCGCTCTCATTCGTGTGCTCATAAATTATAAAGCGACTCGACTCATTTACTCGTTGGTGTCGCTGACTCAACGTTTCGTCCACTCATCGCTCGTACGTAGTCTCTCGAAGTGAAATCGAATAGAAAAGCTCACGCGATACAACTCGTTAGGTAGATGAGTAAAAATTATATGTTTCCATACAATTCAAACAGGCAGACGATTTCGATTCGAATAAACGCGGTATAAGAATAAAAAATAAAAATTCGCTATAAAATTTTACGTAAAAAAAAATTTCGGCAGATCTAATAAAACAGAACGATCACAAAAATATTGTTTAATAAACGTTTGGATCATCGTTAAATAAGTGAGTTGGAAACATTTTCTTATTCGATTGTAACTATATACTCGTTAAATTGAACCGCAAAATGAGATTTTGTAATTGAAACGTCAAGTTCTGGATAAGTGTCATTGACCGATCTTTGCAAGAGCTTACTCCAATATGCCTGACGGGCTGCTCGAATAAAGTGTATACCTGTAGCGTTATAAGTACGCTTAGCTGTTGAAAACGTGACCACGAAATTCAATCGGAGCAACGCGTAGGAATGCTACAATCGTCTTGTGTTCTCTTGTGTACTTCTCGCCACGGGTCATTTAAGTTTCGTATATACTACCGATCGCCGAAAGCGAGAATGATTGCTCGAGGTGCTACATTTCCGCTCGAATCTGTGCCTTTCTCCTTCTCTCACTCCGCCGCCTCCCTCTTTCTTTCCGTACAGTCATAAAATTTATTTTACAATTGACTCTCGTAAAACACGATGGACAACGTTCGACAACGAATTACGTCGCGAAATTGAAGTAACCGATTTGGAGAGCGCGCGTCCAATTAACCTGGGTCTATTACAAATTTCTCAGAATTATATTAAATAAAGTATCGTGGATTATTACGTATGTTTATCTCAGACCCGTCGAGTGACGTGTTTTTTTTTTTTTTTTGGTGCTGCAAAGATGACGGAATATGTCGTGTATTTTTTTATGAAAAAAATTCTTTAATATTTTGTATTTCTCAACAGATTTTGTGGGGGAAGAGTGCCCATAAAACGGTCTCAAAAATGGCATCAAATAATCGTATCACAGTCGATACGGACACCCGTGAAAATTGACGAATTAAGGTCATTTTTGGTCAGAATTTTTGCACGATCAATCTTTAAAGGAAAACCTAGTAGATGCCAGATTTTTTTTTTTTTTTTTTTTTTTTAATCGTGCGATTGAAAAAATAAAAGTTGGGTCAGACACCGCTGAAAATAGAGCTATTGAGCTTACTTTTTAACAAAACTTGTTTTTCATCAATATCTAGAAAAAACCTTGGGCGAGAGGGGGCCAGGAAGTTAAAAAAAAGAGTGTGTTAAAAAACATTTTAAAAAACTAAAACATATCGATATTTTTGATGACGGTTATGATGATGTTGCGATGACGGTTATTGAACCGTCATGAGAGTAACTTCTAAATATTGAGCAATATTAAGCTCATTTTTAAACAGATTTTTTTTTTTTCGTTAATATCCTAAGAAAACACGAGTAGGAGCAAGAAAATAAAAAAAAAATTAAAACATTTTGCATCGGTCTAATGAACGGTTGTTAATAATTTTCAAACATGCTTGCAGAGTACTGTTAGTAGTGTTCTTATGCTAGTCAAATATTCGCATCTCCGTTTTGCGGCAAAAGAAATACAAACTCATACAAATTTTCGTTGAATATTAATTTTTTTAATTAATTAATATATTTTAATTTTCATACTAGAAATATTATCAGTCGTTTCAATGAATACTACTTTTTCAACGCATGTTCCGAGTCAAATGATGGAATGTTTCAGAGAGAGAGAGAGAGAGAGCAAAAAAAAAATGAAATAATAACAGGGAACAATTCCTGATGAGTGTAAATTTTCTAATCGTACTCGAGAAATAGTTGAGCCAAGAGTTTGAATCGGCAGTAGTTTTCGGAGTAGAGAATACCATCGTTATACACGCAGAAGATAAAAAAGGAAGTCTATCGGTATTCTTCACGAGTCACCTCGGGGGGACTCCGAGACACACCGCATTTGTAATCACACGACGCCCAATGGATTCTCATACGCGTCTTGTGTCACTCTCGTGACTCAGTCCAAGTTATGGCTGTATAGTCGATTTTAGCAGCCGAAGGTGGCAAGCCGTAGAACTCACCGTTCTATCGTTTCTCTTAGCATATACACAATTTTGTCGTAACGCGTATGAATATCTAGTATCATACTTGCAACCGCGGTGGTAGCCCGATGCTCTTTCGTCGCTCGATCCAAACTTACCAAACTCACTGAGAGTACAAATTTGCAACATCATTTCGGATCAATCTCGAAAACGTCGTGATATCTCGTTTTTTTTTTTCTTTCCGCGAACGCGCACAACATGGAATTTTCTTCTATCATTTTATTTGGTGGAATTTGTGAACGCTGGCGAATGATTTATTCCGTAAAGTGTTGATAAAAACAATAGTGCCACGTTTTCTTTTGTATATTTTTCGATTGAGCGCAATCACGATGGTTCCGCGATATTATTTTGAGTTATAATATACCGCCAAAAGAGGAATAAGATATATCGACCTCGAAAAAGGTGAGATTTCCAAATCTCGATTTTTTTTTTCGAACTCGCTCATCAAAATAATTTTCCATAAAATATATGAATGAAACGAAGAATGTATTCGCTTAAATTCTGCGTTTGTGAAGTGACGTCTGTCATTTCGGCTTGGGCCTATAAGAGGATAATGTGTGATTGTACGTGACGTTTGTATTCTTCGCAAATGAAACAAACGTACGTGCGCGCATAACGTCCCGATTTGGTTCGTTATATACGGGATATTTTTTGTCGTATCGGAACTTCCTCCTCCTCTCTTCTTCGTATTGAATCGATATATAGGAGAGTATATTTACCACAGGGGGAATAGGCACAAACGTAACGAGAAAATGGAGAAACGCTCGGTGAATTCAGAAATTCGCGTTACACGAAGAGAAAATAAATATCGATCCTCGGAGGTAAATGACCAGCCTCGTGGGACTATATAAATGTTTTTTTTTTTTTTTTTTCGAACGGTCCGTCAGAGTTCGCAATAGTCAATGGTGTAAGACGCGCTACAATCGTTAGAAAATGAAAAGTCATTGAACCATCGTGAACTCTCAACTCCATCTGATATAAATATGTAAGTGCGAAAACTTTGTTGGTCGCCGTATGTTTGAAAAACTCGAGAACTATTGAACGGATTTGAATAAATGCAATGCATCGAAATTCCTTATTTTTGTAGGTTCCAAAATTTATATGCCGCGTTACAATAATTTTAAAATCCTTTTTTGCCATCTAAAAACTGAACCTGATGCGAAAAAATTGGGACAATTTCAAAAATTAAACAAACAATGAACGAAAGAAAAAAAAATCTCTCTGCTTTTCAACGATGCAAAATTAAAGACTTCACGACCCACAATAGGATTTAATATAGGCCGAGGGCCGGGCAAAGCGAAACACCCCCCCCCCCCCCCAAAGTGAAATTTCTTTTTTCGGTAGAAAACTGAAGAACTCGATCATTTGACTCGGGACACGCGTTGTCAAAGTAGTATTCATTGAAACGACTGATATTTCTGACATGAAAATTAAAATATATTTATTAATAAAAAAATGAATATTCAACGAAAAATTGTATGAACAAAAATTTCTTTTGCCGCAAAACGGAGATATAAATATCTAATTAGCATAAGAGCGCTACTAACACAGTGCTCTGTAAGTGTGCTTGAAAATTAAATTGTTCATTAGACTGATGCTAAATGTTCTTTTTTTATTTTCTTGCTCCTACTCGTGTTTTCTTTGGATATTAATGAAGCAAAATCTATTTAAAACTGAGCTCAATATTGCTCAATATTTAGAGGTGACCCTCTTGAATTTTATTGACGTTTCAATTTTTTTATGTTTTTTTAACACCCTTTTTAACACCTCCTTGCTCCTTCTCGTGCATGGCTTTTTTAAGGTATTGATGAAAAACAAGTTCTATTAAAAAGCGAGCTCAATAGCTCTATTTTCGGAGATGTCTCGCACGATTTAAAAAATATTTATTTTCCGGCACCTACTACCAGGTTCCTTCCTTTAGAAATTGATCGTGCAAAGATCCGGCCCAAAAATGACCTTAATTCGTCAATTTTCACAGGTGTCCATATCGACCGTGATATGCCATTTTTTTGATGCCATTTTTGAGACCCTTCTATGGGCATCCTCCCACAAAATCTGTTGAAAAATACAAGATTTTAAGGAATATTTTTCATAAAAAAATACACGACGTATACCGTCGCCATATTTACAACGCCAAAAAAACACGTCACTCGAGGGACGAGGAGGACTCGACTGATCTGAAGTAAAAATACCATGAAAAAAATTGAACCATTTGAGGATGGTTACCGCAAAAAAAAACAAACGAAAAAAATTTCCACGATTTTTAACAATGGTTCAAAAATAGAGTTGCAAAAAATCCAGACTTTTTACGTTCGTTTGTTCATAAAAAAAATTGATGGACAAAAATCAATTATTTGGGACAGCGCTTATTGCGAGACTAATGACAGGAAGTATTCTTCCTGTGAAGAAAAAAAAACGATTATTTTGAAAAATTTGATGGGAGGATACCCTCAAATGAAATTATTACGAGTAAATAAATAAATTTAAAAAAGTCAAAATAGGCATCTTCAAAATCTTAAGAATTGAGCTCATTTGTTAACGGGACAAACAAATTTTCGTTGAATATTCGTTTCATTAATTAATAAATATATTTTAATTTTCACGATAGAAATATCAGTCGTTCCCGAATGAATACCACTTTTGTTTGAACGCACGTCCTGAGTCAAATGATCGAATTTTTCAATTTTCCACCGGAAAAAGAAATTTCATTTTGTTCGGTGGCGGGGGGGGGGGGGGGGGGGAGGGGTGTTCCGCTTCGCCCGACCCTCCCCCATTTTAAATTTCAATTTGAAATATTTCGAATATCAATTTTGTAGATGAAAATTGCGATAAAAATTGACGCATGCATTTGTGCGCATTGCTGTACGCGAGCAGATCTCGCTGATTTTATTATAAAGACACGGAGACAGAGAGTATAAAAAAGTTGCTCCGACCACACGTGAGATCGGCGAACAAGTGGAAAGTGCAAAACAGGGATAGATGGGATAATTTATGGGAAGTATGGACATTCGATTTAACCTACAGATAGATAGATCAAGAGGCGCGGTAGCGGCTCGACGCCAAGTACTAAAAAAGAAAGCTTGCGCGCGAGCCCTGCCGCGCTCTTATATACGCGAATATAACGGTTTTCGGGCTTTTCATATTTTTCAAATTGCTCTCACGGCGGAACGGTTTGAGTAAAAAATCTGAATATAGGGGACGATTTTTTTTCGATTTTTCTATTTCCATTGGTCTTTGTTGTAAGTTGATCCGTCCATCCAATCTCGAAATATGATAATTTTGTGATTTAAGGCATCTTCTCACTTTAAACGCCTCAAAAATAGGCTGTTTTTGCGACTTTTTTTCGAGGATTTTTGCTTAAAATTATGGGATAAAACGGATCCTATGTAATAAACACATCTTTCAAGTACATGAAAAAATTTTTATTTTATTTTTTTAAACAATTATTATAATACATCAGTAGCATTGAAAAACCCGTGTAAAAATGTTATGGTCGTGGCTTGTTGATGGTATCTCCGAGACGGGTCGTCTGAAACAAAAAAATAAAACTGTTTTAGATTCAGTATGTCAGTGGCTATAGCGCATATCATCAGATTTTTGATATTCGCGAAAATAACAAAATGGCGCACGTTTTTCGAAAAAGTAAAAAAAAACCACGATTTTTTTGCAGTTTTTTGTAAAAAAAAAATTCTTAAAATCAAAATTTAAAAAATCTGATGATATGCGCTATAGCCATAACTATGAAGCATATGTCATTCAAATTTCATGACAATCGGCCGGATAGTTTCCGAAATTTCATCAACAAAGCACCGAAAAACCTTGTTTTGAGATAACTGCGTTTAAAGTTTTGGTTGCAGAAAAATCATGAAAAAACCTTACCTCGGGTTAATCAGCGATGCCTGCTCCATACAATGGACCTTCCGATTCTTCGTAGAAGGTGTGTTCGTCCAAAGTAGCTTCCCTTCGTCTCGACCTAGTCTCTTTTGAAGCGTTAGAGCTGCGGCGGTTCCCTACGCGTACGCGATCACTGTCGCGTTTCTCGGCGTATTGAACGGCGATAGGGCCTAGTTTGACACCCATCACCTCCAAAATTTTTAAAACAGGTTGTAGCCCTTCGTTATAAATGCATGCCGCTGTTTGGCAAGCAATTTCCACGGTTTTTCTTGATGATGTTTCTTGAAACATCTTTGTTACAAACTTTACACTTCACATATTGTTGTAATGTAGAAAAAACAAGAAAAAACTGAATAATACTATATCCAGCCGTTGGATCGATGTGTACATCGAAACTTGTATCGTCCGATTTTTTTAATTTTGCTGCACTCGCACTAGCATGACTCGTATCTGCTTCAGACTGGTGTGGAAGCACTCCACGAAATTTTCTTTTTTTAGATTTCGAACTTGGACGTCGCCACGTGGCACTTTGTTGCGAAGTCTTTTTATCCATTATAACAATCCTGAGCGCAGAGATGTTGCCGTTACGAAGTTTCAAATTAGACTGATGAAATAACAGTTTAGCATCGTTGCCGAGTGATTTTCTTTTGAAAAATGCACGTGTTAAGGTCTTATTACATGAGTATAGACCCGAAAACAGAATATACCTAAGCAAGGGGTACTACATTAACAAAAGAACACGGCTATTCAATTGTATAGAGTCAGATATACAGGGACCGTCCGAGCGGCGTGAAAGGGATCGCCGGGTACTCTCAGGTAGTCACCTAACGGTCGCCAAAAAATGTAGTTAGACTCGTCCGATCTTTATGAAATTTCGAGATGACATTTTTGAAGATATGTACTTTCAAAATTTAAAAAAAAAAAAAAATCGATTTTTTTAAATTTCCAAAGTGAGAAGACGCCTTAAAATCGAACGTTTGGTGAACTTCTGTACCTCGGAGTCGGAAAGACGTAAGAAGCGTTTGTTTACATATGGGCATACGTCCTTTGTGAGACTGGTAGACATTTGTCTACCCTGCAGTCGCCCAGTCCATTGAACGAGGCTACCCCGCCCACTTATCGGAGACTTTGTCCTTGAAATTTTCAAAAAATCAATTTTTTTTTTATTACGGATTCTTAATCTACATGTAAGTAGAAATAAATCTGTCGCAGCGTTTCCCGGATTTCGAACGTTTACGATATTTTAAACGCGTTTGAAGTTGACACCGTCAGCGAGCTCTGACCGTCTCAGCGGACTTTAAACGCGTTTTTCTCGAAAACACGTTTTTAAAAATGGCTGACACTCTCCTGACCGCTGTAATTAACATATCGACCTGAAATTTGGAGAGCATACTCAGAAAATATGTCTTCACGGAATGACGGATCGTTTTTTCGATAGATACATTTTTGCATTTATTATTCATCCTTTTATGCGAAAAAAAAACGCGAAAATTCGATTTTTTTTTTAAATTGCCGCCATTTTCCGAAATTTGTACTAAACGAAAAACCCATCCGTCATTCCATGACCAAAGGGTCACAGATTGATAATATGCTTTGAATTTGTGATTCAGATCAACAAAGAGGGGGCAGTGATGTCAGCCGTTTACCTCCCGCGATTTGAGGACCTGTTTTCGCGGAGCTGCAACGGCCGCCATTTTGGTTTTTTTTTTTTTTTTTTCAAAAAAAAAAATTTTTTAACGTTCTGTATATCATGAATAAAAGCAAGAAAAAAACCGCACTCAAAAAGCTTTACTCGTTTCGTTTAAAAAAAATAAAATGTAAACACCTGAAATATGGCACTCCAAGGACAAAGTCTCCGTTATTGCGCGTCGCTGAGCGAGAGAGACAGCGCTCGAAGCCACGTCCCCTCTCTTTCGCTCATAGCGCGTGCTCTCTCTCTCTCTCTCTTTTTCTCGTTCAACAAAAACATATGGGTAATGGTCGTTTTACAACTAAGGTCGCGATTTGTTTATTACTTGGCGTTCTTTCTTTACTTTTTTTAAAATAAAAAAAAAAGTATTTATGTACAAGATATATCTATACACATTAAAACTGTGGCATATCGCAAAACGATCATTTATATTGACTCTGGGAGAAAATAAAGTTCGCATCTCTCCTATGAATATTGGTTCGAGAGCTATGCATTCCTCAAACTCCGAGGTTTGTGATCGATCGTTTTTACGACGAAACATCGAGGGTTGGAACAAGGGGTAAACGAAGCGATAAACCGAATTGAATATCCCGCAGTTTGCTTCGAGCATGCTGAATGCGGATCGACAAAAAAAAAGCAGAGATGAAAGAACGCTAGAGGAATAAAAAGACATAGGTGTATAGCAGGTTGTGCAGCTATGCTTCGGAGAATCTAGTTCCTCTCTCCATCCTTTCTCTATCCCTATCTCTTCCATAACGCGATACCGTAAAGTTCAAACGCGTCTCGTTGGCAAATTGTTACGATTCGAGACAACTCTCACCGCGACGAACCGCCGCAGTCTTTTTATAACCGACTCTTTTGTTATTTGTGGATTTATTTATTTTTAATAGTTCAACCTCGATGAACTGAGGATAACAAATACGAATGAATAAACCAGGTCTTTGATAAATTTCCGAAATACACGGACCAATAACTGCAGATTCTCAAAAAGAAAGTGAAAAAAAAAAAAAAAAAAAAAACGGTTCGTGATGAATATTTATATGTTAGCCACGAATTTGAGCAGGCAGACATCATTTTTTTCCACTGTGCTCGCGTCAATCACTGCGTCGATGCGTTTTATTCGCGTTCTCTACCAGGTTTACCATTCATTTGCGGGCGGTTCCAAATTTTGTCAAATAAATTCTTTGACACAAAAAAAACTCTAAAACTATAATAGTTGTGGATTTATTATTAACCTCGAATATTCGTTCGGTCAAATTTTACGTATTCAAAAAACGTTAAATATGATCGTTCAACGAAGGTTGAATTTTCCCATGCACCAAAAATGCTGATAAAGATAGTAAAATCGAGATACGATCGCGCGTTATAGTATCACTAACAGAGCCACAAAGTGCTTATACGTTACACGAAAATCTCTGGTGCGTACATGGCCATATAAACGCATATAGGGGCCACCATTGAAACTAACGATCGAACGTATGCGGTATTATAACGATGATCGGTTTTACGAGCCATACAACAACGACACCTGCTTGTGTGGACTACGCGTATAACGACGAAGCAGCTTGCCCGGTGGCGGGCTAGCATATTCGTACGACAAAGAGAACATTCGAGTACATTTATGTTTATCCCTGTATGTGTACGGAAGAAAATCTATATTCACGAATTTAGCAATAATCTCGCCCGAGAAATAGAGGCTCGTGTTCTGCTTTGTTCACCCTCGATCTCCCGTCTCCCGTCTCTCTTTCACGTACTTTTGCTCTTTTGTACATATATTCTTTCCTTCGAGTACATCAACCGCGGGCCGTTTACCTGAAAAATAGTTTTCATCCGTCGTTAAAGCTCACGAACTCTCGTTCATCCAACTTTTACGCGATAGCGATGCTAGGTACGATCACCAGTGTGAGGGAATATCCGAAGGGAGTGAGGTTTTCGTGTATAAGAATCTCGTTGTTTTGTCGTTTTTTCGTTAACAAAAACATTATAAAATTAGGAAATTGTTACTCGCCGTCATGGTGCGTATACTGAAAAAAAAGACAAAAAAAATTATTTGATACAAGTAAATCGATTATTTGTATATTATCCAGTAATTCGGTATTCGGATGAAATTAATACATCTTGGATTGAAATTGGATTGGATTTGGCTCAAAATTCATTTATTTGGCGCAATGTTCGTTTTTATTCGTTGCGAACATAAATTCATTTGCCTTGAGTAAATACGAATTACTTGGATCTAATACATTTTCTTTTTTTTACAGTGTACTCATTGCCCGTCGGTTAATATTAAAAACAGGAGAAAGAGAGGGGGAAGGCAATAAAATAACCCAAAAAACCGCATAATTCCTTCAGTACGAACAATATTTTATTCGCTTAGCACCAAAGCCTTTGTGAACAATAGCTTTAGTGATTCTTGTAGCTGCACTATCCTGATGATATTTCATCGTCCCTTCGTAAACTTCTCTATCCGAATCACCTCCCTTAGGAGTTCTAGTTTTCTCATAGTTATCCGTTTCTGTGTGCGTACACAAAGCCGGGACGAGCACTTGACCGTTTTCACGAGAGAGAGAGAGAGAGAGAGAGAGAGGGGGGGGGGGAGAAGAGGGGGAGAGGCACTTAATGTACTACCATTATTTGCGCCGTGCGTGGACCAAGTGAAAACCTGCACTTGTATAACGCTTACCAATCGTACGGGGTATTTCCTCCAGTTTATATACGGTACACATGAAGCCCGATAGTTATGGCCCTCGTGACTCAGTGTGATAAGCCATGATGATCCGAGGATCGAAAGAGCCAGCCTAATCCACGTCGATCTGCGAGATGATTGTAATTTTATTCAATACTCACCCGTATATTTCGTATATATCTTAAAAAGTCTAAAACTATAATATAAATTTTACGGTCCCAACCCCTTTCTCCGTGATACGCACGTTTCTCGAAATGTTTTGAAATGATACGTCGCTGTATATATCGCAGCACAATTTCCTGCCTCTTCGTACTC
This sequence comes from Rhimphoctona megacephalus, assembly GCA_963989365.1. Lineage (NCBI taxonomy): Eukaryota > Metazoa > Arthropoda > Insecta > Hymenoptera > Ichneumonidae > Rhimphoctona > Rhimphoctona megacephalus. The sequence continues at coordinate 40,872,259 of OZ022416.1, read as the reverse complement.
GTGTGTGTACCTCTTCTCTGTCATTCCGCACCGTATATTCCTCAATCGTAAATGTATCCTTGTGGCTTTGCGGATTAACTTGGCAAACGCCATAAAGGTGTAGGCACGCAAACAGGTGAGAAGACTTTGTCAATTCGTATATTAACCTCTATCAATTATCGATAACACCATGAGCCCGTTTACTTCGAAGAATCGACGATATATTTCCATGAATAAGACTTTGCTTCCGGAATCGCCTCTGAAGAATGATTAAATTCATCGTCTTTTGTTCTCTCGTCTCTGTATGTCGATACTTTCATACGCGCATGTATTTTATCAAGAAATCAATATTTCTTGTATCGCGAACGAGACAAACAGGCAGGAATATAGGCTCGATAAAAAAGCAGTAAAAGCTTTTTCAAATATTCGGGTAAACGCGCACTCTGCCGTTTTGATAACAGGATAATACGAAATCCGATCATACAATTACACGAGAATCTACCACACGCGTTCTCATACGTTTTTCATCGGGTCTTGGTTACCGCTGAGGAACAAAAATAATAATAACCATAATGAAATGATACGGTTTTACGCTGCTGGATATGGGAAACTATATAGCGGATGCTCGAAACGATAATATTTACTATATATTATAGAAGCCAGACATTTCGTTCGTGGCTGAAAGAGTATTGCTATAGTTTGATAAAACCGTCTCCCCCGGGGGTAAACTTTCAAAGGCCTGTCACGACGCCACATACATTTTCCTTCCTGTCTGTACAAGCACAACGTGGTAAAGAGGAAAGAGCGTCGATGCAACCGCGCTTCGACGATAGTTCCTTCGACTCTTCCGCGATGTTGAAGGTGTGCTTGCGGTTGTTGCGATATACGCTAATGCCCCCGAGGTTCTCCTGGTCGAAGGCAAACAAGCAGAGGGAGAGAGAGAGAGAGAGAGAGAGAGAGAGAGAGAGAGAACATAGCGAATAGAATTCCTCGATGGAGCTCCGACCCTCTCTCACTCTCTCTCTCTCTCTCTCTCTCTCTCTCTCTCTCTCTCTCTCTCTCTCTCTCTCGCTCGCTCGCTCGCTGCTCCGACTTGATTTTGCCAGTCAATGCAAATACGAATCTGCGTGAATTCACCGTAAGTGGGTGGTTCGGCATAGTAACAAAAAAAACATATGTTGACGTACCAGAGGAGCACGGGGCTTAGACGCACATGCACACACGTGCTAGTATGAAAAGGAATTCTACGCTTACATTTTTAAAGCTTCGTAGTTTGAATGCCAATGAATTGAAACGAAAGGGTACAACAACAACAACAACAACTACAACCCCATGAATAAGGCTATGAATATATGATAATAATTTTGTATACATTCTTCAGATTCTTGAAATATATTTCCATTTTTTTACGGGCCAGATGGTTTTTCCAATTAATGTTGGTCTATAAAGAATGTATACCAGGCAAATATTCAAGTGCATATTTTTCATTTGCATCTGGATGATTTACTTCAACAAATTTGGAAGCAAATGGACATTTAAAATGTTCTACCATCGAGAGACAAACGAACGTTGAAACGCGTATCTCTAATATATACCCAATCAATGTCTACGCAGAGATTCCGTAGTTATCAGCCTTCGTTATAATTTTTCGCTTGGATAACTCCAGATTGCGAACTTCGAACACGATCGCGAGTCCCATTCATCGTGTACGATCGCTAACTAGTAGTCGAAACAGAATATATTTTGAAAGAAATGTGAATACCGTATACCGTCGGCTAGCGCGTACGATGAATCTTTTCATTCGCCTTTTTTAATGTGAAATTCATAGAAAGCCAATCAAAATTAATATTTTTATGAAACTTATTCAACTTTTCGATCGAATAAAATCAAAATTTCAATCAATCTTTGTCCTTAAATGTAGTCACCAAAATACGTTATAATAAAAATATGTTTCATCGTAATCGATCATGTACAAAATTCGAATATAATTTCCATAAAAATTTATAATAATAAAAATCTCATATTTTTCTTGTAATTCATCGCATATCCATTTTTGGATTTTTATTTCATCTATCACTTCGCAACAAAGTTATAACCCTCGTATAACCGGATTCCGCATAGTGACCATTAGACGAATTCATTCGACGATACCTTCGTTCGTTACAAAAACCACTAACGATGGTCTCGCAAGGTAATTCCTCATTAGCGAGATTCTTTAACAGCAATTATATCCCAATAAAAAAAAAATGTTTTGCCGGGTACGATAGAGAGGCCGATGTACGAAACTTTCATCTGCACCCGTTGACTCTGTATTTTCTTTTCATCTAGTTCCAGAGGCTCTCATCATCATTAACGGTTAATTTTCGATGAGAGTCCGCACAATGGTTAGCTCCAATTGGAAAAAGCTATGGATATACCATTTGTAGTCGCACGCTTGTATTTATGTCATCAGGACGTGTCTAAATTTGTTTTTGTTTTCTTTTTTTTTTTTCCTTTTTCAGGTGAGTTTTAATGACTTCCTCCATCACTTCACTTCCCATATTTGGTGAGTAAGTCAATAAATTCATAATCATGAAGATGAGTACAGAAAGAAATTAACGAGGTGAGACACAGTTTCGATGTTCGTGGTCTTCTCGTAGTTATTAATTTGTAAAATTTGTGACACATATGCCGATGAGCCATTACATATTAATACTTCATTCCGAAAATGTAATTAACCAAATAATTCGTACGTCGTTCGTATAACATTTGTTAATGTCTTTGACTGAATTAGGAACCGCGAATATTGATTATTACTTATGTCTCTGTTGTTGCAGTAATATAATCATAGGCTGCGAATTCGATAAGCGTTTAAACTCGTCGCGTTTAATTCGATTCAATCGAAATAATACGCAAATTAAAATTAAACCGCGGCAATATAGTCCGGTTGGGTTGTCGTCTCGCGGTTGTACGACGACAAGGTATATATCTAAAGACATTACTCGCTTCCTCTTTGTAATTAGTTGCGAGAGAAGCTCGCATTAGGGAGTATTTAATTATGAGGGTTGAGTTTGTCGTCTGCTCTCTTATCGTCTACATAAGATAGAAAGGAGTTTCTCGGAACACGCGCAATATATATATATACATATATATATATATATATATATATATATATATATATATATACGAGAAGGAAATGAAGCGAAGCTGTGAATACCCCATAACTTGATAGTTCAAATTCTCACTGAGACATTAGTAAAAAAAAATTATACAATTGCTTTTTTTTTAATCTGAAAAAGTAGTTTTTGCCAAAGAACAGAAAAAATTAAACGTCACGTTGGGTTAACCAATGAAATTCGCCTTTTTGAAAATATCTCAAATCGCCCGAAAAATCATAGGCGTCAAAAAGTATGTTACCAAATAATGCCTTTCTGACGTTTGTACGTTATCGAGTTCGAGAAACTCGATCTTTTCTTCGATACTTCCGGCCCTTAGCGAAACTCCCACCCACCCACCCACCCCTTACTTTTCCCGAACAGTAAGAAAGAGAGACGAAGAGAGAAAGAGAAGAAGACGGGGGGATTCCAAAGACTGAAGTTGGTATGTTTCGCACAGTATAGTTAGAGTCTGTTAAAACTGGATGTAGTACAGCGTCGAATTATCCCCAAGTGGGATCAACGAGTGAACCCGAAGTTCATCGTGGACATAACGTGGGTATAAAGATGGTTGGAAGAAACACGAGACTTACGGTACCTGCTCGACCGAACGTGAAACACGTTCGTACCATCCTCGTCTCCGCTATTAGCTTTCGCGGCTTTATCAACTCCCACGCATCATTATGAATCAACGGACGCTTAACCAAAGTGCAACACGACGGCAACGACGATGAGAAAGCTGTCGTTGACATATAGAACGCCCCGCGCGAGCCTTATATGCATTACGATCGATCTCTAAACACGGATATTCCGTACCAACGTCAGTTGGCCGAGTTCGTGGGACATCGCGCAAACGTATCCTGGAATATAATAGCAATGGAGCGGCTTCGACGAAACGAAGATGCCAACTGGTTTCTCGTCTCGATGCACGCAAAAAACGAAGATACGATTTAAAAAAACGTCAATTTCACCGTTTTAATAATTTCTCTTCCGATTTCATCGGAATGCAATGAAATTTCTCGTAGGACAAAAAAAAAGACATTGAATTGAGCAATTATATACAGTAGGATTAATATGGTTACCATCCTTCGTAGCAAATATGCCCGAAACGTCTCATGAATTCAAAAATACGAAATACGTTCATCGTTTATTAGAATCAGTGCAACATAATGAAACTTCCCATATAAAAAAAGAAGAGAAGAAAAATCGGATGGATGTCGTAATACATCAAACTGTTATTACGTGGGTAAAAAGCGAGATACGATAAGCGTTCGCAGCAAGCGTAGTAGGATGAACACCTGTGTATCGCAAAAGGTCGAAGGGGAGGCCAATGGTGTGTTGGTGGCGGCGTCTCGGTTTGATCGGTAACCAACATGCCGAGGCGTTGAATGAAAGAGGCGGCGGCGGCGGCGGTGGCGGCGGCGGCTCAGTATATATCTGTACATATAATAAATAAGGTACAGAGATAACTGGAAGCTGGTGTCTGCCTGAGGCTTATCATTCCCGTGGCTGATGCGCTGGCTCTCGCTCTCGGTCTCTCTCTCTCTCTCTCTCTCTCTCTCTCTCTCTCGGTTTTTCTTATCATTTTGATGAACGATCCACCGAGCCGTTATACAGAAGATACGTCAACGCCCTGTATATAAAAAAAATACTCGACCGATCCAAGATTTTCTCTCATCTCGAATACGAAACTCGGTAATCCGAGACGATCATGGCGCAGCCTTGATCCTTTGCTTCAACGAACATTTCAAATCATATCAAATGAAATTCACTCCCCCGAAAACCTCCTAATAAATTGGTGCTTTACGCATCTCTTTCGCACGAATTAACGTTTCGGTGAACACAGTATTTTTTTATTTTCTATCCTTTCTTTCAATGTTTATAGATTTCTTTTTACCGACTTCAAATTTCGCACTACGAAATGAGATTATTTCCGTACAGGAAAGTTTTCGAAATATAGTTTATACTTTTTTTAAATCCAGTTTTATATTTTTTCTCTTCCATTCGATAATGCAGGTGCAAGTATTTTTAAAGGGGGGAGAGCGGTTGGTACGGTGGATAAGGGCTCGGGCTCGCACGCCGCGGCTCCCGGGTTCGAATCCCTGCCGATATACCAATGAAAATTTGAAAATTTCTTCAAGTGTTTCTGCTGCAATCCCGGCTGGTTCGGATTCCGCCTTCATAAATCCATGGCTAAAACACACCCCTCTGTGATGCATGAACGGTCGGTGTACGGCTTTGGTGATCTCCCGTTAACGGTTCTCCCAACGGTGCACCGCGACTGACTATCATTGCATCACAGCTGAGGAGGTGCTCGCCTGGGCTCCTCTGGTGGCCGTGCTTGAGCCATTCTTACTCCATCCTTAAGAAATGTTTTTTTTTTTTTTTTTTTTTTTTTTTTTTTTTTTTTTTTCACGCAATAAAATGAGGAAAGCTGAAACATTCGCGGAACCAAAAATGTCGACACTACCCACAAAATATGTCATACGTATAACAAGGACACAAGCTGACAAAGTGTTTGTACTGTTGTGCGAGCACGCTCGCAATAGTTTGTCGTGCTGTGGTTTACGACGTAGCTACTTACAGTTCGTCGACGACGAGAAGAATGTCATAGTAATCCGTTCGTGAAAGCCCTCCAATCATCCATGCGCAGCCATTGCATACCCCTATTTTCTTCCTCTCTCTCGTTTACAGCTTTCGACCTGACTTTTCTTCAACGCTTGTTCGCCTACCCTAAACCGCAAATGCACTCGTATTTATATATATATATACGCGTATACCGTTCTAAAATACGCACATTTGCATATATACACCAAAAGCCCCGCAAGATTTCAACGTGAAATCTTAGTTTGCCTTCTTCTCATAAGGAGCTTTGCCACGAAGAAAGTAGTACCATCCTGAAGAGTTTTGGTCCTGAACAATCTCCATAGTTCCAGATTCACCGGGTAACGGGCTTCGACGCTCGCACCCGCATTTGATGCAAGTTGAAAGCTTCCGAAGCCCGAGAACGGGCTGAAGCGTGTTATACTTCTCCAAAATTACTCCCTCTCTTCCTCCTTTGTGTCGTTTTTTCTCTTCGTTCGAAGAATGCGCGGAGTTTCGTAGTCTTACGAGGGATCTATTTGCTCGAGAGTTTCGATTCTTTTTGTTTCTTTTTTTTTTCACCGGAACGAGCTCGCCGGAAGCTTTGGCTCGAATTATTTTCAGTCCGCGCGTCTCGCACATGCATTTAGAAGAATAAAAATAAAAGAATTTCTTTCTTTCTTTGTTATTTACAAAAAAAAAAAAAACAGTTTTGCAACCGAGAAAAATGGCGGTGTTTCGGGGTAAAACCAATAATATCAAATTAAGCTACACCGACGGACAATCAATTTAACCCTTGCGGATTCATGTGTATAAAAATAGAGATTAGAGAAAACGTAAAGAAGTTAGAAGACCTCGGGAGAAAACCTCGTGATGCATGAAAGGCTGCTGTTCCATTAAATTTTCATCCCACGCCCTCGGAGGAGAAAAGTCGTATAATTTATGCCCAGGATACAGAAATTACAACTGGCCAATCCTTGTACTATTACGCTACACGTATATCATATTGCGAAATGCCCAATATGTTGAAAATGCCTCAAGGCTCTCCGCGTAATAATAACCTTGGCGTGTGAAAAACGTTCTTCCATTCGTTCGGGCACATTTTGCGCTCTTTTGGCACGTACGATCAAAACCCAACATACCGTTTTCAGCTCAATTCAAGAAAAAATTATGCATTACACACAAAACATACATATATATATATATATATATATATATATATATGCGCGTAGTATATCCAAGAGATATTGGATTATGGGAATAAATGAACGTAAAACGCACGTGGCTAAACTCTTACGAGGTTTTTTGTACATTCATGAACTTGAACGAAGTAATGACTAAATTCCTTAGTCCGCAAACGAGCCACTAGCGAAACTACGTACAGATATAATACACGAAAATACGTACACTCGTAATCCTTCCAATTTCGATTTTAATATCGCGCCGAGTGGAAAGAGAATAATAATGATGTTATAAAAAAAAAAAAAAGGTTTATCTCTTTTTTTCCTCGCTGTATACGCGAAGCAGAAGTTAAACATTGATTAAGGTCCGGCGTAATTCAAAATTCAAAACGGGAGGGCATAAAAAAGAATAGGAAAAAATCAAGGATTAGATACTGCATAAAATAAAATGACGTAAGATTTCTACAAAGTAATTTTCAATTATTTCAGCTTATTTTCATAAACTTGCAAGACGCTTCTCTTTTGAAACCAGACAAATCCATGGAATTGATATCCTCAGCACGTTCATACACAGTCAATAAGCGAGTCACATAATTTGAGGGTTAACGAGAACTATTGGCAGAGCACGAACAAAAACCACAGTTATGATTATCTACAGACTTGCAGCGATTTGCACAAATCTGGTGCTCGGATTCGTGGCGTAAACTATACAAGAAGCCGGAAACCAAACGCGGGACGTAAATTCACGAAAACTAATAACAAGAGGCGTTCGCATCTATATACACGATTATTTAAAATAAATATCGCAGTTCGCTACACTTTTCTTTGAATAAATACAAATAAACATAAACAAAACATAAACGAAAGTCACAGTGTTCGGAATTAAGTTTTGAGAAATATTTGAAAGTTTAAAAAATTTCAAAAGAATGATAGATTTATCCGTCATTTGAATCATTCTATATATGTCTAGTTCAAACACTGAAAGCGGCGTCAAAAACAACTGCGTAGGCAAATTATTGCGAACCTCGTTTGCAACAAAGACTCGCTCTCGTCGAAATAGCTCAGTGATCCGAAGGTTCTTCGTGTGCGGGGTATGTTAAATTAAACATAGACCGGGTGTTTATCTGAAGCTCCGCTGGGCGGCGATGAAATAGTAATTAACTGAGTTGAACGCGCGGGTATACCTATTACGTCGGAGTTCTCATAAATATAGGATTCAAAAGTTCTCTGCGGTTAACAAGATGTTCTTTCACGTTAAACGATTCGAGAGCTAAAAATAATATCTTATCGCGCCCATTGACGAAGGGGGAGCTTCAATGAATCTTCTTTGTAAACAGATTATAATTTTATTTGGAGAGGACAATCACTTCTACATCCGCTGAAATCAAACGTTTGACAAAAAAAATATTAAAAAACATTTTTAACGAAAAAATTCCATCGAAATGACTATTGTATATGATATATATTCACATCAATTCGACCACTTTTGAACCCGACCCCCTTCGATTTGGCTGAAACTTCGCAATTTTCTTTTACCCCACTAAAGAAATTTTTGTGAATTTTTCCAAATTTTTTTACCGAAGGCAAAGAAGTTATGAATGTTAAAAAAATGGCTTTTTCTTTTTCAAATACCTATAACTTTTTCAAAAATTGACCTAGCGGGACGTTTTTTTTTTTTTTTAGTTTTGTTTTCGAATGTACTTTTCTGAAAAAAATACAAAAATAATTTTGGAAATGAAGTTTTATGGAAAATATCAGTTTTTTGGAAAAAACCATGAATTTTTCAAATTCCGACACTTTTAATTTTTCTTTTATTTTCCCAAAAAAATCTTTGATTTATTCCGGAGTTAACCCCGCTAGTTGCTTAGTGGGCCGAATCTTTTTTCTATTTTTTTTTTCGATTCAAAAAAAAAAATTTATTCGTTGTCAATTTTCAACTCCTCTGCATTCAAAAATTTTATTTTACGTCAAGATCAATCATAGTAAATAATTTTAAGATATTTTATACCTTACACATGATATAATTCAATAATTTATGATAAGTATTTCATGGGTAATATAACTATTTTTATTGTAATACCAATTTTACAAATCAATTTATTTTACTTCTCTTTGGCGCTTAAATATTTTACATACTCTGTATTCCTTAGAATTTGAAAAATTTCGGACACAAAGGCAACCATCTTTGTCTGGAATGACACAATGTAATTGATGAGTTCCAGCGATTGATTTTGTTTTGGCAAATCGGTCCTTTAGGTCATTTACAGCCTTTTTATAATCGTATTACAAGAAAAATAATTGATAATCGCTTTACCCGTGAAATGCTTATCATATATCATTGAATTAGATTATGCGTAAGGTATAGAATATCTCAAAATTATTTACTAAGATTGATTTCGATGTGAAATAAAATTTTTGAATGCAGAGGGGTTGAAAATTGACAACGAATAAATGTTTTTTTTTAAACGAAAAAAAAATAGAAAAAAGTTCGGCCCACTAAGCAACTAGCGGGATTAATTCCGGACTAAATCAAAGATTTTTTTGGGAAAATAAAAGAAAAATTAAAAGTGTCGGAATTTGAAAAATTCATGGTTTTTTTCCAAAAAACTGAAATTTTCCATAGAACTTCATTTCCAAAATTATTTTTGTATTTTTTTCAAAAAAGTACATTCGAAAACAAAACTTAAAAAAAACGTCCCGATAGGTAAATTTTTGAAAAAGTTATAGCTATTTGAAAAAGAAAAAGCCATTTTTTTAACATTCATAACTTCTTTGCCTTCGGTAAAAAAATTTGGAAAAATTCACAAAAAATTCTTTAGTGGGGTAAAAGAAAATTGCGAAGTTTCAGCCAAATCGAAGGGGGTCGGGTTCAAAAGTGGTCGAATTAATGTGGAATGACCCATATATATTAGGGTGATTAAAAAAAAATAGATATTTTTTTTTCTTGGAGCCCTATTGAAAAACGTAAGCGCATCAAAAAAAAAAAAAAAGTAATCTTTCCAAAATTTGGATTAAAAAAAAAAATGTTATGTAGTGCTCAAGCGACTTTTCGGTATTTTCTTCTGTTTTTTTGTTGAAAATCCCGACATGAAATTTTTTTTTGCTCCCATAGCAGAAAGTGTTGGTGTTCCATGGAATCACGAATCATCCAAAATTTTGTCGCTCTCAAGAAATTTTGAAGGCTGCTTCGCATAATTTATTTGCTATTTTTTTTTTTTTGCATTCAGCTATAAATCATGAGAATAACAAATGTATAGCGACAAATGTCAATTTTTTCCTTCCTCTCAAAAGAAGGGGTGTAAGTATTTTACAAAAACATAGTTTTTTTTTTTTTTCAAATTTGAATGCTACAACAAAAGTTTTTGAGTTAACTCAAACGATTGGTTTCTATTTTCCTGTATTTTTTATGCAGATATATTTTTTATACACAAAAACTTATTACGGCATTCTACTAAATAGCTTTGTATATGTTCACTTAAATAAGTTCCCAACAATCATTTTTTGGATGAAATTCCTTGCAGGATAAAACCAAAAAAGACACTAAAATTATAAATATTCTTATGAGGTACAAAGCATGATTTTTGCTCAAATATTCGATTTGTAATCTTGCGTCAAATCTTTCTATGTCGATAATTTTCCAAACTTCTCTGAAGAATTTGAAAATTTGAACGTTTTAGCCATTTGCTAGCATAGGCTAGCAAACTTCAACAACCGTCTTCAAAACAAGCTCGTATATGTAATGACGACATGCAAAATGAAGCTAGTCTTTGCCCAATTCAAGTTCTCTTTTTCATCAAGAAACGATTTTTAGTTATAAGTTAAAAACGACTATTATACAATTGAAAAAATGAAAACGCACAGTTGACAAAGCAGAGTAAAAAAATTACTCGTAGACCTGTGTTGATATTTGTTGTAACAAGGCATAAAGTTGTGACACGATCAGAAAGACTCCATACATTCAAAGTTTCGACATCACTCTAGCTTGATTCTCGTTACCTGTTCTATTCTAAGATTTTGACAGGAAAATAAAAACCAATCACTTGAACTGGTTGAATATGTTTTGTGGAAACATGAAAATTTGGAGCGAAAAATGTTTTTTTGAAATACAATACTTACACTTTTCGTTTCGACTTTGTAAATCCTATGATTTTAGCTGAAAATACAAAAAAAAAGCAAATAAATTACTTTAGGCAGCTTTAAAAAAATTTTCAGAGTGACAAGATAAAAAAAAAGATCATGATTGTATTGAACACGAACACTTTCTGCTATGAGAGCAAAAAAAAAAATTACGTCGCGATTTTCAACAAAAAAAAACAGAAAAAAATACCGAAAAGTCGCTTGAGCACTATTTAATTAAAAAAAAAAAAAACCTAAATTTTGAGAAAATTACTTTTTTTTTATGCACTAACGTTTTTCGATGGGGCTTCAAGAAAAATAAAATATCGATTTTTTTTTAATCACCCTTATATACTTTTCCCGTCAAGCGCTTCAAATTATATTTGCTCTCGATACTTTCTGGACGCCAGTTTAAGATGATTCTTAAACAAATTTTATTTGGAATTATCGAGAACAAAATAATAAGATTTCCCGATCGTAGCTGTATTTTAAACCAATTGTGGTAGAGGGGCTGGGTCAATTATACAAAATAAATATTCACACCAACAATCCAACTCTGGAATTACAATAGCTTTTATTTTTCAATAACATTATAATTTTAAAGAAAATAATCTTTCCGGAAAAATTATATCGACAGTTTACATTATTTCTCAATATTTATTTGACATTCGATAAGTTGAAAGAATTTATAATTTTTAAGTGTTCGAAAATAATTTGGTAACAAAAATATTTGCCTTTCGGCTCGATATTATAACAATTTAAATTACAACTATGGATCTCGAGATTGGGCTAAATCAAATATTAGAATTCCTCTCGGCAATTCAAAATAAAACTTTAACAACGACAATTCGCGAACGTTTTAAATCGCGGGACAAGACGTTACTAGAATTTTCCAAACGCGTACGTACCCCGAAACAATATCGCTCTTTTAAATCCCAAAATTCACAAAATATACTCGCAAGTACAAAACGGTACGAAATCACAACAAAACACAATGAGAGCGAAACGACGGCTCACCGCTACGGTTTCAGAGATTGGAAATCCAGAAAAGGACCACGGATGCTTCCACTCGATAATTCCGATGGCGTCGGGTTCTTGATCGAAGACGGGGCTACAGCTTGAGAAAAGACGTCCTCCGTCGCTGCTGCCCAAAACTCGAGTCCCCGATAATTTTCCCGAAGCGCGATTTCGCGGATTAGGGTCCTAGCCCCCAACCCTTCGCCTACTCACGGGAATCTAGAATTTTCCCGAACCCTCGCCCTCTCCTTTTATTATTCGCAAACTATATTTGAATTTTGAGTTTGAATTCGAAACGGGCGCGACGCTAATCAACGGTGACTTTCGATACGTCCGAGGTTTACCGAAGATCCCCGATGCTGGTTGACGCATCGTCGAGTTCGACAGCTCCTGGTGAGGGCTGACGACAACGACGATATTTCCGATGTTCTCTCTCTTTCGATGTTTTTCGATGCATGAGACCGTCGTTCGCTCGTATATAAAAAAAATTATAAAAGAAAAGAAATTAATAATCAGTAAATACGCTAGCGTTTGACCCTTCTAGATAAGCTCGGGAGCAATTCGTCAGCGACGAAAAACGCTCCTTTCTCGTGCCGTGCCAATTGTTAACCAATTTGTGACGTGGGCAAAATTACCACGTCAGAATATATATTGTAACGGTACGTTTTATGGAACACGTCGTTACGCGTGAATTCGAGCTTCTTAATAATAAGGAGCAGGTATATGAAAGAAAGCGAGAAAATACAGAGATTCGATTTTAACAAAATCACAATATAATTTATTCATGAAAGCACAAAGATGATTTTTGTTGTACAGCAATTTTGTTCAAATAAAGAAAATTTTTATTTATTTCGCGGGTTCTTGTCTATCATTTCGTTCGCGGTCTTGTTTATTATTTGTTTTGCATGAAAACAATGATATTCGTATTTAAATTATTAATTTATCGAAATTTTCGCTAATTTTGTCTTATGAAACAAATTAATAAACGCTTGGTGTCTTTCTTTACAAACAAAAAGAATTAATAATAATGATCGGAAACAATTGATTTTTCGTTTAAACATAAATTTTCAATTTTTAATTGTCCAAATTAATCAATTAACGATTTTATTTTGACTGGATATAATTCAAAAGAAGAATTTATCCTTGACTCTATACAATGCTACAATAATTGAATTATTTTGGACAAATTGTTCTTATAATCCCTTTTAAATTTCGAATTAATTTGCGTTTTGTCTGCCTTGATTCTCCGGAAGCTCTTATAAAACAATAATTCAAATCAAATTAATAACATTATTAAACAAACAAAAATCTGATTCGAACAGCAATTTTTTTTATTTTTTTTTTTTAGAAGCAAAGGCAAAGAGTCTTCCACACCGAAAATCTTGAAACAAAACGATTTGGGTGAAAACTTTACGTGTTGTATGACCCATTGAAAGAAGCTCTCTTCATTTTTTTCAGATTTTTTCGTCCATCCACTTGTGAGATATGATTTTTTGTCAAAATTCGATGTATTTTGCTTCAAATGAATGTGACTCTCTGAAAAATCAACCCAATCGAACTTTTTTTTTTTTTTATAAAAGTTGTTTTTTTACCGTTTCGTTGAAAAAAAAAAAATACGAAAAAATGATTTATATTTGTCTTCCATATTTCTTTGCAATTAAAAAAAAATTTAAAGCAATAAAACATTGGTTTTAAGATGTTTACCCTTTTTAATTTTTTTCAAAAAATTCACAAAGAAACATCGACCAATTAAATGATTTTTGAGACTAGTTCCATCGTGGGCAGATTTTTCATTATATTTTTTTTCTAATTTTGAAAAAAAAATCATTTTTTTTGCAGTCAATTTGGATGAAAACGATTTTTTTTTTTTTTGAAATGTAGGTTCTTACCGGAGTCTTGGAAAAAATTATGAGATAATGATTGAAAGTCGTCCCCTATATTTTTTCCATGTTCAAGCAAAAAGTGATTAAATTCAAGATGTTGGATACTTTTGATTTATTTAAACAAATTTACAAAAAAAAAATATACCTTGACCAAGTAAATGATTTTTGAGACCAGTCCCATTGTGGAGGAGAGATATTTCTTCATATTTCTTTTCTTAGTTTAAAAAAAAATTTCATTTTTTTTTTTCAGTCTATTCCTACCAAATATGACTTTTTTTATACTAGAAATGTTGGTGTGAAACAAAATATCAAAAAAAATAGTTCGATTTGATCTAAATTGACTAGAAAAAAAAATGATTTTTTTTTTTTTTTTTTTTTTTTTTTTTTTTCAAAATAAGAAAAAAATCTGCCCACGATGGGACTGGTCTCAAAGATCATATAATTGGTCAAAGTTTTTTTGTGAATTTTTTCAAAAAATTAAAAAAAGGGTAAAAATCTTAAAACCAATGTTTTTTTCCTTTAAATTGAGAAAAAATATGGACTACAAATAATAATCGTGCTTTCGTATTTTTTTTCCAACGATACGGTAAAAAACCAGCCTTTCTAAAAAAAAAAAATTCGTTTTGGTCGATTTTTTAGAGATTCACAGTCATTTGAAGAAAGAAGAATGGAATTTTGACAAAAAATCATATCTCACAAGTGGATGGACGAAAAAATCTGAAAAAACCAAGATAATTAATTTATTAAAGATTTTTGTTGTTGATTGGACTAATATTTCCCCACGATCACACTAGTCTTAAAATGCATTAAATAAATAATAATTTCCTATAAAAATTTAACAGCAAAATGTAAAGGGACTAACACTGCGGGGAAAAAAATTTCTTGCTTATAATCAAAAAATTGATTTATGTAATCCTTAAATAATTATTGACATATTTTTAAACGAAAGCACCTGTCAAAATGAAAAATTTGGCTTCCTTATCCATTCGGTTTGTATGATTTTTCAGGGATTTGTGCATGATTAATGGTAAAAAAAATCCACAATTTAATTACAAAAAATACAACGAACGATTTCCCCATTATATGGTATTAGCCTTAAAAGTCATAAAAAAAAACGATAGTTTTTGATAAAAAATCAAGAGCAAAATCGAAGGGGGCTAATACCGTGGAAAATAATATTTCTCGCTTAGAATTTGAAAAATTGTTGTACGTAATATTTCGCTGAATTCCTACATATTCTCAAACAAAAGTACGTTTCAAAACTAAAATTTTGACCCCTCATCCATTCGGTTTACTGCATTTTTGAGAGAGTTATTGATATTTGAAGAAAAAAATTGTAAAATTTTTCAAAAATTCGTTTCCGATGAACGTGTTAAGATAAAAATTTGAAAAAAATCAGACAAATTCCTTTAAACGAGCTTTATGGAATGGCGTGGAATGCCCCATATGTAATAATTAAAATCTCACATATTAGTATCTTAATTCAAAGCAATTTAAAGCAAAAAAAATATTAGTTTAAAGATGTTAGCCCTTTTTAATTTTGTTCAAAAAATTCACAAAAAAACTGACCAATTATGATGTTTGAGACCAGTCCCCTCGTGGGTAGATTTTTTCTTATTTTAAAAAATAATACCATTTTTTTCCAGTTAATTTGGGCCAAATCGAACTATTTTTTCAATATTTTGTTTCACACCAACATTTCGAATATAAAAAAAGTCCGATTTGGTACGAATTGACTGAAAAAAATGAAACTTTTTTTGAAACTAAGAAAAAGAATATGAAAAATTATCTCCCCACGATGGGTTTGGTCTAAAAATCATTGAATTGGTCAAAGTTTTTTTGTGACTTTTTTGAAAAAAATTAAAAAGGTCTAACATCTTAAAACCAATGATTTTTTGCTTTAAATTGCTTTAAATTGAGAAAAAATGTGAAAGACAAATATCAATCATTTTTTCGTATTTTTTTTCCATAGTACGGTAAAAAACCAATCTTTCTAGAAAAAAAAAGTTCGACTTGGTCCATTTTTCGGAGAGTCATTTGAAGAAAAAAACATGGATTTTTGAAAAAAAATCAGAAGAGCGTCTTTCGATGGGTCATACGACACAAAATTCTCAGCCAAATCAAAGATTGGAAGGATCTGACGTAGGTCGGTTTGGCGTGGAATGCCCCGTATATATATATATTTCTTTTCCATGTATATGATATTTTTTTTCTCGAAGCTTCATCGAAAAATGTTAGTACATTGAAAAAATGTAATTTTCCCAAAATTTGGGTCTTTTAATAAAATGTTTAGATAGCGCTCAAGCGACTTTTCGGTATTTTTTATATTTTTTGTTGAAAATCACAACATTAAAATTTTTTTTTGCTCTCTATGTAGAAAGTCTTATTAGTGTTCCATAACATCATGGGTCTTTCAAAATTTTATCGCTCTGGAAAAATTTTAAAAGCTGCCTCAAGTAGTTTGCTATTTTTTTTTGTATTTTCGGCTATAAATCATGAGATTTACAAATGCTTAGGTACAAATGTCAATTTGCTCTTCCTCTCAAAAGGAAGGGTGTAAGTATTTTACGAAAACGTAATTTTTTTTCAAATTTGAATGTTACGAGAACATTTGTTAACCCGTCGTCTGTAAAGGTGGGTCATTTGTGTCCCGGCCAAAACTATTTTTGTTTGGAACTTGCGATGAAGGGAGGGAAGGCCCTTACTATCCAAATTTTTTTTTTCATAGTATTATGATTGTTGCATAAAGTAGAAGGTTTGTAGCAATAGCGTGAATTTTTTCAAATTTTTTTAACCGTAATAAGTTGGGGAAACTAACGGTGGAACATAAATGACCCACGTTTACAGACGGGAGGTGCCAAAAAGACCATTACAGATGACGAGTTAAGTTAGCTGAAGCGATTGGTTTCCATTTTCCTATATTTTTTTAACAGATATATTTTTTATACACAAAAACTTAATAAGGAATTCCACTAAATGAATTTAATTTTGAAGCCGCTTTGTAGAATGCCGCTAAAAAAAACGCACAATTCCAGAATTCTCTATAATCATCTCTTGGATGAAGTTTCTAATAGGATGAAGCAAAAAAAAAACGCCAAAATTATAAATATTTCCATAAGCTACAAAGCATGAATTTTGCCCAAATATGATAACCCCTCGAAAAATGCCTCAGAAAATCAAATCAAATCACACAAAACAAAAATAAGTCAATCCTCGCGAAAAGCTAAGATTGGATTTAATAAAAGTTATTAAATAAATTGAGCTCCGTTAAAATATATATGTCCAAGTACGGGAGGCTTTATTGTGTTTTATAAAATCTCCGAATAATGTTGAATGTCGATAGAAAAAAATTAATATCGAAAATACAGTTGTTCTACCAACCAATAACAGAACAAGAATAGAAAAAAATTAGATTGAAAAAAAAAAATTCGGCCGAAGTACTTGGCGAGTTTTTTCCCTTAATTCACATAATGTATCACTCATGGTCACGAACTTGTTGCCGAGTGTATCGGCCAATTTTTTTTTTTTTTTTTTTCAATCTAATTTTTTTTCGTTTGCAATCTTTTTATGAATCGGTCTTTTTTTCATACTGTTTTTTTTTTAATTATTGTTCTGGTTCTGGTAGAACAACTGTATTTTCGAATTTAATCTTTTTCTACCAACATTCAACACGGTTTAGCGATTTTATAAAACACAATACAGCCTCCCGTACTTGGCCACATATATTTTAACGGAGCTCAATTTATTGAATAACTTTTTGCGAAATACATTCTTAGCTTTTCGAGAGGATTGACTCATTTTCCTTTTTGTGTGATTTGACTTTGTTTGATCATTTTTTTGAGAGGGGTCGCTCTTTTTTACTTTTTGTGAGGATTTGATTTTCTGAGAGATTTTTGTGACGGGTTATCATATTTTTGGGCAAAATTCATGCTTCGGTAGCTTATGGAAATATTTATAATTTTGGTGTTTTTTTTGCTTCATTCTATCAGGAACTTTATCCAAGAGAAGATTATAGAGGATTTCTGGAATCGTGCGTTGTTTTTAACGGCATTCTACAAAACGGCTTCAAATTCAAAGCCGTTTAGTGGAGTGCCGAATTAAGTTTTTGTGTATGAAAAATATATCTGTATAAAAAATACAGGAAAATGGAAACCAATCGCTTGAACTAAATTTAAAAAAAAGTTCTTGTAGCATCAAAATTGGAAAAAAAATTATGGTTTTGTAAAATACTTATACCCTCTGTTTTGAGAGGAAGAAAAAACTTGACATTTGTAGCTAAATCTTTGTTAACCTCATGATTTATAGCTGAAAACAAAAAAAAAATAGCAAATAAACTACTTGAGACAGCTCTTAAATTTTTTTCAGAGCGACAAAATTTTGAAAGATTCACGTTTTTATGAAACACTAACACTTTCTGCTTTGAGAGCAAACAAAAAAAAATTTAATGTTGTGATTTTCAACAAAAAATACCGAAAAGTCGATTGAGCACTATCTAAAAATGTTTTTAAAAGACCCAAATTTTGGGAAAATTACTCTTTTCGGTGTACCAACATTTTTCATGGGAGCTCCAAGAAAAAAAATATCGTTTTTTCTGAATCATCCTAATATATATACACATATATATGTACGGGAGGGTCGAGCAAAGCGAAACAGCCGCTTGAAAAAAAGTGAAATTTCTTTTTTCAGTGCAAATCTGAAAAATTCGATCATTTGACTCGGGACATGCATTGAAAAAGTAGTATTCATTAAAACGACTGATATTTCTAACATGAAAATTAAAGTATATTTATTAATAAAAAAAATGAATATTCAATGAAAATTTGTATGAATAAATATATCTTTTCTGTTAAACGGAAATGTGAATATCCGATTAGCATAAGAACAGTGCTAACTAACATACTAACTATAACTACTAATATAAGATACTAACAGTGCTGTAAGCATGTTTGAAAATTATTAATTGTTCATTAAACCGATGCGAAATGTTTTTTTTTTCTTTTCATTTTCTTGCTCTTGCTCGTGTTTTCTTTGGATATTGATGAAAAAAATCTCTGCTAAAAAATGAGCTCGGTTGCTCAATATTTAGAGGCGACTCTTTCGACGTTTACTGATGTTTTAATTGTTTAAAAATGATTTCTATTTAAAAATATTGTTTTTTTTTTTTTTTTTTAATTTCTTTGCTTTCTCTCGTACTCTCTTTAGATACTGATGAAAGATGAAGGACGGTTGAAAAATAATTATAAATGACTTTCGTGCGACCTAACCTGTTTTCTTCCGGTATTACTGAAATAAAAGTCCCATTAACAAATGAGCTTAATTCTTAAGATTTTGGAGATGCCTGTATTTGACTTTCATCTATTTATTTATGTACTCGTAATCATTTTTCACAATAATCGATTTCTTTTCTTCGATATTCTCCCCGTCGTTAGTCTCACTATAGCGTTATCCCAAATAATTAATTTTTGACCATCAATTTCTTTTTATAAACAAACGATCGTAAAAAGTCCGGGTTTTTTTTGCGACTCTATTTTTAAACCATTGTTAGAAATCGTGGAATTTTTTTTTTTCATTTTCCCTTTTCTTTTTTGCGATAACCATCCTTATGTGTATCAATTTTTGTCATGATATTTTTACTGCAGATCCGTCGAGTCCTCGTTCCTCGAGTGACGTGTTTTTTTGACGTTATAAAGATGACGGAATATGTCGTATTTTTTTATGAAAAAAAAATTCTTTAAAATCTTGTATTTTTCAACAGATTTGGTGGAAGGACGTCCAATAAAACGGTGTCAAAGATGGCATTAAATAATCATATCACAGTCGATACATACACCTGTGAAAATTGATGAATTAAGGTCATTATTGGGCAGAATTTTCACAGAATCAATCTCTAAAGGAAAACCTAGTAAGTGTCCGAAAATAAAAATTTTAAAAATTGTGCGATTGAAAAAATAAAAATAAAAGTTGGATGAAACACCTCTGAAAATAGAGCTATCGAGTTTACTTTTTAACAGAATTTGTTTTTCATCAATATCTAAAAAACTGTGCACGAGAGGGAGTACGGAAGTTAAAAAAAACATTAAACAAAATTGAAACATCAATAAAACTCAAGAGCGTCGCCTCTGGAGAGTGAGCAATATTGAGCTCATTTTTAAACAGTTTTTTTTTTTCATTAATATCTAACGAAAGCGCACGAGTAGGAGCGAGGAAATAAAAATTAAAAAAAAAAAAACATTTTGCATAGCGTCGTAACGAACAATTAATCATTGTCAAACATTCTTACAGCACTGTCAGTAGTGTTCTTATAGTAGTCGGGTTTTCACTTTTCCGTCTTTGAGAAAAAAATGTTATTAATACAAATTTTCGTTGCATATTCATATTTTTATGAATAAATATATTTTAATTTTCATGTTAGAAATATCGGTCGTTTCAACGAATACTACTTTTTCAACGCATGTTCCGAGTCAAATGATCGAGTTTTTCAGTTTTGCGCTGAAAAAAAAAAAATCACGTTCTTCGGGGGGTGGGGGGAGGGGTGTTCCGCTTTGCCCGACTCTCCCCTATAATTTTCTTCGGGTACTTTTTGTGCGAATTCTCCCTTTCAATGTTTACGAAAGTGAAAAGCTGTATTTTATTTCTGGCAGTATCACAATATTATTCTTCGAACTGTTTCCATATAAAATATTAACACGAGTCCGTAATAGATACGAGGGAAAAAAGGAACAACATTAATGGTCCTCAGGGTTATTGGGGGAGAGGTTTGCTTGAATATTTTATCGGTCCTTGTGGAGGACTCTTGGAGCTTGCTTTCTCTGAGTGGGGAACGATCTGAAGAGGATGAAGGAACGTGAGAACGAGAGGGTGAGAGAGAAATCGCGCGCGAAGATGAATAACATCCCTATACTTTTTTCCTCATTTTTCTCTCTTATCATGTCGCTTTCGCTTCTGTAGGATCCTCCATCGAGTCCCCCTGACTCGTGAATTTTCGGCCGAGAGATGCTATACGGCACTGTATCGAAATTCTTCAGTCCCCATCGCGTAAGTAATTAATCGTTGTGAATTACTTTACGCGGACGGTGATAAGCGATTTTATCATCAAAATATCGTCAGTCAAGAGAGAGAACGAGCTCGATGCTATACCATCAACGCTAATAGCAAAAAAGAACTTTGCAGTATATTGAAAAGGGGTTTTTACGAAATTCACTTAAACTATATTGAAGATGGTAGAAAGCAATGACCTGAGAAAATATAAATGATACAAAAGAAAATTCTTTTCAAGCTCTACCTCGCTCTATGATATTTTATCATTTCGATTCGACACGCGATAATGGCGACTCCATTTTGTACCGAGGGTCGAAAGATGCTTGCGATAATGCTACTTTTATTATTGTTATTATATATTTTCTTTAAAATAAAAACGAACGGCGTCCGCAGTTGAGACGTTTCAGGAACGAACGCTTTTCATCGCTCAAGTCAAATTTGTATTATTACCGAAAACACATACATATATACAAGAACGAAGCATATATATATATATATGCATCCGTAATATCCGCCAGTAGCGAGAACCTAAGCGAGTTCGTTAAACTAAATTTCGAAAATTTCAAGGTACTACCTATCGGACATTTGAATTGTAAATGGGTTCGTCGTTGTCGCCGCTGATCTCACATTCGGGTGAACGAGTTACGTATATGTATGTGTACACACATATACACTGCTCCACTAATAAAAACCTGCCTTCAAGTATTTATATATATTTACGTATATATATTTCGTATTAAGCAATGGAGTATATATATACACACGTAGACGTACGGTGCAAAACCATTTAGGAACTTGACAAAGTTCTCAAAATCTCTCATTTTCCTTGACTAATTTCTCTTAGCGAAATGTCGTCTCGACAAAAGACAATGTTAAAGCAACCATTCCGTTGAAGAGATAATTACGTTCATTACGTCGTTTTACATACAAATTACATTAACGGCAAATTCATTGATAATTTGGCCTCATTGTTATGCTAAACTAATCAATTATATAGCGACGATTCTATGTTTTCCATGAGATTTTTGACATGTAATAACAGACTTCGATATAAATTTATCCGTGAGGATAGGATTGCGAGGTTGCATCGTTCATATCGATAAATATCCCGAGGGATTTCTCGACCGGCATAACCATACATACACAAACGTATAGCGAGATATGCCGTGGGTACCTCCAAAACCAGTTGTACGGCTTTTCCATATACCGCTGAGGGGGGCAAAGGGGGGGGGGGGAGGGGGGAGGGAACCATCCGGATCACAATGTCTGGCATGCTCCTTGCGGCGGGGATCCGGTGAATGCAGCCGGCGCTGCAGCCATCAAGCCAAACCAAAGTCGAACCATGCGAAGGACGAGAGAGAGAGGGTGGAGGCGGCGGCGGCGGCGGCGGCGGGGAGAGGAAAAGCAATACATTGACTCGTCGCAAGCAAAAGGGCGTATTTCTCATCATTTTTAACCTTGGCTCATAAGGATTACGCCTTTTTCTTTCTTAATAATCGATACGCGTTAAGCAGCGCCGTACTTAGATCGTACTGCAGAAAAGGGTTGCCCCCCGTCTTTATACGTATAACCACACATAGAACGTAAACTACAATACCGTACTTTGCGTTCACTAATAACCTTCCACGTATATTACAAGTGCATATAAAATATATAATATGATTACCGGCATCTTCATTTTCAATTCATACACACTCGTGTATATCCTTGCGACGAGCGCATCGTTTGCCCGCTTATGCGCTGTATTATTTCCGGAATGCATCTGGGAACGCGGACGTATATCTTCTATACTAACCGTCTGCTCGACGTTAAATCCTTTCGTTCCCACGCGCAATCATTTATCGCGCATGTGTTACGTCCAGAAGGGACAATAGAAAAATTTGGGTTCGAATAATAAGAATAGTTTTAACAAGAAAGAAATATGGCTGCCATCATATTGAATTTACATGATTTAAATGAATTATTGATGAATAATTTTTTACTTTCAGAGATAAAGCACGAATCTAAATTATGCAAACAAATAGTTTTTATATTTCTCGGGATGCCTGTACGCCCCGTACGGGCCCGATACTCTCGTGAGCCGATGAGGAAATCGGTCAGGGTTATTTAGAATAATTAATATCGAGACAGTATTTAACATGAGAATAATACAATTTTATATTCATGTACATGCTGCCGAAAGAAAAATAGATTTTAATAGGAAAACTGGTAGACCGAAATAGTTACGAAAGACTTACATTTGTTGCGAATTACAGTATCGAAGAAAACAGCGCGGTCGCGCGGGTAACACACTCACACCCATTCTACATACAATGCATACGGCGCGGGGACGATCTCCCCGCGTGTCACTCGTCCACACTAATACGCACAGCGCGAGGACAATTTCCTACGCGAATCACTCTTTCGCAAAAACATTTATAAAAATTATACGGTGATGAAAACAAACGGAGAACAACGAGTTGAAGAAATTACTTCAAGTCTCACTATTAATACGAAGAACACAATGATCGATAAATTTGAAACACTGATAAAAACGAGATAAGATTTAGATTTTGAAAATGCGTCCTAGTCGCGTCGCGAATGTCACACACGTTGGTTACGGAGACTCGCGCACTACACTCGGGAACTCGCGACTCGAACGAACCGAAGACTTACGACGTCTCTATGCGGGTCCGCCCGCCTGGTAGCTAGCCGGGACTTATTACACAACCGCGAGGATGGCCTCGGTACGGAGTCTTGTTCAACCCCAGGAATCAACCGCGTGGCTAAGTTGGGACTGAAGATTCTTACCCGCCACGGGGATGGCGAGAGTTCGGAGAGCCGCTACCCTGGTGGGGTTTTTTTTATAGGTCGACGGAGAATGTCTGTCCACGGTTTTCTGTTAAGTCGGCAAAACTTGGGACCGACGGCAACTCTTCCCATGCGGTGTCTCGTGGATCCATTCTACGGATCGCGCGATGTACGATCAGCGGAATACGATGATCCACATCTCGTTTTGAACACTGTCTCACGCTTTTGACGAGATACGAGAGGCCAATAACAGGGAATAAACAATTACACGTGCGCACCAAGCGAGCCCTGGCGAGTGCATGGACACCCTGTAGGTGTACGTGCACTCGCGAGGCCGGATATAGCTACGCATGGCAAACGGGATGGAGAGAGAGATATATAGAGAGCGTGAGCTCGTCGCGTCTCTGTTTATTATAAAAGTAACAAAAAAAATTCAAAATAGGGACGTGACACATGCAAAAAAAAACGACGCTCATCCATTCGATTAGCATAATTATCAAAGCATTATTGTGATGACTCAATAATCGGTCATGAATATCAAAGTTGGCATTAGGTACGGAGAAAAGGAATTAAGTTTCGGAAATCTTCGATAGAAGCGTAGAAACTGTACACTTTGTTCGCACTTTTTTTCCTCCTAGTGTGGGTATAAGCAATTTTACAATAGTAAATAAATAATTATTAATGTACATATTTTAGGAACGCCACAAACATTATTACAAAAATGCACAAACAAGTTTATTCAATGACGCGTCGCCACTTTTGCGTACCAAACGTATCCTTAAGCCTGACTGCAATTACCCATATTGTACTTGAAAAATTCACTTCGGGTACTCGGCATTCTTCGTCGCCATATTTCCACTCTTGTTTCCACGTAACAATGGAAGCATTCAGATGCTAAGTACAGGCACCGTTAACGCTACTTTTTCAATAGCGATGCGTTGCATATTCGGGGTTCGATGCGATACGCGCATACGTATACTACGTATAACTATTTAGATACAATGCGAAGTTCGTACGCATTTCGAGCACTCGAGTTGCCTCCCTGACACTGTCAGAAAGATTTACCACTGGTCATGGGGCGTACTCCAGTTACAAGGAGGGATATGGTGAGAGCGATGACTTTTTGAATTTGTGGAAATAATCATAAATTCAAATTTCGGGGACGAAGATTTGGCAAAAATGGAAGAAATTGTTTTATTACCGCTATTTGCTTTTCAATAATTCGGATCGTTCAATAATAGTTAAGAAAAGCATCTCCGTCTAGGCGAAATACAATCTGTTAAATCCTCCAAAATCTCACCACCTCCCCCTTCCCCTCAACGATTTAAACCCAATGTCGAACAACAAAACGGTTTCTATAAATACAACGTTCAAAAGTGTCCCATCATCAGTTGAAAATCGACCAATTCTTCCCATATACGGCCTTCTCGACGACGAGTTAAGAAGTTAGTTGAAAAATTAGGTCGGGGGGTTCCCAAAATATGTGGTAGGGGACATCACAGCAGGCGTATTCCAAAAAGTGTCCAAACGCGCATGAGCGCGTGTGTGCGTATGTGCGTGCGTGCCCGCTTGAGCATGGAGAATTCCACGCTAAGTCTATCGAGAGAATTTGCCAATAAAATTCTCAAATCTTTGGGTTTAAAAGAAATGAAAAAGTAGTTTAAATTTTGCTCGAACGTCCTTCTTCACTCTGGGCCTTTTATTGATCGTGTCCGAGAAACTTGACCGCGAAAAAATTCGTACAAATTGCGGTGAAACACCCCGTGGGCGAATATTCACAGTACGCCTTACTTACGTGTATATGCGCTACGGGGCTGTGAGATCACGAGACTCACAGGAGGGTTGATACCAACTTACATATGCATTATGCACACATATATATTGTACGTATACCAGGTGGGGCATTTACTGTAAATAGGGTGACGCGAAACGAAAAAACGGTAGATCAAATTTGTAGGGTTTCGAGGCCATTAAAAAAATGAACTTATTACATTTTTAACTGTGACAGTAAATTTTTTCTTTCGTAAATCAAGAGCGTTAACGAAGCAAGTTCTGTCCAAAACATTTTTTGATAACTCGCTTAGTTTACGAAAAAACTGTCCTGGTGCCTTTGAATATGGCCCACTCGGTGTATATGTGTGTGTGTGCGTGTGTGTATTTATACATAGCCTCGTACAATGGCCAAACTACGAGCTACAAACCCCCGGTGGTCGTTGACGAAGAGGGGTTGCACCCCAACCATCGTAGTGCGCGGATGGTAGTGGAACGGAGCCTTTTCCTTTCGACCAAAGCAGTACGTTAGTCCGTACCAGTTGGCTCGCGCCGTTAAGAGCCTCGAGGTATATATCCGCGTTCTATCTCTTGTAGGCTCTATACTACACGCAGCACTACACGGGATTCTCGAATCGCCGGCGTTGTCGCGATTTTTCCATCTTCGTTTTTCGTTTTTTCATTCTCCTTGTCCGAGAACGCGATGTAATTGTGGCAAGCCGTCATATTCCAGGGTGAAAATCGACGCGAGTGCGTGCGTATAATAATAATAACAACAACAACAACAACAACAACAACAACAACAACAACAACAATAATAATAATAATGAAACGTACATGTATGCTTAATGAGACAGTCTATATGTATGTATGTATATATGTCTCGTGTGAAGCGTACGCATAAACGGGTAAACGGCGGGTGTGATCTTATATTATTCGCGAGTCTCACGATTATCGCAAAATCGTGAATCTCCCACGGGAGATATGTGGTGGTGTCCTGTATTTGCGTATTTTACGCCCCGAGGGAGAGAAATCTAGGCAATATTTTGTGTATGTATGTATATATTTGCGTGGATTATGTGCACCGGTTGGGTTTCCTCTCGTCTGTTCCTTCCTCCATGTTTGGTATACGACGAGCCGCTTCTACTTATTATCGTGTTGTTGCAACAGATCGCGTCGACAAAAAATTGCTTTTATGACATTCGCGATCATAAAAGTCATAGATAACTATTGATCGTGACGGTATGGTTTTTACCTGCCATTACGAATTTACGAGCAGAAAAAGAGTGAGGTCCCTCGAAGCGCTGACTATGTTTATCATTTTTTACGATGCGTCAAATTAGTTTGTTGAGCTCGCACTCCCGCATGACGTCATCGATTTTTTTTTTACTGCCCTGTTTTCATTTAAGTAAGAGTCCTATCGAATTTTTCTTGCGTGCATGTCAACGCGTTGTTCGTCGTAGAAAAACGTACATCGATTTCGCTCTTTAATGCGGCCTCGAAGTCGACTTGAGCAAATTCACAACGGCTTTAATAAAAAAAATGCGAGATATCTAGGCAGAATACCCGCACGATGTAGAATTTTCCTAGAGAATTTTTCAGAGTACAGAATACATGTGACGAAATCGATAAGTCACGCATCGCGAAATATATAACAGGATGACCTGAAAGTTGATTGGTCTAAATTTATTTGGACACGTAAAAATTAAATGGCACGCGTTCGTACTTTCTTTTACGAATGACAAAAAAAAATGGTTACTCGTCAATGAGACGGAGTAAAAATAACCTAACTCAAATTGCCCCAGTTTTCAATGATGAATTCCTATAAATCACATTTTTTTATATCATCGATATAGAGTTAATTGCTTGTTGCGTTAAAGTTACGGGCACTCTATACCGCCGTTACAATTGATAAGGATAAAACTGATGACCCTCGGGACCATTATAGTCCCAAGGTCTTCTTCTTGTTCTTGATGTATACACTACTGTGGATCTTAAATATTGTGCACCAAGCAGTGACTTGGCCGAAAGGCCAGAGCTTCGGACGATAATAGCGCCTGCGTGTACACTTCTTTTTCGTAGTCTCGATTCGCGCGCGGCGAATGCAGACGCGGCGCGACACGGTCTTTTGCGATAATAGAACGAACATTAGTTTCGAGTTTTACGGGACTTTCCTCAATCGTATTTAATTCCTTGACAATCGAAAAGGCGTCCTTCGAACAATTTGATACGTAAAATGACGTTAGTTAATCTCTTAATTCTGCTTGAGCACGCATGCATGCATATACTACATTCGCGTGTACAAGTTGACGCATTAATAGCGTCATATACGCGTACAACGAGCGAGCTCTCGCGACACTGTATACTTTCTCGTAGCACGTACGCAACGCGCGAACGGTATATTCTCTTGACTCTGTTACGTCCACCGTCCACCCACTAGGTCGGCCGCGACGAGACAACGACGATCACGAGACTCGGGGGGCGATGCCGATGAACGACTCTCATCCGGGATTGTGATCCGTTAACGCGATTTAACAACCATCTCCTTTTTAATGTTTCAAATATCAAATATATATTGTATATATGGTCGAAACTTCCGAGCATTCGAAAAATGGCTTTTCATTGTTTCTACATAATTAATTGAAGCTACTTTTAGATTTTTTCTTATATGTCAGTTTAGAAACTGTGTTTATTTTTTGTTTTATAAAACTGCTGGAATTAATGGACAAATTTTTCAGGGAAATTTTTTAATCGAGCGCGGTCAAACGAGATTAAGCTCGTGAATTTTTATAATATGTGTATTGAATCGATATACGTGTATTAAATATGGCTATACAGATGTACTACAAGTACCGAGGCGTTCCTCTGCCATATATCTCTCGTACACCTCTCTCTCGTAGCGGCAATCTGGGCGCTTGATCGCCTACGATTTACCCCGGAGCTATATAGAAAGTGCGGGCCGCCTCTACAATTCTCTCTCTTTTCTCATACCCCGACCAGACTCGTGCCAACTTTTCACGACTTTGCGCGCATGTACGATGATAATATCAACGCACATTTGTACATTCCTATTTGCGGAATGCCTTCCGATTCTAGACATTTTTCTTTTTTTTCACGCTCTCTTCTTATACCACACTCACGCGCGCATTGTGATAATGCAAGGAACTTTTATAGTCTTGAATCAAAGCTTATTATCATAACGCTTATCTTTGCGCGGTGACTCGATAGGAAAATTGGTTCCAAACCAATGACCATGGGCCCAACCTACGACGATGAAGAACTCGTTGAGAATTTGCTCCTCACTTTTATTTGCTTGATAACAAATTGATTGAAAAATAACATCGAGTCCCCAAAATTTATTTCATCAAAGGAACATTCGTCCTTCAATATTATTCATTATCAAAGAGAAAATGTTATATCGACGATTCAGTTATTGAATTAACTAGTATTTTATTCGACATTTATAAAACAATAATCAAGAAATTACTTTTAGTCGGTGTTCCGAAAATTCATCTAGGACTCGAGCATTGGGAATGATGAAACCCTTTTTTTCTTTTCGCACTCCGATATTCGATCTTCGTTGAAATTATTTGGCAGCATCAATAATTATTCATGATATTTTTTTAATTTTTTATTTCATTCGATAATTTGGAATGCTTAATGAAAATCCAATTTTATAAAACTCCTTGGACATCTCCAGTAACGGCTTTCAAACTGAAACGGCATACACAAGCCTCTATCGCGTTTTATCGATTAAACAGACTGTGGCTTTGGTGGTCTTTCGTTATTCATTTCGTACATGCGTTATATACACGCTACTTTTGTATAATTATAGACATGCATACGTATTTATATATAGATGATGCGGGATGCGATTCGTTTGGTAGCGTGTGAAAAATATTTCGATGGGTTGTTGATCGTCGAAAGAAAAAAGATATAGCAATACAATGTATAACATCAATTATAAACGCGGTGGGCATTATTGATCCACCTCAATTCGTGTCATCTTTATATTTCGTTCTATCTGCCTTGCTTTTACATTTTTTCTTTTTTTTTTTTTTTTTTTTTTTTTCAAGTGATGAAATGCTTTATTGTGACTGCGGGCATGTTGTGTTGTGACAATGGGATTCGTGTAGGAGCGGCTCCGCCGGTCTATCTCGTAATTATTTGCTATTTTCCAGTCATGCAAACGATCGCTGTGGGCTGTGTACTTACGTACATCCATTTCTCTCTCTCTCTCTCTCTCTCTCTCTCTCTCTCTCTCTCCTTCAATTTTTCTCTTTTCCTCTCTTACTTTCTAGCCTCTTTTTCCCAAACAGATATAGCGAGAGACAAATCGACAACAGAACCATGAGAATTTGTGTGCGTATACATAGTTGAAACTGTCGATAATAATGCGTTTCTTCGCCGCTCGTTAAGGCATCGTTATCCCCAACGTTCAACGGTCCCTTCGATCTCGATTGCCATCCAGACAAAGTCACGACACCGCATCCTAGGCTTGCAGATATATGTGTATATGTATATATATATAGACACACACACACACACACACACACACACACACACACACACAGAGACACACTTTTGTACATACACGGTCTGCCATGCTATCATGTATGAAACATCACCGACTTTCCAGCCAACCGACGACGATACTATTTTCCCTCTTAAGTCGCCCGACACAACGATGCAATATATTTTTGCCTTCTCATCTTGTAAATTTGTTTCTTTTACCGTACGAAAACTTTCCTCCGGTGATGAATAAACTAGCCGACAATCGAAATTTCACGGGAATTGCGAATCGACTTGAAAGTTTTACCGCCCAAGTCTCGTTTGTAACGCGCAAGAAAAAAGCCTTTCGTACATAGTTGAATTCTTTGTTCTCATAACGCGAATATAATTTTGCAGGTGTATCAAGAAACCACTCAGCTAACTCGACTTTGTCCTGGTTTCGCGGAAAAATTGTTATAACGAATGAACCGATACAAGAAAAAAAAAATAGTAACTCGCGGAAATGGGGAACAAAGTTGTTCTTGGGGCAAGTTTTTTTTTTTTGCATCCGCCATTTAGGTGAAAGCCTCGCCAGGAAACGTGACAAGTTTTTTTTTAAAATTGGCATCGATGTAAGGACTATGAAAACAAAATTAAGGATAGAATTTGTATTTTCTTGTTTGATATATTTGTTTAAACAAAACTTTCGTACGAAAGAAGCTTGGATAAAGGGTCCACGGAAGTCGGAGGATGGGCTCACTCGTGTAGTAAAACAAACAAATACTCATCTATATTTATACTCAATCCGTTATGTGTGCGCGGGCTGCAATGAAAGACACACGTTGAACGAAAGAAGAAGAGAAAAAAGAAAGAGCGAAGAACGATCTTCAAAACCATAATAGCACGAGATTTCACATACAGATGTATATTTGGGGGGGGGGGGGGGGGGTCATTCCATGCCAAGTAAGCCACTTTTGAACCTTTCAGTTTTTGATTCGGCTCAAAATTTGTTGTGTTATCGTAGTCAGTCAAAAAAGACCCTCTCTTGATTTTTTTCGGAAGAGCAAGACGGAGCAAATTTACTCAAGTCGGATTGAGAAGGAGCCGGAGTAATGGAATCGAACCATAAAGACCCGAAAGGAGTGTACCAAGAAACAATAACATTTTTTTTTTTTAACAAGAGTGACTTCGTATTCGGATAATAATCCGATTTCTAAAAAAAATGACCTTATCTATACTTACTAATTTTTAGTAACTAATGTGAATTTACATCAATACGCACGGGGCACCATGAAACCTCAATGTGTTAATGGAATCGTTTTGCGGCCCGGAACCACCGGATAAGTGTAAAACAGAGATGAGAGCAAGTAATTTTTTGATCGTTTGAAAACTTTATCTAGCTAGAGATTGAGTCCAAACAAAAGGTGAAAGATCGTGATTTTTGAGAGAAGATTCGAATGAATATTACAGCAACAGAAAAGTAAATTTTTAATTGTCAAAAACACTTTTGAGTAGATAAATTAATAATTATAAACCGGATTATTATAAATATACAGTTACCATTGTTAAAAAAAAAAACGTAATTCATCGTTCCTTCGTCTATCCTTTTTTCGGGTTCTTATGAGCCCATCTCATTATTTATACCCCACTTCATTCAGTTCCGTTTTCTTGTCGGACGCCTCCCGAATATAGCTCACAGCCACTCTTTCCTAATATACTACTCCGTCGCATTTGTACGGGGGTACAAAGAAATTGTGGAAAACCTGTGCCGATACATTTGGCTATATTTTTACTGAGTTTTAAGTTGGTTAACGCTATCGCAGAAATTGAGAAAAACTTCATTCCGCTCAGCTATCGATTCGTGAATCGGCGGTGCATGATAAGTGGTAACTCATCCAAGTATTGGCTTTCCCCAATACCGCTTGATCTGAGAGATCGCCAAAGCCGCGCATCAACCGTATACCTACACCACTGTCGGTTATATAATTTTTTGGCAAATAACATCTTTTTTCATAACTGTTCAAAGAAATGACTGTCGATCACGATTAGAATAACAAACAGAATATGTTATTAATAACGAAATTATAATTCTGGATGATTTCACCGTGGAAATAAGACCAAATGCACTGAAAAAAAAAAATAAATCAAAAATAACAATAATAATAATAATAATAATAATATTGAAAATATGAAAACGAAATATAGAGCCAAGTCTGTCCACGATGGAACCGGTCTTAAAAATCGTTAATTTAGTCAAAGTATTTTCGAGAATTTTTAGAAAAAAATCAAAATATGTAATCATCTTCAAATCATCAATTTTTATCTTTAAAGTACATAAAAATAGAGAAGATAATGTGATTGACAATTTTTTTTGTTATTCCTTTCAAAAAGTACGATAAAAAACGGACATTTTGAAAGAAAAAAGTTTGATTTGGTCCATTTTTCTATTCGGAAAGTTATCGGCGTTTGAAAAAAAAAATCATCGATCATTTGAAAAATAATCGTATCTGACCCTCCGATGGACAAAAAAATCTGAAAAAAATCAATACAAGTTCTTTGAATGTGTATTATAACACAAAAACATTTGGGCCAAATAAGAAAATTAAAGGTTGAAAAGTGGCTCATCCGGCATGGAATGCCCCATATACATCCAATGAGATAGTTTGGCCTCTCGTCGTGACTTCGTTACCGGGTCGTTCTGGCAGTCGTGCCTCGAACTCCCATGTGCGTGGGTGGAGACAGGCAAACCGAAAATGACGCATCGTCCGGAGGATATACACGGTGTATATTAGCAATCTTTTGACCCCAAGTACCTAGAGAACGAGGGAAAAATCGGCTTGGACCAATGTGATGCCGGAGAATCGGCATCCGGACGGCGTGCGCGTGAGATCGCGTTATTCCCTTAGGCCTATCCTATCCGAAGAATCCAAGTCGAAAGATCTACGCCCGGATCATCGTGGGTTTTCCCCTTCTCACTCGTTCTTTTGCCTTTCCTTTCCCCCATCCCTCGCAAAACCAGCATCTGTCATTCCATGAACGACTCACGCTCCATTCGGACAGTCGTTCATTTCCTCTCGTCTTTGCCATATGCATTTCCTTTCGATTCCGCGACAAATACTTTTTATCCGAATATCAACGTCTTTTAATCTTTTGACGCCGCTCTTCTCTTTCTCTTGGCGCCCAATTAATGAAACGAGTTTAACGTAAAAATGTATAAAATTGAAGCATAGTGCATTAATTTACCGTTACGCGTTATTACAGCGTGGATTGAGGAATCGCGCGATCCATGAGGAATCGACGTGCCACCCGTGGATTGACGTTAATGGACGACGTTGATACAAATGCGTTCGTTGTGCATCGGTCTCGTTTCAATCGTAATTCTCTCCTTTAAACGATTTATTCGGTACCTCGTAAATTGTCCGCGCGCGTACATACGCGCTCGCACACACAGATACACACAAACACATATGATTTATATATTTATATTATATCCGTCCAACACCGTTCGTGTTCGGTTCCATGAAATTTCTGGACTCGTTTAAATCGATCAGCGGCAATTGTTTTCTCCGGAGTAATCCCCATCGCCGTGTATCAACCTGTACTGTATTTCTATATCTTGTGATATATTTAGTCGATTTACACGTCGATACGTTTTCCTCACTTCGGATCTCTGCGCCACCACACCTCTCCGCTAAATTGTGTTGCGCATTGCGCGTGAATGCATAAATTCGAAGCAGGCGGCGCTCGATGCGCGCGGGCGTTAAAAAAAATAATATATTTTTCTCGTGATGAAATTTTTACAATAGTTTCGACATTCGATAAAAAAATTGTTATTTTGATCGAGTTTTACAGGAAATTCGAGAATCAAATTTCATTTTCACACCGACGACATCGCGCGACGACTATCGAGATGAAAAATTGTTGAAATTTTCGGAAAGGATATCTTCGAAATCGGAAAAATCTCCCGTTTTCTAAAACTTTATCAGTGATATATGAAATTCCAGAAGAAAATTTGACAATTTCTGCTCGGTGTTCTACCGTTCTACCAGTTCTACAGAAATATATAACAATTGAAAATAAATGTGCGTATATGCGTATATGTATGTACGTTCTCCGTGTGACTCTGCTGAATTTATTATACATGCTATGACATGCCGGTTGCTAGGAGGTGTTGAACTCATAAACGTTCCGACGACCGCCAACATTTGCTTGAATACTGTTTCGCCGGATATCGTTGATCCTCCTCGCCGAGTTATCTAAAAATAAGTGTGTTAATCGCACGAACGAGTTCATTGGGATTTAGGTCCACATTCGTATATATCTGTACATGTGTAAAAGCTCAAATGTGTACGCGCGTATATGTGTTTTAAACGCATGGATACCAAGGACGCGAGGGGGAACCCGTGGAGATCCCGAAGGGCAGAACATTCCTGGGCTCCGAGTTCGAGATCCCGAAGAGGCAAGACGAAGCAAAATAATAAACGCGTCGCGAAGTTGCTTCGATGAAGAAACTCTAATTATAAAATAGTGTTACGAGCATATATATATATATATATATATATATATATATATCCTTTTAGTTAATAGAAACGAGCCACTTCACTAATCTAATTTACGCGTACCGGAAGTAATTATTTTTTCAACCAAATGTAAACACAGTTTACAAAGAATTATTGAGGCACAACGTCGCATTTTACACGCGCTCTTACAGGACAATAAAAAATATAACAAAGATTTTTTAACGGGTAATTTGAAAATTGATTTGTTTCGCCGGTGCGTCGTCCGTTAATTAAATATATTCGTGACAAAATGACGCGTAACCGGCAACAGATCTTCCCAATCGTTGGTCCATTTGCAACTTTGGGTCGTCGGCTACTTCGGGACAAACTCGTAAGAAGGTACGTCTAGCGTATTTTACAGGAAAAGGATTTATGTACGTTGAATAAAAATCCTCCGAGGGATTGAAACAAAAGAGTTCTCAAACGTGATGGTACAGCCAAAGGTCAAGCCCATGGACCCCGAGTCCAACAATCGGAGGTTTTAGGCAAGATCGAATTTGTCGTGTCCTGATTTAGATAAGACCACAACAATATGTTACTTATACTTATGTGCTTTGCAAATTCTAATCTCCATTTATCTTTCTATATTCTTCTGTACATTTTTCTCCATCCGCGTAAATTGCTCTTGAAAATAGTAAAACGTACATGTGTATAGGAAAACACTGGTGTGCGCCGCCACCCTGATCGGTAATCAACAACTAAGATTTATCGCCATTCCTTCTAGATATATATATATGTGTATATATATATATATATATATATATATATATGTATATGTATGTATGTATGTAGAAGAGATGCTTGACCTCATTTCAACGAACGGGGATTCTCGCAGCGCGGCTCTTGGAGCAGAGAGAACGGAGAGCACACACAAACTGCTGTGTTCTTTTTCGATCGGAGAAATTCCGTGCCTCCGAGGCTTTCCTACTATATATATATACACATATAGTATGGTATGTACATACAAACGAGCTATACCTACAATGTATACTACCGGTTTCGAATGACAAACCGGATACCAATGTCGACCCCGCTAATGGAGTGGCGATGAAACGCCTCGATGAAGATGCACGTTGTCATTCGCGAAATGGTTCTTGAGGACAATTACAGCTTCATTAAGCTTGCGTTTTCTACAAACGAAAAAAAAAAAATGAAAAAAAACGAGCTACACGAGTACGCAGAAAATTTGATGATAACGTCATGTCGAGTCCTCATATTTTATTCATGCGCTAAATTAAATGGCGCAAAAGCTTTCTGTCAAATACGTATATACATATACCCGCCTATGGTAGATATACATATGTATGCGTCTGAGAGGAAGAGAAAAAAAAAGTTACATAGGCTATAAAATGTCCCGAGGTTGTAGGTGTCAGGGACGAGGATTCGCCGATACTGTTTCGCCCCCCTCTATTCCGGTACGGTGATAAAATCCTACAGCCCTTGTCATCTCGTTCACGCTCAATGATTTGCAAAGCGCCCCAACTATACCCTCGGGGATAAAACCTTCGAAATGTAAAAAATCAATTACTCGTGATTCATACCGCTGATTTTAATGCTCCGTTACAGAATTATTTTTTTGTCCAAAGTTATGCACTTTTTTCCTAATATCTGCTCTCCTACTATTTTTTTTTTTTTTTTTTCTTCATCAGTGTGTTCAACACGTGCAGAACACTGCCGACAAGTAGAACGCCTCTCGTTCCACGCGAAGACGAGCTGCCGTGTGACATGTTTCAATCGCACTTTGTCAAACGAGGGTCGCTCGAAAGGAATGGGAAAAAGGAAGTCAAGGATTCCAGCGCCCAAATTTGTCTAGCCTTGAATATCCCGGTCCTATTTTGATCCCTCTTTCGTTTGCAGCCGCCTGAATGTTGCCAGGCGTTGAAAGAATAAAAAGAAAAAACATTGAAATGGACACGCGTGCAACTTTGATCTGTCTCTTTGGTAAAAAGCACAACTAGGAGAAAATTCAATACACCCATTTTCTTTCGTCAATCTTTCCTGTGATTCATAAATCATGCATTTGATTTAGTAACATTTGTAAGGATAACATTTTCTTAAAAATAAAATTGTATGGATCAAATTGGCATTGATATGGTTAAAAAAAAGTATACCTGCCTGAAAATATTGCGAAAGGTAAATCGGTGAATTTAAACCATATCCAAGATCAAGAGTGCTGATCATTTTTGTAGCTACACATAAATACGAGATAAATTGATATTTGCAATTTGAACGCTACCCTCACAAAACCGAACATCTAATGAACGTGACATGGATGTTTTCTGGCTTTATGTACGTACAAAATACGTCTATTGGATGTTTGGTTCCGTGAAGGTATTTGCTATTTATCATCTAGTTTGGTAGTAATTAATTCGTAAGATTGGACTATCCCACTTATCTCTACGAGCATAGGAAAATCGTATGTACTACGTCAAGACTTATTGAATTTTTACATTCGGTATTTTCAAGATTTTCGTAATAAAAAAACGGATCACCGTATTCCGCGAATATTCCTGAATATAAAAGTGCTTGGATTTTTTGACGTCGCCGTTAACAATCGATCGAAATATAAAAAAGTGTTGATTGTGAAATCATTCGGATTTCAACAGGAATGAAACGGGAAATGGCGCGAAAGCCCTTAGCAACTTTATATTCGGCGTTTGCTAAGCACATGCCTTCGGACTTGACAGTTCGACAATTTCATCGTGTTTTTCTTTCCTGCGTATTCGAACAACGTTTTTACCGTATTTCATGAATATCGATAGGATCGATGGTGATTGGTAAACGGACAAAATCTATGCCCTCGCGCAATTTCTTTGCGTAAATACGCTATATAGGTTGTAAACAAAGCTGACAGTTTCGACGGGCGACAGTAATGGCCATGACACGTTTTACAATCCACTACGCTCGTCAAAATTCAGTTATTAAACATTTTTTGAACAATAAAAACGTATAAAAATATCAATTCTCCGCTCTTTATATTTCGAAAATAATAAAACCATTATTTTAAAGTCAGTTTTGCATTTCCAAACGTTGGACTACAATAGATACTGCAAACATCAAGTATTAGTCGTCACCGATCTTACTTAAAGAGGTAGACCTTATTTTGGGAGAAAGGAAAGTCGCTTGGTTTGAGAATTCTCTTAAAAAGCGGAAATCGAGTGCTTCATACCGAACCATACATCGCAATTGTATTTCAGTCACATCGGAATATCGAGCTGAGGTTATACGCCCTCGATTTCCATCGAACGAACAGAAAGCACGGCAAGTCGTCATGTGGATTTCCCCGTAACGCAGAAACTCGCCCACGGCCTCAATACAACGGCCCTGTCGCCCATATGTTTTTGCCACAGCTGGGTTCTTTAACCTCTGTCTCCCTCCCTTGTTCTTTATTTTTCTCGAGAATCCACAAATTCCCTCGTGGTTTCGGAGGTTATCCACTAGAAAAGCCATTGATGCATACGACGTGAGGAACATTCGCTCTACCGAGAAATAACAATGTTGGGGTATAATTAGAGTTTCGAGTATAAAAAAATATTAGTCATACCAGGATTAATCGTGGTCAAAGCGGCCTTCAAGCTTGGATTTACCGGCCTTAATTTTTCAAATTGTTCTTTCAGCGTTAAACAAATTGCAGCTTTATTTTTGTTATTGGTGCCCTGTTAATTTGTAAAAAAACGTATTATAGTCCGTTGGATAACTGTTCCAACTATATTTAGAAAATTGCTGGCCCTTTTCCTCTGGAATTTCATACCAACTATTTTGCCACTATCCTATGAGGTTATATCGGCCATGCCGATTCCATGCCAATCAGCGTTCACAATACGTGATAATCAACTCAGGGATTATGATGTAAGCAAAGAGAATATTCTTTGTTATTCTGTAATGTCT
Source organism: Rhimphoctona megacephalus (assembly GCA_963989365.1). NCBI lineage: Eukaryota > Metazoa > Arthropoda > Insecta > Hymenoptera > Ichneumonidae > Rhimphoctona > Rhimphoctona megacephalus. Next base: position 40,833,830 of record OZ022416.1, on the reverse strand, counting down.
CGTGCGAAATTCCTAAGGCATATAAAGCGGGAATGTTGCTGTGTGTTAATATATACATGATAGGATTGGCAATTTATGCGTAGGCACTCGCTGCTTCTGCCACTCTCAAACACCGAGGTTTCCCTCCAAAAGCTTTGATAAACGCCGTTTTCGACTATTTCGGTCGAAAGTTTTAGATTATTAAACATATTCCTGTATAGATGTATGTATATACACCTGTAAATAGGCCGCACCCTCTCTTACACACACATTTCATTCCCCTCCTCTCTATTCGTACTTGCACTTAATCCTATTAGTCACCAAACTTGGTCTCTTTGGTACGAGTCCCCAAGGATTTCGGCTTTTATGGTACTGATCCAGCACCACAGGAAACTGTATACTTTGACTATGTATATATATACGTATGAACATATACGCACACACCAAAAGACGACGACCTCCAACACACTTAGCGTAGGCCAATCCCGCATCCCGTGTTACCGCGGCTATATATGCCCTTTGTAAGTCAACGTAATCTTCTACCGTGAATATCTTACTCTCTCTTTCTCCAGCTTATTCTCTCAATTTTCCCGTACATCTCCCCGAAATTATATTCTACTCCCATCTCCCCATCTTCCTCATAGAAATTACCGAAAATCCTGAAAACTTTGAGCGTTTCACAAATATACCGAACGATGGAAAAGATAGGTCATCTTCGTCAGATTATCCCTTCGAGTAAAAGTTTCCCAATTGGTCTGTTCCGCATATATCTTAATTCTGCGAGAGGTCCACTTTCGTTGCATTTTAAAAGCATTTTTTTTTCTGATTAATGACAAAGTGGATTTGGGATATTCCTTTGGAGGTCTTGTTGATATATCTTGTTAAAAAAAATTTTTTTTTGGGTTTTGTTCCTTGTTTATTAATGTATCAAAAAACATTTTTTTCACATTTTTCACGCCGCATGGTGGCGCTGGGGAAGCTCTCGCGTCATCTCCGCAGTGGTTCGCGGCACGCAGCAGAACTCTCTTCAACGTCGATCTGAAAAAAAATACCGAGTGTTTTCGTTAATAATATGATATTTTGAAGAGAAGTACATAGGGATTTGGAAAAATATTGATTTTTAAAAAATAGGCACGCCTTTGAAATTAAAGAATGATTTTTGAGCAAAATTTCTCGTCGAAAATAGGCTGTAGCTTTTATAATTATTGAGATATCGAAAAAATCTTATGTACTTCTCTAGATAATCTACTTTTATTGATACAGTAAAAATTTGAAGTCGATCGGATAAAAATTGCTCGAGTTCTGCTGCGTGCCGCACTCAAAAAAGTGGTTTTGAGAAAACCGCGTTCAAAGTTGGGACCCCGAGCGTCGTTTTGTGGACCGCTGCACCGCTCCACAAAATATTCAATATCTACGAAAATAATTATTTTTTCGACCTGGGTCCAACGGCATTTCAATCTTAAAAGTATTTTAGATTTTTTAAAATGGTTTTCAAAAAATCGATTTTTTTAAGCCGTCACAGTGGTATTGTCCGTTAAATCCTGAGTAATTATTTTGCAACAATGGTAATCCATGCACCCATACACGGTGTAATTAATTATAGTGCTGCAACAATATTGATCATCCGCGATCGCTGTATTGGTAACCTGAGGGTACAGCCACGATGCCAATATCGTTTTCGTCCTGCCTTGCGTTGACTCACTCGTCTGTACAGATCGCATTAAATACTAGCCCCTACAAACCCTAAGCCGAGTGCATTTCATTGTAATTCTCAGAAACGGACAATGTAGTGGAGAGAAACTGCACAGTTCCATTGAGCAACTGGGTTAACGAAAACGCGATACTATTCAGAGTTCCACTCGTAGTTCATGAATCCAATTGTTCATCAAATTCATATAACTGTCAAAAGAATACTCCACAGGAGATCATTTTTGTAGTCTCTAGAAAACCAATATACAATTGAATATTTTTAAAAATACTCCAACAAGCATTTGTCTTGTATTAAAAAAAAAAAAAAATCCAAGACACATACTCGTTGGAGTATTCTTTCACTGTTGAAAAGAATTTTGATGTTTATTTTAATCTCAAATGATCTTAAATTTTATTCATAAACTGAAACAATTGAATTCATAAGTCATTTAAAAAAAACGAGCTTTTATAGAAATATTAATGCATTGCTAAGGGCTTTTCGTGCTCTCCTGCCGCCTCAAATTTACGTAACAGACCGCTTATACACCGTCATCATAATTTCTAATAGAGACTCAAAGTATCGTTCGTCAGCCCCCTCCTCCTCATATACTATCTTCATGACGTGCTGATGACACAGCTGTGACATCAGCGCATTCAGCAAGGGCGCTGTAGCCCTCCAACGATTCTGAGCCAACATTCGAAGTCGAGGGGGTTGATAAGGCACACACGGTTTGGTACAAATCCAAATTCCATATAGACCGAGTCGAGGTTCACACTTCAAGTACACCGGTTAACTTTAAAGTTGTTGTAGATCGTTCGATTTGGGGACGTATCAATTTTTATTTGACGATGTATATGTTTTTTTTTTCAATTTTCAACTTGGATTTGTTTTATTTCTTAAAAATGTCTATTTAATCACAGTAAAGCGTAAACGAATAATAGTGTTTCGGGTATATATTGTGGGATAAAAAAAAATAATGTCTTCGGTAATCGGTTTGCGAGCACGCGATATTCCTAAATTTCGAAATGGTCGAGCAACCAGAGGGCAAGTTTGTGTATGGTAGCGATGGTATTCGACTTCGAGAGAGAGCGAGAGAGAGAGAGAGAGACGAATACGCGAAATCCGATAGAATTTGCATTTTACGAGAACACGTTTGCTCGCGTTAAGGGAAACTAAACGATCGTGGGGAAAACGTCGAAGGCTTTTGCGAATGCTTATTCGCCCAAGCTGTGCGCAAAAACGCACAAGCGAGCGGCCGCATATCACAATGTACCAGAGTTGAATAACGATTCTGTGTGTGTGTGTGTGTGTGTGTGTGTGTGTGTAGATCGACAAGGAACTTTATCGTTTACCGCCTCTCAGCTGTACGCGTACCCTTTACGATAAGAGAAACCTTGCTATATGCAGGCCCTATCGTTTAAACCCGCTAGCGATCGGGGCATGGAAATCTAACTTGAGAAAAGTCCTTTTCGAGAACTGGTCTCTCTCGGTTCTTTTTATTTTATTTTTATTCGGACGGTAGTGAATTCGGCAATGGAATATATCGACGCAGAAATATTCAACCGTTATGAAAATTTTGTAAATGATTCTCTCTTCTCGGTAACGGTTTTACAAAAGCATATATCGTTGGGACGATACAAAAATTCTTGGCATCTTTTTTCATGTTCACAACTTTCAAAATTGCTACATCATTTTTCTATGTACATTTTATACATCAATTTTGCTTCATCCAAACTATATACAAACTTTATAGAAAATGTAAATAATGTAGACATGAAATTTTACTGAGATACAACGGGTTTTTGTTCTCCAGAAGGATACTTGTTAATTATTCATTATTGCACCAATTACTGTGTGCCATCCGGTTTTATAGAAAACGTGAATAATCTAGACATCATATTTGACAGAGATAAATCAGGTCTTTGTTACTCCTGAAGAGAATTTCTGATTATTACTTCAGTTGTATCACAAACTTTATAGAAAACACGAATAATTTAGAAATCAGAATTCTTTGAGACAAATTAGATCTGTATCTTCTCCATAAAGAATTTCCCAAATGATTCATTTGATCAAAGAAAAATCAATGGTTCCAAGACTTTATTTAACTAAATATCAAAAATCTACAGCAAAACTTTTGTTCGTGATTCGTGACGAAAAAATGTTGTTGAAGAAGAAACAAACACGCGATATTAGTTTCGAGGACAAAGTGGCCGCCAGCGAAAAAGGGATTGGGGACGGGGAGGGATGCGATGGAGGGGGTGGTATACATTTTTGTAACGCTGACCGAGAAGTTGGAGCCATTCTCGTGTGCTATGCGCGTCAGTTTATATTCCTATCGATCTGCTGATAGCTAGAAAGAGCAAAAGAGAAAGAAAGTGTGAGCGAGATAGAGTGGCGGGGTGGGGACAAGAGAGAGAGAGAGAGAGAGAGCAAAGGGAAACTCGAGGCGCGCATGGCGACTCCGCGGCCGCACCACACAGTGGCGGCCTTTGATCCGTCGTCTCGACGCCCCCGACGTCGAGAAACGTACAGGAAAACCCTTCGGCGGCATTCTCGTTCGGACTTGGACAGCGCATGGAAACTCGTACTTTCCAAGCTTTAAAAACAAAAATAACGAAATTTCATAATCCGGTGACAATTTTTCAAGCTATAACAAACTTTTAATTACTTCTCGGTGTTTGAAAACTTGCGTAAATATACTCTATATCAACATATATACATATGCATACGCATATATATATATATATTTATGAAGAACTATTAAAATGAAGCGATTCAACTGGACTCGTGATGGATGTCCCATATAATTTGGAAAAATTGCTACAACAATATTTTCAGATATTTTTAAACACTATTTTTGTGCCACGCCCAGTGAATTTATTATTTCATTTTTTTCTCTAAAATCACGGAAAGAAATAACTCGAGTTCTTGTCGATTTTTAATCGGCCAAACAAGTCGGGAATCTTCAAGCGCGTGCAATGTGAATCATCGTTCGATGTACAGAGACGACATATAAAAATGCGGAGCTCATGAATCGTTTACCCTCATGGTGCGAGAGTCGCACTTCCGCGACAACAGTCTCGTGATCTACGCTCGTCCAAAACTCGAGCAACAACCACCCACCAACTCGGTTCATAACGCATATCACGTTGCGCAACCACGTACAATATGCGTGAGCACGTTTCATCCCCCTTTCCACACTGCGTGATTCATCGGGAAATTGTTGCGGTACGTTGACTCTCAATGTGCGCGATATGAACGAATCTAATTGCTTTTTCTCCTAATTGTTTTCTTATTGCCCGGCGATGCTGGTAGTAGATTGAAAATAATTCAGGTCATTGCTTGTACTATTCTGACACCTGTTGAACAATCTTACGAGAGTGGTTTTATTTTCAAACACACGTTTCTACTATGGCTTTTTTAGAATCTCATTGATCGCTGTTTAATCAATAAATACGGAAATTCAAATAGCGTTTATTAAAACTTAAAAAATAAAACAAAAAAGAAATGAAATAATAGTTCTACATGTAATACATCTCCCCGAGTCTCCATAGTTTTGGGAAACTTTTATGTGCCGGCAAGATTATGCTCGCGTATACATACTTGAATTGGAATAATTCATGAATCGCTCGTACGTGGGTTGCATGAATACCGTCACGGGCAATGAGCAGCCAATTAACCGTCACCAATTATCTTCTCTAGCCTATAAACTTGCTTTAAAATATTAAATAAGCGAATTATCAGGCAGTTTGTAAAGATCAAGCTAATGTACACACACACACACACACACACACACACACACACACACGCACGCACGCACGCACAAGCCCGTCTCTCTAAACACAGACTCATACTAACGCTACAGAATACAGTTTTGTACCTGAATCGATAGAGGTGTGAGGTAACCGTTAGTCTGGACCCAGCTACGTGCAAGTTTATAACGCGCATGCATGCATGCATGCATGCTGTAACTATGACAAGAGCTCATTGATCGATCCCGTAGATAGTCAGTCTGAAAGTAAACGGGAGCACGTTGATTGTCTTTTTATTATTTCTTAAAATAAAAATAACACTGTCGTATATAAAAGCTCGTACCTCATATATCTTGTAATATTTAATTCGATATAAAAAATAAAAATTACTTTGTTTTACTGTTATATACGACGCGCACGAGAGAAGTTGCATAATTTGATGCGAAATAAATGACGTTACGATGAGGTCGTCCATCTCGTCAAGAAGAAATTTTTAGTTTGATAGGTGTTTTGTGATGCTGGTATGAGCATCGGACGGGGGGGGGGGGGGGGGGGGGGATCAACCAGGAACGAGGACATACCACCGTGTAATTTAATTTCGAATATCTGCATACAACGTCTATCTACATTATGCGAGAGTGGGCAGGCATGTATAGCCTCGAAATATAATGAAATTTTATCAGCGACGCATGCAACTCTCCCTTCCTTCGGTATAAAAGCTTTGGGTAATATACATGGAAAAATATGGTGATAACTCAACGATATCTGTAGTCATTAACGGCACAGCGGTTACAGTATTCATTGTATTTTTCTTTTCATTGTGAAACTTTTGTCAGAGATCGCAATAGAAAAAAACAACAAAAAAAAACAGCGGTATAAAATAAAATTGTTGATGACCCTTTTTCATGTAATATTTATCGTCAGGTTAAAAAATGTATTGATGCAACATAACATTTGGAGAAACAACATGAGATTTGGAGCGAAAAATAAAAAGGCAGAGCTTCTCGTTGCACGTTACTCGAATGGAGCAACCGAAAACATTCCTTTTGTCTTGCTCTTTACAAATTTCTGTGCCGCAATGACGTAACAATGAACCCTGAAACTTATATCTTGCTTGGTACACGGCATTTAAACCTTGTACATGCAATATATATACCTCGCTATATGATACCTCGCTGAATCCAGTACAACGGACCAACTAAGTTGCTCGACCTAGCTGCTAATATGTGGTCTTTGTTGGTGGAAAGAGAGCCAAAGCTAGAGATTGTGCGGCCTCGGTAATTCTGTCAAGTGGTCAGAAAACAGGGCTGAACTCCCTTTTCTAAGGGAGAATTTGTGGGAGCTCTTACCCAACGTTGCATGCTTTACCATCTCATCGTCACGTCACACTACCCTACAAGCTCTCTCCGAGATCCTCGCATTATGCCAAACTGAGTCAAGTGCATACTCCTCAAAGACCTATTCGTCATATTCTTCTATGCATATACATTTATACGTATGTACACATTTCAAATTCCTACGAAAGCCCCAATTAACGTACTAATTTTACGCTTCCATCTCATCACTGATCTCCCTTGGTTCACAGCATTTATTCCTGTTCATATCTCATCCCTTGACCATAATGATTGCATATAGGGGGAAATGGGGCAAAATGAACATTTAAGGATTCAAGGCAGATTTATCGATGAGCACACGGTCTTTCAACTTTATTTGAGTCCCAAAGTCCCATTCCTTGTTTTTCGAAGTTTCGCAAAAAAAGTTTTTCGGGGCAAAATGAACCAGCAGCCTCTGAGAGGCATAAAAAATTAAAAAAAGACATTTTTCGCAATACAGACGTTGGAAGCGACTGCTTCCGAATGGAATGCGAGCTCTGTAATATGAGCAAAGAAATGGGACCCGCTTGGCCCCATTTCTTGGATGTACGAGAGGAAAAAATGGGGTGAAGTCCCAGATCCCTTCTGGACCAATTTTTTGTGGCATGCAAAAAATGAACTTTAAGTTCACTGCGCCGGTAAATAAACGATATGTTTGGACTATATATAGTTCCTAAAATAGATTCCCGTTCCCTGTTTCTTGAATTTAGAAAAAAAAAAATTTTTGGGGCAAAATGAACACAGCCTCTGAGAGGCATCAAAAATTAAAAAATGACATTTTTCGCAAGACGAAATGCCGTGCAAAACATTCTTTGCGAAAAAACGAATACGACAAAACTCAATCGAGTCAATATAACATTGTAAATACTTCGCTCACCTCCATTATGCGTCATGTCAATGCACTGTACTAACTTGTCCATTTTGAAATTAGCGGTAAACTACTTTTCAAGTATTTTCGGCTTGTCAATGTAATTATCTTTCAATTCAGCATTATTCTTTCCGTCGATATGGTATCTTTTTCCTCCACAGCTTTATTTATAGAAATTTCTGTTCTGGCCACTCTGGGAGAAACTCGTTGAAAACTTTGCTGAACAAAACTTAAAAGATATCAAAGAAAAATAAGGGGACGAACATGATGACTGGAAGATCGAGAAGCCCAAAACCGTTCACTCGTTCAACGAGAATTTTTATAGTCAAATTCTCTATCCTTCGCACAAGCAAAATTATTCCTATGAAGTTACCCTCAACCCGTTGTAAAAGTTTTGCCCTCCTTCATAAAATTCTTAAATGTCTCAAACCGCAAAAACCAGGTTGAAAATTGACAATGCACCTCGGTAAGGGATAATTTCCGTTACCGTCGAAAAATTCAACAAGAAACATTGAAGAAAACATGCCCCCCAAATTTTTAAGCTCGCTTTTTCACTTAATATCCATGGGTCATTCCACATCAATTCGACCACTTTTGAACCCGACCCCCTTCGATTTGGCTGAAACTTCGCTATTTTCTTTTACCCCACTAAAGAAATTTTTGTGAATTTTTTCAAATTTTTTTTACCGAAGGCAAAAAAAGATGAAAAAAATTGCTTTTTTTCAAATAGCTATAACTTTTTCAAAAATTGACCTATCGGGACGTTTTTTTTAAGTTTTGTTTTTGAATGTACTTTTCTGAAAAAAAAATACAAAAATAATTTTGGAAATCAAGTTCTATGGAAAATTTCAGTTTTTTGGAAAAACCATGAATTTTTCAAATTCCGACACTTTTAATTTTTTTTTTACTTTCCCAAAAAAATCTTTGATTTATTCCGGAGTTAACCCCGCTAGTTGCTTAGTGGGCCGAATCTTTTTTCTATTTTTTTTTCGATTCAAAAAAAAAAAATTTTATTCGTTGTCAATTTTCAACTCCTCTGCATTCAAAAATTTTACTTTACGTCAAGATCAATCATAGTAAATAATTTTAAGATATTTTATACCTTACACATGATATAATTCAATAATTTGTGATAAGCATTTCATGGGTAATATAACTATTTTTATTGTAATACCAATTTTACAAATCAATTTATTTTACCTCTCTTTGGCGCTTAAATATTTTACATACTCTGTATTCCTTTGAATTCGAAAAATTCCGGACACAAAAGCAACCATCTTTGTCTGGAATGACACAATGTAATTGATGAGTTCCAGCGATTGATTTTGTTTTGGCAAATCGGTCCTTTAGGTCATTTACAGCTTTATTATAATCGTATTACAAGAAAAATAATTGATAATCGCTTTACCCGTGAAATGCTTATCGTATATCATTGAATCAGATTATTTGTAAGGTATAGAATATCTCAAAATTATTTACTAAGATTGATTTCGATGTGAAAAAAAATTTTTGAATGCAAAGGAGTTGAAAATTGACAACGAACAAAATTTTTTTTTTGAATCGAAAAAAAAAACAGAAAAAAAATTTCGGAATAAATCAAAGGTTTTTTTGGGAAAATAAAAAAAAAAAATTAAAAGTGTCGGAATTCGAAAAATTCATTGTTTTTTTCCAAAAAACTGAAATTTTCCATAGAACTTCATTTCCAAAATTATTTTTGTATTTTTTTCAGAAAAGTACATTCGAAAACAAAGCTTAAAAAAAACGTCCCGATAGATCAATTTTTGAAAAAGTTTGAAAAAATGGCTATTTGAAAAAAAAGCCATTTCTTTTGAATTCATAACTTTTTTGCCTTCGGTAAAAAAATTTGTAAAAATTCACAAAAATTTCTTTAGTGGGGTAAAAAAAAATTGCGAAGTTTCAGCCAAATCGAAGGGGGTCGGATTCAAAAGTGGTCGAATTGATGTGGAATAACCCCTATAGATATGTGCGCATACAAAACATATAATAAATATTGTAATCCCACCTGTTGCGCTCTTCTTTGCTGGAGAAATTTCTGCTTCTACAAATACGAAACAAATTCTCGTATATTTCAGTATACATTATAATTTTTCACGAATTTTTTCCATTTTTATAATGTTCTGTTTGTTTATTTTTACAGAGAAGTTCGCACAGTAATTTTGAACAAGGGTACATCCGGTCTAGGCTTTAACATCGTGGGCGGTGAGGATGGTGAAGGAATTTTTATATCCTTCATACTAGCCGGTGGTCCTGCTGATCTTAGCGGTGAATTACGTCGCGGTGATCAAATACTAAGCGTTAATGGAATCAATCTCAGAACCGCCACTCACGAGGAGGCTGCGGCCGCCCTCAAGGTATAAAAATCTATTAATTTTTCATCCATTCTGTCCTTCTTTTCAACTGTTTTCGTCAACATGAGACATTTAAAATCCACTCGAAATTTTCACCGTTCATTGAAAAAAAAAAAAAAAAAGTAGTGTTTTTTGTATGTTTCACCACGGAAGTAACGCAAAATTTATATTTACTTTTTCAATAATTAAAAAAACCCGTGTTAACGAGTCTGTTTTTCCGAATAATAATTTCGAACGACATTGCAAAAAAAAAATCGGTGCTATCAACGTGCATTAATCGATTGATTCATTGGCGATGAATTTCATTTGATGCTAATTTCATATTTTATTAATTAAGGGTACCGGTCAAACAGTGACCATTGTGGTCCAGTACAAGCCCGAAGACTACAACAGGTTCGAAGCCAAGATCCATGATCTTAAACAACAAATATCTCAGCAGAATATGACGACGGGCACCCTCATGAGGACTTCACAGAAAAAATCTCTCTACGTGAGGTAGTTATTTATTTTTTTAACTTCAAATTGATATTAAAAGACTGATAACTAATATTTCGTTAAGAAATTTTGAACCTGATAATATTAAAACATTGCACAACATTGTTGCGATCAATCAGTGTTTCAAATGGCAAATTTTCAGGGCCCTGTTCGATTACGATCCAAACAAAGACGACGGTCTACCAAGTCGTGGGTTAGCATTTCGATATGGCGAAATATTGCACGTAACGAACGCGAGCGACGACGAATGGTGGCAAGCGAGAAGAGTTACTCCACAGGGCGAGGAAGAAGGACTGGGTATAATACCATCGCGCAGACGATGGGAACGCAAGCAAAGGGCACGAGATCGTTCTGTCAAATTTCAGGGGCACATGCCAGTTATACTGGACAAGGTAGGAGGATCGGTAAGAATAAAATGAAAAATCACCTATGTTACAGAATTATCTTTGAAAAAAAAAAAAACAAAGACAATATTTATTCCAATTCGCAATGAGTATGCGTACAAATGAAATGAATATTGTTTTTCGTATTTCAGCAATCGACCCTCGATAGAAAGAAGAAAAACTTTTCCTTTAGCAGAAAATTCCCCTTCATGAAGAGCAAAGACGACAAGTCCGAGGATGGCTCTGATCAAGAGCGTAAGTATTATACGTATATATTTCTTAATTTAATATAAACACCCACATTTATACATATATTTACGTACAATATATGTATTCCCGGTTGCGAGAAAAAAGCACGTTCGAATCCTGCACGTTCGGTAATTTATCAATGTGTTTCCTCTTTATATATGTATATACACTAAGGTGATTTAAATAAAATCGATATTTTTTTTTTCGATTGCACAAGATTGCACAATTGGTACTCAATGAAAAAGTAATTCTCCCAAAATTTGGGCTCAAAAAAAAATTTTAGAGATCGCGCAATCAACTTTTTTATATTTTTTCCAATCATGGCTGGTAATTATGAAATAGGAATTCGGGTTTTTCGATTTTGCAACGAAAAATGTTAGTACTTGACAAAATAGCGGTTCCCCTAAAATTTAGATCCTTGAAAAAAACAGAATTAGAGGTTGCGCAAGCGACTTTTCAACTTTTTTTGTTCAATTCTAGCTCGAAATCATGACATGGAAATTTCGATTTTTTGATGACGCAACAGAAGATGTCAGTACTTTATAAAATAGGAATTGTCCCAAAATTTTAATCCTTGACAAAAAAAATTAGAAGTTGCGCAAGCGACTTTTTAATTTTTTTTCAATTCTCGCCGCAATCATGGAACAGAAATGTTGATTTTACGCTGCTGCCTTAAATGATGTTGATTCTTAATGAAAAAATAATTACAGGTGATTCTTAATAAAAAAAAATTACAGGTGGCGCAAGTGACGTTTAGAAACTTTTTCATAATTTTGGCTGAAACACCGAATTAGTTTTTTTTTTTTTTTTTTTAATAAATAAGCGAAGAACGCATTGAAAACTATTTATTTCCACCATTTCTATGCCTATGCTTGTAAAAAAAATGAACACAAAACTTCGCGATGTAAGGGTAATTGGCGGTCAACAAATTGTTTAATTTCAGAACCAACAAAACAAATTGGAGACGTAGGCATTTTGAGCAGTACTGTAACATTCATAACGTTAAATATATCCAGTAATGTTTTAAAAAAAAATCAAATTCATACACTGACAAACTAATAGACGCGTCACTACAGCACCTATCAGAGCAGCTTACCGACCAGTATGAAAAACTCACGGACAGTCATAAAAACAGTGGCGCTGTTATTGCTTTAACAGCGCTTTTTTCGTGACTAAGAGCGTACTTTTTTACTCCAAGCAGATCCACGCGTACTTGTTACATTGTTGCACAAGCGGTAGTGTAAACAGTGATGCTGTGACCGCGCTAAGCTATATCTGCTCCAAGTCGTGGTATAAACGTAGGCAAAATATGCTGCTTTTGCGAAAAAAAAAATTATTTTCCAGCTGAATATTCGAACAGCTATTGTAATTTTTCAATGAAATTATGCCATATACTACACGATACATATATTTTATCGTATTACTGAAATGTTTTCGTTGTTCAAATTTTAATTCGTAATCATTTTTAGCCACAATTAGAAGAAAAATTTCTTCTATAAAGACATCTCTTGTTGCGTCACCGAAAAGTCGAAACTTCTGTCATGATTTTCAGCCACAATTAAAGACAAAAAAACCAGTTAAAAAGTCGCTTGCACAATCTCTAATTCTTTTTTTCAAGGATCTAAATTTTAGGGGAATTACTATTTCATCAAGTGCTAACATTTTTCGTTGCGAAATCGAAACACCCGAATTCCTGTTTCATAATTACCAGTTACAATTGGAAAAAATATAAAAACGTCGTTTGCGCGACCTCTAAAAATTTTTCTTAAGAGCCCAAATTTTGGGAGAATTACTTTTTCATTAAGTACTCTTGTGCAATCGAAAAAAAAAATATCGATTTTATTTGAATTATCCTAATATACACATACCACCGGCAAAAAGTTTCCGGACAAAATTACGAAAATCTCTCGGAGCCATTTTTGATGCCATTTCGCCGGCAGTATACATAAACGAATTTAGTAAACGGCATTTTAAAGGGGAGGCATTCCGCTTAATTCCGCTCTTTTTGGAAATTCTCTATGATATTTGTTACATCCAGTACGTTATTTTGAACATGAACGTTTTTCGCCTTTTTATTTCACCTCTATACTGTTGCATCGCCTTTTCAGAAGAAATTTTTTAAGCGAGTTCCTCCAACTGAAATCTCAAAAGGGGCAGCTCAAGCTTTATTTTTGTTTTTTAAAAAGTGTTGTGCAATTTTTTTTTCGTACAGTTATTCCGTTTCTAGCGAAAAAAGACCGAATTTGGAATATGCCGCGTAACACGAGAGCTATTGGGTTTAAAAGAAAACCTCAAGAGAGTAAAAACGCTGTGTCCGTTTCCGTTGAATTGACTAGAATGTTTTCCGAATTTTTTTTCGAAAATTTTTTTTCGACCGTGTGCAGTCAAAACTTTGATCAACTGATTGCTATAACTCAAAATCTATGAGGTATTTGATAAAATGCCAATAGGAGAAAAGTTGTATTTTTCCATTCCGAACACGGTGAAATTGTCAGAATTTTTTTCGAAAACTTTTTTCACCTGTCAATTTTGTTCGTCAGAAAAAATGTTTCTGACCAACCCCATATAGTTCTCAAGGTATGACGACAATCAATTAGTCAGAGTTTTGACCAAAAGTGGTTGAAAAAAAATATTCGAAAAAGAATTTTGAAACAATTCTTGCGAAATCAACGAAAACGGACGCAACTTTTTACTTTCCTAAGATTTTTTTCAAACCCACGAGTTCTCGTGTTACGCGGTATTTTATAAATTCGGTCTTTTGCGCCAAAAATGGAATAACTATGTGAAAAAACATCGCACAAAACTTTTTAAAAAACAAAATCGAAGCTTAACCCTTTGACTGTCCATGACGGGTATATCCGTCATAACAAAATGGCATTTTTTCTGCCGGACAGTCGAGGGGTTAAGCTGCTCTTTTTGAAATTTTGGTTGAAGGAACTCATTAAAAAAATTCCTCCTGAAAACGCGGTCCAACTGTAGAGGTAAAACAAAAAGGCGAAGAACATTCATCTTCAAAATAACGTACCGGATGTAAAAAATATAGTAAAAAATTTTCCAAAAAAACGAAGTGAAGCTGAATTCATCCGGCGAATTGGCATAAAAAATGGCTCCGAGACATTTTCGTAATTTTGTCCGGAAACTTTTTGCCGGTAGTGCGTATATGTGTATATATATTTGTGCGCGCGCGCGCGCGTGTGTGTGTGTGTGTGTGTGTGTGTGTGTGTGTGTGTGCGCGCGCGCGCGCGCGTGTGTACGCCACATGTTTACTTATTCCACTGGTTTACAATATCCCTATGTTACTCTGTTAACACGTCCATTGGTTCCCCCATTGATGGGTAATATTGTTATCGTGTCTTCCTCATTCCTGCTCGATTATATCAAATTATCGATTTCGAGCACTCGGTTCATCGTTTTTTCTAAAACAAAAAAAAAGAGTTTAAATTATTCAATTTTTATTTTTAATAACTGCGCTGAGTATTCTCGTTTCGTGAATATTCAAATTCTGCGCGCAAATCACGAACTAACCGTGTACTCCAGCCTCGGATTAATATTAAAATCTAATACAATTTTTTTCAAGGACCGAAAGTTGTGAAAAAAAACGTGTAAACAATAGCAGATATCGTTTCGAGTGAATATTCATTTTTTTTCGATAGTCGAAAGATTTTTGTTTTACTATCTTGCCCGCACGGATTCAATCTGTTCGTTACTGTTTTGTTTTTCGTATTTTTTTTTTTTTTTTTTTATCGTTTATTCTCTCCATTCGAATGAATAGTTTTCAAATATAATGCAGCATCGTTTTAAGCGGCGAAAAACGATAAAGGGGAGATTGTCGATGGATGACCATGCGGGAGCTTTCACCAATTGTCAATAAAATTACAAAGGAATGTTTATAAATTGTTCTTATTAACGTATTCAACCATCCTGAATGGAATTTATCCGTGGGATAATGAGCAGTAATAAGGAAGTAACTCTGTTCCTATAAATAATTCCAAGAAAAAAAAAACAAATTCAACATTGTCTTTTTTCACAAAATTTTTATTTATTAACACGGCTTTTTCTACATTTTTCCATGCTAAAATGACATTCATTTATTCGAACGTCAATCCGAAAGATTAATCGTTAATTAAAAGCCTTCGAAAGGGCTGCTATGACAACAAAATATGTAAAAATCGGTTGAACCACGTCAGTTTCTCCTGCCAAATGAGCCAGCGTCCCGAATGAGCTTTCGTGATTTTTTTTTTGTTCCTACCATGTGAATACGTGACATGTGTTTTGTTTTGCCTGCTTGTGTAGGGTCGCCCACCACACCCGAGAATGAAAACGATCCTACGCGTAAGTATTTTACGTAAAAAAAAAAAATGTTCGACCCGTATCAAACACGTTTAATTTAATTTCGCTTGCTCGTACCAATAAATCCACTCTTGAACTCTGTTTTCTGCGTATAAATTATAAATTAGTTAGCCCAGTTCCTTCACTCGATTCTCACTCGCAAAACTAACCCTCAATGTGCCATAGCAACGAAACCTTCCCCCCCCCCCCCCCCCCCCCCGCCCTTCTCATTGTCTCAAATTAATCCTCGACTTCCACATCGAGCTTTTTCACACAGGACGTCCCAGGCCTTTTGACTCGTCTCATTCAATCCGCAACTCAAGTTTTATATCGTTGGCCATTTAACCTGGGGCATCCTGTACGTCCGTTCATGAACGTCGTTCTCACACAGAGCTTTGCGAAACTAACACGACCATATGAACATTCTATTTTCGTACATGAAATATATCATCCAACGATATTTTTTCTCACCAACACTCTCAATTAATAATCATGGCTTTTCAATATCTATCTGTAAAAATACTTCAACATTTTTTTTTCTCTGTTGCGAAACAATCTATTTAGAGTAAAAGAAATAAAAAAAAAGTAAACGATGCAATGTATTTAGCTTTTGAATGCTGATGGAGAGAGACAAAGGAGCAAATTGCTGCACGAAGATAAAAAAAACTTTTGATATTTCTTGTGGCGGTGTATCTTTTGTTTGGTTTTCATTTTTTTAAATTATTTCGTGATTGTTGCAACTTGTGCTAAATTAACTCCATGTCTCCCCCAGACACAACGTTCGGAACCAATCGTGCTTCACGACAGTCTGTCGTATCTATAAAAACACACGTATCACGTGATTTTTCATTCGAAAAATAATGCTATGCTATTCTTGTGTTTTAGCATTCATGCTTTGCTACACCCAGGATGACACCAATACCGAAGGTAAAAATCAACAATTGATTTTCAAAATTCCACAAAATTAAAATGAGCACATTCATTTGAGCTCAGGATATTATTTTCTCTCCGTTGGGCATTTTTATTTCTATTTTTATCATTT
Source organism: Rhimphoctona megacephalus (assembly GCA_963989365.1). Lineage (NCBI taxonomy): Eukaryota > Metazoa > Arthropoda > Insecta > Hymenoptera > Ichneumonidae > Rhimphoctona > Rhimphoctona megacephalus. The sequence goes on along the minus strand of OZ022416.1, from coordinate 40,817,301 downwards.
ATCGCACATCATGGTTCGTCTAGTCGGTGAATCTTGAAAAATTTGGAAAAACATGTGATTGGACCTCGACGCTGCTCATTACAACTTAAATAACAATAACTTTTTTTTTTTTTACGTCTCTTATTCATTCAAGATTTGTCTTGCGCAACAGGAAGTAAAGAAATTTTATATCGCGTTGAACTTCCCTATATGGAGGAACTGACTTTAGTTTATCTGGAAAAGGAGGGTGATGAGAATAATGAGGAGCTTAGTAAGTCAATCGTGTGAGAAAAAGAGTGAGGCTGTGTTTGTCTTTTACTCGAGACTAATGTTTATTTGAATTGCGCCTAATGTGTTAAATTTTGTAATTTTTTGTGATTACGGAAAAAGAATCAATACCATAAAATGAAGTGGCACTTGGCGCAATTGACAGTCGCAACGTGCATGTCTTGAGCAATTTTCCTACAAACCCCTCGTCGTCATTTAAAGTCGAACCTTTTTCCGTTTTTTTCGTTTTTTTTTTTCCATAATCGATTTTTCGATTTTTACTTCAGATGAAATACGACTGAAGCAGCGGTTTTCGTTAATTGTATTTTTTTCATGTACGCTAAAAAAAAGATTTTATTTACCTGTTTTTTCCTACTAACCATTTTGTCAATCAAAATAATTGTTAAAAAAATGTTTTTTTTTGTTTATCTCAAACATGATATACAGGTAGCGAAGAAAATGTTTTGTCGTACGAGGCGGTTCAACAACTCACCATTCAGTACACGCGTCCAGTTATCATTCTTGGACCGCTCAAGGATCGTATTAACGACGATCTAATTTCCGAGTTTCCTGACAAATTTGGCAGCTGCGTACCACGTAAGAAACTTCTTCATTTTTCGATATTCGTGATACGAAGATTTTCGTTGTTAAAAATGACATTTTTATGCATTAAACATTACGTTTCAAAGTTTCCGAACAGGTTTAGTTTTTTTTTTTTTTTTTTTTTTATCGCACGGACACAAGTTTGAGAAAACTTTAAGGACAAACTCCAGCTCTTTCGCTTGTAAATAATTATAAAAGACGATAGTTTCGAAATTTTTTGCCCTCCACTTTTTAAAGGCAATTGCGGAATTTCTAAAGACATAAATGATTCGTTAAAAATTTTTGACTGAATTTTATATTGAGAAATTACAAACATTGACAATTATTTCAATTGGCAGACACAACGAGAAGTAAAAGGGAATACGAAGTGGACGGTCGGGATTATCACTTTGTCGCGTCGAGGGAGCAAATGGAACGTGACATACAGAATCATCTTTTCATTGAGGCTGGACAGTACAACGACAATTTGTACGGAACGTCGGTTGCGTCAGTCCGTGAAGTCGCTGAAAAGGTGTGTACTATAGCAGCACAGCTTCGAATGATTTATTTTTAATAATTGCGCATTATTAGCAATAATTTGCAGTCTTTTTATTTTTTTAACAATATTATTGATTTTTTTCTCAGGGCAAGCACTGTATTCTTGACGTGAGCGGAAATGCAATCAAGAGGCTACAAGTCGCACAATTATATCCCATAGCGATTTTCATCAAACCAAAATCCACTGAATCCGTAATGTGAGTATGAGAAATGTATTTTTTTTTTAAATACCCTCTCACCTCTACGTATATAAAAATTGACTCACAATAAAATTCAATAAATTTTTCAGGGAAATGAACAAACGTATGACGGAAGAACAAGCGAAGAAAACGTACGAACGAGCGCTCAAGATGGAACAAGAATTTGGCGAATATTTCACCGGTATGAAAATAATTCGACAACAAAATTTATTAAAACAAATGTTTGAAGAAGCGAATGTTTTCAAGAAACTTATTGCTGTGACTCTGATTTTTACAGCGGTCGTACAGGGCGACACCCCCGAGGACATTTATGTGAAAGTAAAGTCAGTAATCGGCGAGCAATCGGGACCGAACATTTGGGTACCGTGTCGTGATCAGCAACTGTGACGTCCTGCCCCCCATGTTAATCCCAGTCCCAACGCTTGGACCCTACCTCCGAGACGCAACGAGTAACGAATTTTTCGCGCGACGCTAAACGATTCAAATATAAAGAATAATAAAAGGGAAAAAAGCTTAAAAAAACAAAAGAGGAATGAAGGAGAAGGATAAGAAGATGAAGAAGAGGAAGAGGAAGAGGAAGAAGGAAACGCTTAAACGCCTCTTCTCGATTTATGTAGAACAACGCTGTAGCAAAGGAAACGGGGGAAGAAACAGCGGAACAAGAAAATCATTCGTTAGCTTTGTATGATGATGTAGTTTTCGTGCAAAACTGCATCCTAAATTGCCACAGGAATTTGACGAAAATCTGAAAAATCTGAAGATTGTATAGAGCTAAGAAATCGTGCGTTCGAATGATCCCAGAAAATTAGCTCCAAGTTGTTGACGAAAAATTATAACGATTGACCATCGTTTGTGCGACTTTGAGCACGCATTATTATCTCGAATAAGGCCGAGAGGATGAGAGGGGCGGCTGTCTTGTTTTATTAAAAATTTCATACTAAAAATACATCAACAAATGGAAGTAACCGGAGTAGTTGAGGGTGTGGAAACGAAATAGATTTTTCCAACATTTCAAGCTTCTTTCCCGATCGTTTATTCATCCCGTAAGCCTCAAACTTTTAACAAATATCCAAAACGCCCCGCTGACGTTCATTAAATTGCTGATTGCCGACCATTCGGCTCTGCTGTTTGCTTTTTAACTCTTGACTCGCAACGATGAGTTGATGCAGAAAATAAAGAAAATAAAACAGAAGAATATGTATATGAATAAAGTGACCTCGAAAAGAGTATTAAAGCCGTGAACGAATAACTTCGGATGAATAGGACGAAGGTCTGAGCGATTGAGAATTAGAACCGGGAACTATTGGCTTCGCTGGCTCATCAATAAATTAGTTCTTCATTTACAATTGAGCGAAGCAGCGCGCACGCGCGCGCGCGATATTTTTTATTGTGATGTACTTAAAATCGTTGGAAACCACAGTTATTCGTGTTGACGTTTGGGATATTAGGAGCAAATATAACACAGAGAGCAAAAAAGAGATCAAGACATTCTATCCCCCGAATTCCAAGGGAGAATTCCAGCGATACTCTCAACAATGATATATCGAAGTAGCGAGGCTGGACGGAGGATAGAATTCTTTTCAAATGTTATATATGACTGAAATACGAGGTCTTAATAAATACGTGGCCGGCCGACGCCTCGAGGGTTAAAAAAAAAAAACAACTTCGCTGCATCTCAAAAGCTATTCTGAATTGTCGATTATAGGAGAGAAGCCAGAATTATATATACGTATACATTTATAAAAGCTGAGGTGGTGATAGCTGTTACGATTCTCGACATTTTTTAACCTGCCGGGCTTCGGGACAAATATTTCCAATAAATATTACAGTGTTCAAAGGTGGATGAAAGGAGGATGAAATTTTGCCTCAAGATTTCTCGTAAATTTCAAGGTCATATCAATACTTTTTACCGTATCGATAGAAAGTTATATTGATAAAAAATATCCAAAAGGATTATCCGTTATTCCAAGGCCGTATTGGAATCCAATCGTTAAAAAAGTGCCAGGATTGGTATTAAAAATCGAAAATCTTGATTGATTACGTTGAAAAAACATCAACATGATCTTGAAATCTCTGAGACGCTTCCAAATGGGAAAAAATTCTTGACATCATTCGACGACCTCTTTCGAACGATGCAAACTTTATCGGAGGAACCATTTGCCCCAAAACCCTATCTCGTTCGAGGATATTTCAGATAGTACTGCTAGCTCCTCACCTTGTATAAACATATGTATCAAGAGACTCGGTGGAGTCTTGTGACAAGTAAATATAAATAACGATTGTATCTCGAACGCGCAACCTCACGATCTATCTGACCTCACTGGACAAATCTTTTAGAGCTAGTAATAGCGGATATATAATGTTTTGTACAGCTAGATAACTAAGCCAGTAATGGGTTATGTGCAACATTATATAGAATAAAACGGAAAATAAGAGGGGCCTGGGGGGGGGGGGGGGGGGGGGGAGGGCTGAAACAAAAGATACTATTGTAATTTAAATACCGCTACTAAATTATTATTAATAGTAGGTACGTATTATTGTAAATACCTATGCCTGTATTGCGTAGAAAACGAGAAGGCGCAAAAAATAAGAAAAAAAATACAAAATGTATAAGGTTTGAATGTTGTATGTAGGCCTGCTGCAGGTAGTATTTCTGAAAGTCCAAGGAGCGCTACTCGCTAATTGGCATAATTGTTAAGCCTCGATGTAAGAAGGAGATTCAAAAGAGAGGAAGAAGAGAAAATGAAGAAAAAAACCATAAAAGAAGCCACTACTATCGTTGAGTGTGTCCCTGATCGAAAATTCCCTATGGGTCTTCGAGCCGTTATCCGCGCGAATGACACACACACACACACACACACACACACACACACACACGCACGCACGCACGCACACACATATATCCTCGTCCCCGGAAAAGACCTTGGAGACCCTTTCTGACTCAAAATTAGATTGCCTTTGTGGGCTGGTTTTCCACCTGCTCAGTAAATCAAGAGAAACGATAAACTAACTCAATGGAAATAGTTAGAAGAAACATGGGTTCGTTCGTTTTCGAAATTGCGATCGGTAATTACGTTCAATCCGCGTTTTTAATATTTACACGACGAGGGTAAAAGAAGAAAGACAAAAAAGGAAAGAAAACAAAATATAAACGAAAGAGGAAAGAAGAGATTGAGCGAGATAGATTTTTAGAGAAAGAGTTAATAACGATGATATTATTATGACGATTGCTTGTCAATTTAATTGTAATATAAAACTATATTATTGTAACCATATAGATTTATTATCATTTTTATTGACTATCTGCGCAGTTTTTTCACCGCTACAAATCCAAAGGTTCCCGGAAAGCATTACTGAGAATTACATTCACAAGGAAGTATATAGTGAACGAAAAAGAAAAAAAAACGAAACAAAACTAATGAAAATCGTAGTTGTCAAGAGTTATTCTACACAGGTTGCCTTCGCCACGGAAAGAAAAAGAATTTTCATTGTTAACATTTTTTGCACTCTTCTCTCTCTCTCTCTCTCTCTCTCTCTCTGCCTTTTGTACGCATATGTCGAATGAAAGATGTAATATTTCGTACGGGTGGTACAGACCCATTGCGTTACTTTTCGTGGAATGGATCCTACAATTAGTTTAAACAGCTGTCGCAGAGCTGTCAAGTATAAATGTGAAACAATGATGAAGAAAATACGAAGGAAAAAAATAAATAAAAAGCTACAAACTCGAAGTGGAAACAAGAACCGCGGCACTCGGTACAGAGTTGATATGGTGCCCTGACAAACTAACGAGGAGACCCAGGGTTCAACCGAATGAGAGACGGTATCTCAATGTAAAGGGAGCGTTTGAAACAAAAAACAAAAAAAGAATAATTATTACCGACACCTATTATACATCTCTATAGTCTATTTAATAATATTACTTATTGAATTATCAAACTCATGTTCACCTTGTTTCATCGTTTTTAAATAGTTAATAAACGTTTTACCAATTTTACGAAACTTGTTATTTTTATTTTTGCAACCCCTGCTTCCGACAGTAAATTAATAATAAATTCCAACGTAGAGGATCATTCGATTTGAGAAGTGACTATCAAATTATCCAGCGCTGAAAATCTCCGTATGATGTCATCATTTGTCTTGATATGTAAACGTATTTTTTTACAATAAACAAACCGTTCTGCCTTATTATTAACCTATGTGGGATCGGAAAGTCTAAATACAGGCGCGCCCCATGACCGGTACTTTGTATATGATAGATATGGGATATACATCACTAGTTTTGGTAATTTTTATAGGGACGTTCATCTCGTCAAATCCCGGCCTTTTCAAGATTAAGAAATATCTTGAAAATAATACGCAATTTCGATTCAAGCCTTAATATTCATTGTTTTTAACTTGGCAATAGTTTGAAGATGCTGGGGTAGGCCGGATCCCGTGTAGTCTCTACTACAGGGAAGTGTATATATATTTTAACGGTGAAAGATGTACGATCTTGGATTTCAATAAGGAAGCCTTGGCAATCACGTAAAATATACTAGACAATGAAAATGATAATAGTATTTTAATTCCATTTCTTTTACTTTTTTTATGGTTCTTTTTTTTCATTTTTTTTTACAAATCACAGAGAAACTCTCGTTTGCATTTCTCGCTTCAATACACATTATCTCGAACTAAACTCACGAAATAATATATATATATATATATATATATATATATATATATATATATATATATATATATCTTTTATTCATATATCATTTCTTTTCTTTTCTTTTCTCTTTTTTTGTCGTTTCATAAAGCAGTAGCGTTAACACATCTAGAAGTTTTCTTGAATCTATAAATATGAGGGGAAAAGTTTATGCTTGAGAAAATGTACATCGATGTTATTATATATATATATATATATATATATACCTATACGTAATGCAGTACATTAAAAAAGCGAATGGTAATTATATACTTTGTAGTAATATTTACATACGCATTAATAAGATCGCGTAACTAACTGCGTTTCCTATTGTTTTTTTTTGTATTTTCAACATTAATCTACCTCGAACACGAGCACACTCCTAGACACGCACGAAACAACACAGCTCGAAATTTTTTTTTCTTCATTTCGAATAAAGAAAAGAAGTTAGATTATTCTTCTGCTTATTCAAAAATTATACATTCAATATACATACACACGTTTTGGATTACATCGAATTGTAGAACCGTTGCAAACGAAAAATGTCCAAATCCTTTGTCAATTGCGTTTATATATAAAATAGTCGCCTTATATACACGTACAATCATCTTTCGGAAAGAAAATGGAGAAAAAAAAAGACCAATGAACGAGCATCCAAGTATATAAGTAACGCCTGGCATAGCGGAAGAGGCTGAACTAGATTTATTATACATTGGTAGAATATTATATTCATACACAATTTAATAGGCTGACAACCAATGCCTCCGGACTTCTGTTTCATAATATGTATAATCTGTATATGCGGATGTTTGTATGTTAAGCGATTAACGTCAGCATACACACATACCCGCAGTTAAATATTTGTATACGTATATTAACATACATGTAGGTAGTGGAAATTACACATCGATTTCCCTGAGACTGATTATAACAATTGAAATCTGTATACAGCATAAAAATTAATGGATAAATTGTAATTAATAATAATAGTGGTTGATAATTTAATAGTTCAGTAAATCGTAATAGTTTCTTAATAGATAATAGTTCATATATAATAGTATTATTTTTATAACTTTCTATTATTAATAGTATAATTACGATTATTGTTATTAATATAATTATTTTTTATCTTGTATTGTTAATCTTATTCATTAGATTCATTATTGTTATTATTACAGTAGCAGTGATAATATATAAGCTTCAAAAGGAGTTGTTCTCGTAATGTTAACACGTATGAATTCTAACGCTACTTACATTTTATTTGATTTTATTTTATTTTTATTATAAGCGGGCTCTCCGCGGCAACACCGTTCAAGAATAAGTACGTAGATTTCCAGCGAGAACGAATCAACGGAAAAAAACACATTTTTGCTTCGAATGATTCTACCATAAAATACTTCCTGTTTTTGTTTTTGTTTAATTCTCGGCGCTCACTTGAATTTATCAACGAATTGCTAGAACGATTCTCACGGATCGATCAATATACAATATATGTGTGTGTGTGTGTGTGTGTGTGTGTATGTCCAAATTTTACTAAATGATAAATTAACGTAGCGTTCGTAATAACGTTATTGCACCATGATTATTATTCGTTCAGAATGATCACTAGGACCGTCAATGTCGACAAGTACGATCCTTCATTTTTTTGACTATCACTCCCGTCCTCTTTACGGAACCATTCTTTAATTGCATCGTAAGTTGTTTCGGCATTTTATTGAACAGAAGAAATTATTTTTTTGTTTTTTTTAAATTGCACTTGCCAACTTGTTAACGATAACGAAAAAAAAACGTATTTACATGCGAACGCATCTGTTATTCGTGATTCGACAATAAAAAAAAGTGAAACGAATATAAATATTAATGTGGTAACATTATCGTGCTGATTAAACACAATCTTACAATTAGCCATGGAATTGTCTGTGTCGTGTCCAACGTTTACTTTCGAAAATTCAACAAAATTGCTTTTTTTTGCTCGAGTTCAATCTTTCGAGTCGTTTTATTATCAGGCTTTTTTATGACCGATCGAGGACTCGTGCACAGTAATTCAGTTATTGCCTCGTGGTATCCAAGGTCAATAATAAAAAATGTATTCAATATTCAACCTATCCTCTCTCTCTCTCTCTCGCTCTCTCTTCTCTCGTTGTTTAACGCGAACCTTTATTTCCTCAAAAACATGGAAATAATTTTATTTTTTTACGGTCACTGTGGTACCGTTATTGTGGTACATACAGACGGTTCGGTTCCATTTTCTATTATCATAGCGGCAGTTTTCATTCTAAAAGCATTACATTTGTTAAGATGCTAAATAAACCAGACGATCTTCATCATCAACTTGTTAATAAAATATCATTATTCTACGCAATTTACATTCTGGAATAAATACTCTAATATAATGTCACAGATCGCTGCTTTGTTATTTCTTACTGTTCCTCCGTGTAAAAACTATCTCACATGTGTGTCATCGCTCTAATTTCAATTGCACCGTCCAGAGAACATTCGCGAATCCCCTTTGCACCGATTGTCGAGTTCTTTTTTCTTTTCTTTAAGAAGATATACCGAGTGTCTAAGCGGAATCTTATGGATAGATAAAAAGCACAGACTTTACCCTCGAATAGACTTAATAAATTATACAGGTGGCAGTTCGGTCGGAAATATCTAACGTTCTTTTTTTCTCGTTTCCCCTTTTCGTTGGATCGAAGCGATCGAATTAATCGGCATTTTTGTTCTTAACCACCTGCCGTTTCCTCAATTTTCTCTCTTGTTTAAGGGCGACTCGCGAAGAATTACGTTTTTCTACTATTTTTTGGGATTTCACAGAAATGGAGGTTGAGGGGGGGGGGGATTTGATACTCTGAAGAGTTGTACTCTCCAGGGACTCCTCATGTCACCTCAAATTAATCACAACACGCTCGACATTCAGCAGTGATCTGACCTTGTCATTGTACTTAATTAATGTTACTTTAGATCCGCGCACATTGATTCTCTCACCGCCGCTCAACAAGTGACAGCAACGCGATTGTTCAAGGAAATCGTGAAGCTTCAACTCTCGCATTACATCACGATGGGCTATCGAAGGCGGCCCCGATGGAGCTTTCGGATTAACTTGTCGCAAAAGTGCATCGCGACTCTTTACTCTCAATGCAGTCATGAGATCTTGGAGCAGTATCCATTTATCCGGATCGTTTATGAGAGTAAACAGTACCGGGAGATTAACGTCACTCACTTCCATCTCTATTTCCTCGAGTTCGGGCTCGGGACTGCCGATTGGAGGATCCCCCAATGGATTATAGCCCGTTTCTTCGGGATCTGGAAACAAGAATAAATGCCCGTTCAAGAAGGATTTTTTTCTCTATAAGGATTTTTTTTTCTTGAGAATCTTCTTCTTTTTTTGTTGTTTTATTCGATTATAATTTTCGTAATCGAACGAATGCAGCGAAAGCGATGAGTCTTGATTTTCTCTAAACCGTTGATACTCTACACGTACGTACTAATACGTACCAAAGATCGAGGAAGGTCCACCAAAGCTCCATGGAGTGGTGGAACGACCTTGAACGTCATTTAAATGGTGTTCGAGAATGCTGTAAGCATCGGTGTCAACAGCCAACATGAGAGGCGTTTGACCAGAATACGTGGCAAGCAGTGGATCCGCACCGTACGACAAAAGGAGTCGCACGAGTTCCGTAGCACCATTTTCCGCCGCTTCGTGGAGAGGCCTATAAACATAATTTATATTAACATTCGACATTCAAAGAGTTATTAAGTAATGATAAACATGATTATAAATTAAATATAAAATGTTTATTACCTGATACCCCCGTTGGCGCTTTCGCTCACATTCGCACCGTAGGCCAGTAAAAGTCTCGCTATTTCCAGGTGACCTCTCGAGCAAGCTTCGTGAAGTGGAGTGTAGCCAGCATTGTCTTTCGGGCTTGGAGCACTGCTGAGCTTTTCCAAGCAATAGGCAGTAACGTCCTGAATAAAATAAGACAGTAAAACTGGTTGATTCAGAGAAAAAAAAGAGGGATGTCCCCGATAAGGGAAGATGTCTTTTACTAACCGTATAGCCGAGCCTTGCAGCTCGGTGCAATATAGTTTCGCCAACACCCTTTTTGATGACCCAAGTACGAATTTCCGATTGAATATCAGCAACGCATTCCGCATTTGGTCTTGTTGTTATTGCCTGGAGTGAAAGAAAAAGAAAAAAAATCAGTTTTTGTATTTTGGTGAAAAAAAATATAATATTTCACGATAACGTGACATTACGTTGTATACGATAAATACATACTCTTTTTCGTTCTTTCTGTGTCGTATCCTCCTTTTTCAAAGGTTTCTTTTTTTTACGAATATAATCAAAGCCAGAACGGAATTTTCGTCTTCCGGTTCTCAATTTGAGTTTCTTTTTGCTAGGAATTTCGGTATCATCGTTATTGTCAGCTTCCGGCTTGTTAATTTCTGGTTCTTCTTCTTCCTCCTCCTCGTCGTCCTCCTCTTCCGGCGTAGCAATCGCGACTTCTTCCGCCTCCTCCTCCTCCTCCTCCTCCTCCTCTTCCTCCTCCTCGTCCTCCTCCTCCTCCTCCTGCTCCTCCTCCTCTTTCTCCTTCTCCTCCTCCTCCTCCTCTTTGACTTGTTTCTTCAAACTCTCGAGTGTTTTCTCCGCAAGTGATTTTATCAGATCTTTCCTTTTCTTGGCTGTCAATAAATGGCGCTTTGAATTCATAATGGCTTTTTGACTGCGCAATATCCCAACGTTTCTCAATCTCGTGACAACTTTTTGCTTCAACTTTCTCGTTCTTCCGAGTAGATTTTCACGGGTTTCAGTCTGAGAATCGTCGTCCTGCGAGGTATCACCGGCATGATTTTGCATAGGTGGCGCTGAGGCTGGTCTCTCCTCGCCGAATACCTCACGTATCGTGGCCTGTTTCTTCAGCACTCTCGTTTCCGTTCGTGTTCTACTTTTCAGGACGAAAGTTGAAAATTCGTTGGGCAAAGCATGATTGTTCTTGAAAGTATTTCGAAAATTGTTGACCGTTTCTTTGCGGAAATAACCGAGAAGATAAGAATCCGTAACGTTTATCGGTTTCGTTGATTTGTTATTTTTCACAGGTGTTTTGCCCTTGAGCTTTGTCCGCGTCTCGTTGGATATAAGAGGCGTTAAATTCGGCGTAGGAAGTAATTCAGGCTCGTTGGTAGCTTTAGGCAAAACTTTACCGCCTCTCTCGAGTTTTTCCTTTAACTTTTTCTTCGCATCCTTTTTGCCAGCACCACCAACCTTACGAGCTAATAAATCAACGATCGAACCGCTACTGTTGTTCTCCGCTTTGTTGTGTCTACCGGATGTTTTCGGTGGGCACGATATCGTAGTTGACGAAGTGGCCTCCTCGTCGTCGATTTTGCTACTGCCGGTACCGAGGCCGCTTATACTGAAACTGTAATTTGACTCGAGATCGCTGTCGACGTTGCGTTTCCGACCGAGACAAACGTCCGAGCTGTCCATCGATACCGACAACGCTGGTGAGCCTGGATCAAGGTCCGGGAGGGAAGTTGATAGCCTGTGAAATCTCGATGGCTTCGAGACGGTTATCAGACGAGGTGGCATTCGAAGTGATTTCTTGTAAACGTAAACTTCCGCTTCCCATCCGGGTCTGAAATCACTACCGTCGCCGAACAGTGGTTTTGGTGTTAGTTTTTGAGCTTCGGCGCCGCTTCCTTTGGCGGGACTATTTTTGCTATCTTTCTCTTGCTTCACTTTGTTCGGTGTCGTATCTCTCGAGCGTAATTTCATACCTTCGTTCACAACGATCGCACTCGTCGACGTTCGTTTTCTCGCTCTCAGCCTATGGGCGACTGACGTATCCCTAGCAAATCCGGCGCTAACGTCACTCTCCTCGTCACACGAAGACTCACTACCGCTCGAAGACTCCAACTTTATTCTGCTACCTCGACGTATCCGCCTCTTTCTGCATATTAACTCGTCGTCGCAGTCGCTTTCAGCCCTTTTGTTGTACTTGTTTTTCGCTGCTCTTTTTATCAATGGCAACTCGTCGGACTCTTCACCCGAATTCTTCTCCACCTCCTCCTCCTCCTCCTCCCCCTCCTCCTCCACCTCATCCTCATCTTCCTCCTCCTCCTCCTCCTCCTCATCCTCCTCCTCTGCTTCAACATCTACTTTCTTCGCTTCCTTAACTTCCTCAACTTCCTCTTTGACATTCGTCGTCTCTTTCGGTTCACTCTTCACGACCACCGGTATGTCCTTTTCTCCCGTTTCTTCCACGAATTCCTTCGCAACACCGTGCCTCGGTTGCTGATCAACCTCTATCATCTCTTGTTTTATATCCTCCGGTTTAATTTCAGTCTCTGACGGCTGGGACATCGCCGCCTCCTTGCTCTCGTCATCTTCCGGTCCGCCATCGGGCTTTGAACTCTCCCCTATTTTCTTTTTCCTACCTCGTCTCTTCGAGGAATCGCCGCTTCGCAGCTGTTCCATAAATTTATCACAGGTCACGGTCCAAAATGGATCCAGTTCGGTTACCTTCTTGTCGTTTTCCTGGTAACGAGATAAAGATAACAAAACGAAATAAAAAAAAATGAACTTTACGGTAGTCCTCCTCGTGCTTCTTGGGAATAAAAAAAAAAAAAATTTAATCTAACGCAGAAAGAATCGTACCTCAAAAATTACCGTGCAAATCGTGTTAACGAGGAGGACAATAGAAAATTCTTGGGATTCATTATTCCGAATGCCGGCTGAACAATTGCACATTCCTAATGTAAAATGTAACGTAATAAGTTCGATTTTACAGAAAAATATACCTTGAGCTCGATTTTCACGAGATCCATCGAAGATGTCATGTCCATACACATAGCATCGTTCAGAGATACGGGCGGTTGAACTTTCGACAATTGTTTTCTGTCTCTTCTCATCTCTTCGAGGGTTTGACGCTCGAGCACCGGCATTTCACCCTCGGAATCGCTCTCCCGGAAATCAAATACGGAGGTTTCCGAGGAGCTACGAAATCCGCTGGAACGAGCGGCGACCGTAGATGCTTCGGCAATAATTGGAGCCGGAGCTGGTATCGTGGCTGCAACGGGCATGCTTTCCTCCTCGTTTCTTGAAAACAATCGTCTTCTCGATGGGGCACATGCTGTTTTCTCGCGCATTAATTTCGGTGGACTTCCCGCGGATGAGCCGACAGATTGCGGCGCTGAGGCCAAAGTTGAGCCTTCCAATTCTAAAATCATAGCAATTAATCGATGCTCCATTCCTCGGGTCCTCATTCAGAAAAACGTGACGATTTTTTTTCTTCTTCTAAGCAAACTTACCGTTAGGCGGCGTGGCGGAAACTTGTTGGGACGGAAGCGTTGTGGCCTTGGTGACAAACTGACTCGAACATACCTACGTAAATTTCATATCATTTGTATTACTTCATTTTTTTTAATCATTGTATAATATAAAGTAAAATTATGCAATTGGAAGAAATTTCATTGCATTTTAACGATACAAACTTCAACATTATCGTGCAATATTGATATTTGGTGAACGAAGAAAAAAAGAAAAAGTACCTGTTTCAGTTCACCCTTTGTTCGTATTTTCGCGGCCAATATCGCGGCTAGACCGTTATCTTTGTCGCGGTGAATCTGATTATCGGTACCTCGAGGTCCCAGAAGTGCCTCTTTGCCTGGTAAAGTAGCTGACAAATTTACCCGTGAACCATACAGACTACGAGGAGCCTCTTGAGTTATCGAGTCAACGGCTCGAGGAACGTGAAACTTGTAATGAGGCGGTGTATTGCTATTACGTTCGAGCAGACTCGCTGCGGTAAATGGTGACAAGTTATGCCTGCCGATATTCGTTTTAGGCTCAACAGGAGCTATCACCTTTGATAATAAAAGCAAACAAAAAATCATGACGGTCGTCAAGAAAAATGTCCATTATCGCTAGCTTGAAAAAATAAATAACTGTCGAAGATATTATGCACTTTTTTTCGTTTTTAAATACCTCACAAAAAGTTCTTCAATTATTATTACTTATGACGTATTAATTAAATATCCGAGAATGGAGACTGCAATTTGAACGAAACTGAAACGACAAGAGGGGTCATACAATCGTGCGCAAATATATGGATTATGTAAAAACAGTTCAGTAATATTGAGGAACGCGATCAATGGAATAACAAGACTCGGAACTTTCGGCAATTCTTTATGATTATAAAGTATCAATATCAATTCCGGGTACCCGCTGTAGGATTACGAGCGTTATTGATTTTCGTTTATTCGCTCCAATTAAAACGTAGTTAATACAAAACTGACAATCCATCTTCTGGAAAAATTATTTATACGTTTGCAAGAACATTACTCATTTTATTTCTCGTCCATTGAAGAGACAATAATTACGATATAATTCAAATTGTCCACAATTTACATACATATATATGGGGCATTTCACGCCAAATCGATCTACGTCAGACCCTTCTATTCTTTGATTTGGGAGAAAACTTTATGTGTTGTATGACCCATTCAAAGAAGCTCTCTTAATTTTTTTCAGATTTTTTCGTCCATCCACTTGTGGGATAAGATTTTTCGTCAAAATTCGATGTTTTTTTTCTTCGAATGACTGTGACTCTCTGAAAAATCGACCAAATCGAAGTTTTTTTTTTTTTTTTCGGAAGGTTGGTTTTTTCCGCACTGTTGGGAAAAAAATACGAAAAAATGATTGATGTTATTTGTCTCAATTTAAAGAAATTTAAAGCAAAAAAATATTGGTTTTAAGATATTAGCCCTTTTTTCATTTTTTTCAAAAAATTCACAAAAAAACTTTGATCATTTATATGATTTTTGAGAGCAGTCCCATCGTGGGCAGAATTTTCCTTATATTTTTTTTCTTATTTTGAAAAAAAAAAAAAAAAAAAAAAAAAAAAAATCATTTTTTTTTCCAGTCAATTTGGACGAAATCGAACTATTTTTTGATATTTTGTATCACACCAACATTTCTAATATAAAAAATGTCCTATTTGGTGCGAATTGACAAAAAAAAAATAATATTTTTTTGAAACTAAGAAATATGAAAAAATATCTCTCCACGATGGGACTGGTTTCAAAAATCATCTGATCGGTCAAGGTTTTTTTGTGAATTTGTAGAAATAAATAAAAAAATTTCAACATCTTGAATTTGATGACTTTTTGTTTAAACCTTGAGAAAAATGTAGGGGCCAATTTTCAATCATCATTTCGTAATTTTTTCCAAGAATCTGCCAAAAACCAACGTTTAAAAAAAAAAAAAAGTTCGTTTTGATCCAAATTGACTGAAAAAGAATGAATTTTTTTTTTTTCAAAATGATTAAAAAGTATAATGAAAAATCTGCCCACGACGGAACTAGTCTCAAAAATCAAGTAATTGGTCAGTTTTATCTGTTTCAGTAGCATCTGAAAACCAATATTTTTTTGCTTTGATTTCTTTAAATTGCGAAAAAAATATGAGACAGATATCATTCGTTTTTTGGTATTTTTTTTTTCCAGCGATACGGTAAAATACCAACCTTTCTAAAAAAAATGTTCGATTTGCTTAATTTTTCATTTGAAGAAAAAAAAAACATGGAATTTTGAAAAAAAAATCATCACAAGTGTACGGACAAAAAATCTGAAAAAAATCGAGAGAGCTTCTTTCCATGGGTCATACAAAAGATAAAATTTTCAGCCAAATCAAAAAATGGAAGGGTCTGCTGACGTAGGTCGATTACGCGTGGCCATACCCCCATGGAAATATCTTCAAATAATTATAGTAGATTTTTTATGGTAGAGAAAAAATAGTTTACAGTGAGAAATGTACAAAACATGATTTTCTTTACCTTATTCTGAAAGCTTTGCTGACTGTGGTTAACGAGAATGGGCTGTTGACTGTTAAGCTGTTCCTCTCTCTGCTGTTTATTCTCGAGGCTATTTCTCAGCAAGCTAAGTACCCTCTTGTCCGCACCGGTGTTGCTCGGCTGATCGGGCGGTTCAACACCCGGCCCGGTAGCATATTGTGTTCTTTGGCTTTGCCTATATCCGCTGTAAGAGGTTTGACTTCCCGATGGTTGGGATATCGGATGGACACCCATTGTCTTTGTGATAGGATGATTATAGGACGTCGGGCTAACTGGAATCATGTTATCCGGATAGGTTCTCTTATCACAGTATGCTTGATATCGATTGGTCTCGGATGGACAGTTCGTATTATCGGTTCTTTGATCGTAAGAACTGGAGGACATGAAAGCGCCGTTTGCCAATGGAGCTGGCATATTCATCTCCTGTTTCTTTTCAAGGAGTTCCTTCGCCGAGGATAATTTCTGTTGTATCTGTTTATCAATGGCCAATCTCCAGGGATCGAGACAAGGTTGTTTGTTGGGAGTACTTCCACCAGTTGCTGAATAAAGAGGCTCGGCGGGACGCTTTGAGCCAACCCGTTCCCTACTAGGCTGAGACGACGCGGAGGCTGACGATGAGGAAGATGTCGACGAGGCTGCTGACGGTAGAGGAAATTTGCTTCTACTCTCTGAATGATAATACTTGCTAGGATCCGGTGGATACTCTTGGAGTGGCAGTGCCGTAGCTCCTGGCCTCGTAGGGTCTACCATCGTCGAGTATCTTTGCGAGGTCTGTCTTGAGACACTAGGATTATCGTGTATCGCCAAATAAGACGCGGAAGAATTCTTGATGTCGTATATCGGCGCGGAGGGCAGTGAAGTCTTCTTAAACGATGACATATGCGGCAAGGAATTCGCATTGTCTTGTTGGGTTGGCTCGTACATTTGACGCGAACCTGCACGTCGCGAACTTTCCAAATTACCGGGTGGCAAACCCGACTGGTGATGATGATGTTGTGGATTATGGTGACGATTGCTCAACGAGGTTGCATTGAAATCCGGTAGAAAATCTACTTTCGGAGCGCAGACTGGTTGAGGCGTTGACGCCCTGATACAAGAATTCATTGGATTTCGCGTACCGTTGAAATTTTTCGTATCATAATTCATGTACGCCGTGGTAGGGTTTGACGGTTGAATCGAGGGTGGGAGCATAACTCTTGCACCGTTGCTTCTCGGCGAGACCATCGTGTTGGTACTACTGACGTGCTTTTCGATCACACAACTATCCAGATCGTCGCGAGCTGTCGAATCGGCCGGTGTCTTTATAGTTTTTACGGAAAGATCAAGAGGCGATTCTCTCTTACGGGGAGGCAAACCGTTCGATTGCGAAGCCGATTGGATCGATGGTACAGCTGCTGTCTGCCCGGGTTGACTCGGCTGATTCGATGATTGAGGATTACCGTAAGTATAATCTTTGTAAGCATGAATATTATCAGTGGCAATACGTTGAGGTGGATAAGCGCCGGAACGACTGTGAGTCGTCATGGCAGTTGGTAATGTTGACCTCGTCCCACCATGACCCAAAGACGTCACGGTGGTACTGCTGCTTAAAGAATTATTTCCAGGATGGCTGGACGCTATCGTTATAGCGTAAGATGGATAATTCTGTGGTCCACCGTATCGGGAATAATTGGAATTTGCACTAGTACCGATTCTCTCGTTGGTCATTATCGCCGGATGACTCAACGACGTTGTACCTGGAGAATATTCGGAAACGCGCGGTGGTACGATCATAGGTTGCGAGGCTGATGATACCGCAATCATGGAATTGTTAACGGATCCGTTGCCCGAGTGTCTGTCCCTCTGTCGGTTGATCGTTTGTGCCTTACCGAGATTACTATCGCGAGCTCCTCTGTTAGAATGATAAGACGAAACGGAGACGATAGGTGGTAGATTGTGAGTGTTACCGATACTAGCGCTGCTCGATCTCCCACCAGCGGTAGACTGTTCCATTCTGTACGAATTGTATGACGTTATTATTGAATTTCCGCTAGATACACCGCTTCGCTTCGTATCGTCCCCGTTATAAGTTACGGCTTTGTTGTGTCCTGTCGTTTGGTAGGACGGCCCATTTGAGTTGTTCACGCTATTGTTAACACTGTTGTTAAGTCCCGCATTTTGGGTCGATGATGGACCACCGCTAATCGTCACACGTCCATACTGCGAACGCCCGGTCGGAGATTGCGTGTTAAAAGCACCTTGAGGTTGTTGCTGTTGTTGACTATTTTTTTGGTAGGAATGATACGAAGACTGATGCTGATGGTGCGGCGGCGTCGCTTGATATGGATTTGAATAATTCGCTGTTGAGCGATACTGTTGGGAAGGTGCTGGAATATTGTAGGGATTCGAGGGCATTGCAGAGGGCGGTACCCTCTGGGAGGTCGAAGGTGGTTGTGGTGGATACGATGGTGATTGAGGCTGAAAGTTGGAAGGGTTGTGAGGTGAAGGTGCGTGATGATGGGGCGAGGGTGTGTGATGCGGTGGAACCGCATGAGTATTGTGCAGTACGGAAATATGAGGCGATTGTCTCTGAGACGTTGGTGCAGCATGATGATTCTGTTCCAGCGAGGGGGCCGTTTCATGACAACTGGAGAACAAGGACGAGGAGGAACAGGGGATCGACGAAGATGCCGGGATGGACGTGAAGGAAGAGGAGGAGGAGGAAGAGGAGGAGGAGGAGGATGAGGATGAGGAGGAGGAGGAGGAGGAGGTGGAGGCGGAGGGTGGTGGCAATATTTGTTGAGGACTCATCATCGAGGTGTAACAAGTTGGCGAACCAGTTGTGTATGGATTGATCACTCTGCTCGTGTAAGAAGAGGGATTCATGCCATGAAGCGGTCCGCCGTTAGAGCCGACTCGACTAGGATGCTGCGACGAATGGGAGAATTGCTGCGATGTCTGTTGAGTCATCGGATGTAGCGAAGTTGTAGCAGAGGCGGATGCTGGCAGCGACAAAGACGCCGTTGGTAAATGAGGCGACGGAATATGCCCCGGATGATGATTGTGCGGCGAAGGAATGTGACCCGTAGGATTACCGTAACGAGGACTGCACGTGTTCGCCGAAGCGGACATAACGGGTGACGATGGAACGTTCGAAGACGTATTCCCACAGTTCAAACCGTCTGAACTCGAGTGATGCGATGCCGCTCCTAGCTGCTGATTCGACGTTTGATGATGCTGTTCGCTCATGTGCTGACTCGTTAAATTGGAGGTTCGACTCTGCTGCGGGTGATTACTACTCCCTCGATAATTACCGATATTCTGACTCGTTCCAGAAATTGGATAGACATTCGTAGATCCACCATTATTTGGCGTTGGTAGTGTACACGGATATTTAGACGAATTGTTATCTCGTTGAGACTGTTGACGCTGATGGTTGAGCGAACTAATCGTATCATTACTTATACTGTTGTTATTACTATTATTATTATTATTGCTATTACTGCTAGTGTTCTGATGAGGTACCGATGTCGGAGAATTGCTCGATTCTACGGTACTTGGCCTTATTGTGGTTGGCTGATGCGTCGACGAGGGCGAGGTAGCCGATGACGGCGCTCCTGAATGATAAATCATACTCTGAGTGAACGGTACCGGCGTGCTTTTCGTGATGTCCGGATGATGATACCGCGGATAATACTGTGTTCTCTGGGCCGCTACTATCGGCACATTGGATGTTCTGTTTTCCGATACCTGATACAATGTTGAATGAGAATTTAAAATTTCACTCGTCGTATACGAGTTTGAGGTTGATGAGGAAGATGCTGGCCTCAAAACATTGTTCAGCTGTTGATAGATCGGTGGTGGGGATTGTGTTCGCTTGGGTGCTGGTTGCATCTGATGCAAATTCGGTGAATTCCTCAGTACCGTATTATTACCGTAAATACCATCGGCCGTTGTTGTACCACCTGCCAACGATGCTTGTTGTTGTTGTTGTTTCTGAGCATTTTGTCTTTGTTGAATCGACGTTTGCATCTCCGTTAGGCTGTGACAGGTGGTAGCGGAATTTGTCTCGTCCGGAGATTCTGGTGGCCTCGTATCGGGTACCTCGACTCTCGTAGGTTGAGGCGCGTACGGCTCGACGATTGAACGTATACCGGAGTTAACGGAACTCGAATTCCAATAAGAGGAATTTGCGTGTGCATCCTCGTATTCCGGCTTGTCGTTGCTCGATGACGATTCTATGAGCAACGAATTTGTTCCGCTCGTCGTCGTCGTCGTCGTCGTCGTCGTTGTCGTTGTCGTCGTCGCAGTCGTCGTCGTCGTCGTCGTCGTCGTCGTTGCTGATGAAGACGACGATATTGAGGATGGCAAGGAACAACCAGATTTATTCGTCGTTCCCACTGATTGGCCATGGTCGTACGATGATGTTGGAATCACGTGATTTTCCGGCAACGACGAGGTGTTAGATGACGACAAGGACACAGGTGGGGGCAACGGCGGTGGAGGTGTTGGCGGTATCGTCGTCGTTGTCGACGTCGACGTAGAATCCGACGAACCGGATGTACTTGGCACAGGCAGTCCTTGGAAGTACTGACGAGCCCCCTCCAACACGTTTGTGAAACTCACATCCATGTCACGCCGACTACGGGTGCCTGTAACATTCAAAGAGAAACGGGGGATTTGTGAGAATAAACGTAATTATGCGTCATCTACTGTTTGAACGGTATAACCTTTTTTGGCTATTTAATATTATTTCAAATTTGGTACAAATTTTCGCATTTTCACAAATATGCTTTAATCTTATTTATTTAAATCGGCGAAACTGAATGATCAAACTACAATTGATTTTGAGTTTTGTTTTCGGAGGGTGGTTGCCAAAAATACATTAGAAAAGTATTCAAAATATACGAGCATCCGAAATCGGATAAATTCAAACATTGACTCTGGTAATGAGATACTGACGCCCAGGTCACTTCATTTAACCGAATGGATGCATACCAGAGAATAGTGAGAGAGGTTTGGGAAAAGGAGCATCGACCGCGAGAACTAGCCACAAATGAGTTTTTCCGCATGCGTGTGTGTGTGTGTGTGTGTGTGCGCGCGCGCCACCACGTTTGCCAGTCCACTTTGGTGACTGAGCTCTTTCTACCCATGGGACATCGAAAGCTAGAATAGTAAACGTAACCAAAACAGAGTTTCGGTACATACTACTCGAGAAAGAACGGTTATCTCTGCGTATATATATATATTACTCTTCCGTACTCTTACTGAATACCGAGCCACTTAATTACGAGGTCATTATTGAACCTGTTGTATCGTGCAGCCACGGACTAATGACCGTGTTAAATTTTTTATCTGAAGCTTACAAAAATTCCAAAAGAACGGAGCTCCCAGAAAAAAAAAATAAAAAATGTTTTAGCGCGTATTTCCAAGTACTTCCATCATTATTGATTTTTACCTTTGTACGACATCAATCGATTCAACACAGCCTTTGTTAAACCTAAAAGAAAAAAAAGCAAAGGATATTTTCACCGTCATAGAACGAGGAAATTTCTCAGTGTAATATCAAAAGCAACGCTGCCGAAAGGCATTTTCTCACGAAGTGCGGATTTACGAGAAAGACAATGAGAGAGGGAGAGAGAGAAAGAAACTCGAGGAACGATGCCACGATTGCCACGGAGTTAGGGCTAAAGCGACATTAATCTTCATCGTCTTGTATTTGTCTTGGTCGGCTTCAAGCTCTCTTGCGCGAGATTTCTCGCTTGGCTCTTAGAGAGCATGAAGCCCGGGAAGATTGTGTGCCGAGAGAAATCGCGGGCGCCAACAGAATCCTCCCAGATCCAACGCCTCTTGAATCCAGCGGCCTTATTAATCGCGTTTGGCTGAGCATTTCACCAAGATCACGATAATATCAATGTCTCGCTATATCCGTATATTTATATGTTCAACACGCTATAACGCTACAGAGCTTGACCCAAACAGAACAAGAGCTCGATCTGAGACTTGGCTGATGATAAACCATCTGCGTCTCTATTTCCCTCAAATAACGTGTACAGGTCTTGTCGTACTTCGTAGCTCGCATTATTTTGATAATATAGTGATAGGGGAGTGTGGGACAAAGTGGCCACAGGGGGCGCAGAGTGGACTCTTACGAAATTTCAAAATCTGGGGCAAAGTGGACTCTCCCAAAACTGAAAATATATAAAAATTTTTAAATTGTTACATCGAACTCAGATCATATTCTCATCACCGTTCTTGCAAGATTCCACACGCTATTGAACAATAAATTTAAGGTAATATAAGCAGAAAATGTGGAGGCCGTGACATGAAAAAATTAAAATCTTTCTTATTTTTCGTGAAACTTATAATTGCAAGAGGCTATAAGGCTACCAATCAATGTACAAATTGTCAAGAGATGATTATTTTATTTTCACTTATTACAAAAATCGCATTGATAACTCATCATCATCGACACCTGCGCACAACGTGTGGGTCCACTGTTGGCATGACATGCAACAGATCCAAACTTCGGTCGATTTCGAATAAGGTTCGTCGTAAAAAATGCAAGAAACACTGAAAACCGAATTTTGTTGAAATATTGAAATATTTTGTTGAACGTATTCAACAAAATTATTTCGTCCAGGCAATAAAATTTTTGTCGTTTCAACAAAGTTTCGTTTCAGTGTAACGAAGTTTTGTTGTAACATTCGAAATTTTGTTGCCTGGACGAAATAATTTTGTTGAATACGTCCAACAAAATATTTCAATATTTCAACAAAATTCGGTTTTCAGTGAACGTCCGACGACGAGAAATTAGTGGTCTTCACGGTCCTTCGTTTCTTTTGCTCGCTAATTCGGCCCGATATAACGGGCTTGTGATGACTGCAGTTTTTTTGCAGACGCGGTGATTTCTTGACGTTTCGGAGAGAGCGGATGACGTAGATTCTAATAACTAATTTTGCGATCTAATCAGATTTTAAGTCCAATTATTTAGTCCCGGAGGATTAAATAGCGCTATATCGGAGGAAAAATTATGAAAGATATGCCAGATAAATAGGAGAAAATTTACAAAAGACCCTAATACTAATTTTGAGACGGATGAAAACTGTGGTGGCTTACGCGCCACGCATAATGGAGGTAAGCGTAAACATTCACAATATTATATACAAAGTCAAGGTAGGGCGTGGTGAAAAGTAAACTCAAAGTTCATTTCGCCCATAAAAAAAAGGGACAAAGTGGATCCAAGAATTTGCCTCTTCATTCCACCCGAGGGAAGGTCCACTTTGCCCCATTTTTTTTTTTATATCATGAAATTCATATTTTCTTCCAAAATTACAACGTCTCTGTGTGTTAATTAGTCAGAATGGTCAATTATACATTTTTTGTTCTTCCGAGGAGAAGTCCACTTTGCCCCATAAATTTATTTTGACAAGATCCGGGAAATGAGCATGGCAAATGAATTTTGGGACATGAAATTAGTCGACCGACCGCCTGTAAACCGATAAAACTCTGTAAATTGTTTAAGGGGGCTACTTTGCCCCACACTCCCCTATAGTAATTGTAAAAATTGTTCAAAATTTTCGCCACGATGCGTTTATGAATAATTTACCTTTCCTTCAGGAAAAAATCGAACGCTATTATTTCAAAATCTTTTATATCTTTTGAAAAAAAATTAATTATGGAAGTTATATTCGGTCAATTGCACGGATAAAATAGTTCAAGTAAATTTTATCCTAAAATTCACCGTAAAAAATTACGCATAATTATCTTGTTATTTGTAATTCAAAAGAATTGCATTCTTGTAATTCCGTAGAAATTTCGATAAAAACGTTACGAACGAGTTCTCTTCAAATCTAAAAGTGTCCTAATTTCGAGTACATTCGAATTCAAGTAAATCTCTCTGCTCCTCAGGCCGTAGATACATACGTGCAATATAAATAATCAGCACGAATCCAATGACAAAAATTCCCAGCCGTTCAGAAACGGAAATAATCTCATTAATCCCTTTACACCCGGTTTACCGTGTGTGCTCGCGACTCGACGGCGAACTTTCGCGCGAATATAGCCTGTAGTATCTGACGGGTATAGAAATGTGAGCATGGAGCGCATCAGCCCCGCTCCAGTTTCGCCTCGTCAGATAGCTACTCGAGCGACGGAATAAATACCACGTTGTCGCTATTTGTCAAATCGAGCAATATTTTAGCTAGTGCAAGCAATTATTTTCCTCCTCAGCTTTCTTCCTGTTATCGATTAACAAAAGTTCAACGATGGTTATGCAAATACAAATTATCTTTACGAGGTTTTATTATTTAATTACGTGCCGAACAACGCTGAGAAAAAAATGTAATTGAATTAAAAAAAAAAACTCTTGATCATTTTGACTTTTCTGATAAAATTCACCATCTTTCACGACACATTTTTACACGTCCCACAAAATCCGCAGCGTGTGATATTCATGAATAAGGATTAATAAATAATTGATAATCATTGGTTTACACATGGCAAAGAATTTAAAAAAAAATATAATTTATGGATATCATACGCTGCGGATTTTTTGGGACGTGTAAAAATGTGTCGTGAAAGATGGTGAATTGTTTCAGAAAAATCGAAATGGCCCAAGTTGTAAACAAAAAGGTTTGGTTGAAAACTGAAAAAAAAACATGGAAATCAGTTCCAATATTTATTTATTAACTTTTTTCATTTATAATTTCTTGAGGAATGGAATTATGAGTGGAAAAAAAAACAATAAAAAAATATAATCCAGGATTGACAACTCTTTATTATTGGTTTACACGTGGTTAAAAATGAGAAAAAAATAGAAGGTATGGATATCACAAGCTGTAAATTTTTCGAGACACGTGAAAATATGTCTAGAAAAATGGTAAATTTTTTCAAAGAAATCAAAACGGTCCAAGTTTTGAAAAAAAAAAATTAAGGCGAAAAAAATTACCTTCTGTTATATTTTGATATCTCTGACGTTGAAAAAGTTATGAGCATTTAAAAAAATTTCTTGCGAAATTTTGAAAAATTCATTACTTTTAAACGGGTTGAGATCAGAATCTAAAAAAAATCCTAAAAACTCCTTTCAGTAGTTATTTGAAAATGAAAAAATTTCGACAAAATCAAAAATGGTCGGGGTCGCGGACTGGCCGGTTTGACATGGAATGCCCAATATATATATATATATATATATATATATATGCAATTCCAAAAAAAATTATTGTATCAAATATACCACCTATCTAGTTGGTGTTTAACTAGGATTTGGTTGAAACGAATCGTGCATGGCTTACAATACTTCTTCTTACAATACTTACAATACTTACAATACACTTACAATTCGTGAATGCTTACAAGAATTCTATACATATATATTCATAAGAATTTTTGTCTATTCGAATAATTTATTTGCGACATGAAATTTTCATTTTGATTCACAAATAGACAATTGAATCTCAAATGAACCAAAATAGCACATTAAAAAATTTTCCAACATATAATCGGATAGACAAATTAAATATTTATCATGATCCTGCCACCTATGATAAGTAAAAATATTCAATATCGACTTCTTATTAGACAGAAGCAGTTAGTATACGAAAGTCGCATTAGTTTCTGTAATTAATATTCGTCCGGAGCGCGTTTTGTATGTGAGAAAGGTCTCAACGCTTTGCGCCGCACTGTGGTCGGACCGAGAAGCTTCACACCCGAAATTTAGTTACATCAACCAAATCTTGAGTATCGACTGTTCACTAAATATGCAGAGTGAACAAAAGGTGGCCAAATTTGGTTTTGATGTCAACAAAATATTTTAGTCAATTTAAAGCACTGTGGTATTTATACAATTGTATGTTGGTTAAATATATACAAAATAGGGCGGCGTGATCAGTCCAACTCACGCGTTTGGTCATTTTAAGTCGCGTCATGCTCATAGTCGTAATATTTTCCGTAAAATCAGTATGAAATGTGGTTTGATTTAACAAAGCACTTTGGCTAAATAAAAAAAAATATATTTACTTAATATTATTCAGATTTAGTTTGATCTAACAAACGTCGAGTGTGAAAAATGTTCAATCCGCGCGGTCGAACGTGGCCACCTGATTTTATTGAATCCTTTATTCAGCGCAACGCAATATACATTTCAATTCAACAAAATATATCGGTACATCGATTGCCACCTGTGTAGTATATTGCAAAAAAATATTTGATTGTCTGAATCGAAATATAGTTGTATTGAACAAACATTAAGTAATTCGTGGTGAAAAAACTATACACTTAAAATAACTAAACTGGTTCCATTAAATCAAACACCGTGCCTTAAATTCAAACTAATTTCGATCAATTTTAATAAATCTTCGGTGATCGCGGATGGTGAGTTGAATTTCCAAATCTTTTTTTTCTGTGCAGTGGTGTACTCAGTTCAACCATATACGCGTTATAATTTTAATAGCATATTCTTTTGCATTAAGGATATGAATTTGAAACTAGATAAGTTTTTCTCAATTTAATATTCAATTGAAGCGATTGCGTATATTTTTCGTTAAACGCAGTTGTTTGAGAAATATCGTAGATTTATGCCGGGATGGAAGGATAGCGACAAGGTTGGAAAATCCGAATAAATAGACACGCGGTCGAGATAAGAGAAAAACAAAAACACTTATATTTATTAATAATGAATTACAAATGATGTCCTAGAACTCACGTTACTAGGTTTATGATTAATGTATGAGTGCACTGGGAATGAGAGGGTCTTATGAGCACAATGATTGGAGTGGAGATTGTATTAATACACCACACGAAATGCTCGAGTCGCCCGATGAGAAGACCGTTGACACGTGGTGTCGGCACGACCACATGGTGAGATGAGACGAACAAATTGATGATGCACCTTTTTTAATACTTATGCAGATCGTCCCCGCGTGGATCAATCGCTACTTGAGTTTAATGAATTTTAACTATTAATTGAGCATGAGTTTAGTAATGAGGGCGCCTTGAGATCAAAAAGGATGTTAGAAAATTAGGGAGCGATGTGCACCGTGCTACGCGAACCGAACAAAGCTGGCCGCTCTCGGCGGTTAGCCGGCACGAGGCCTTCGTCTTCGTTGTCGAGCACGCGGGCCTCGTGGCGCGGTGAGAAGGCCCAGGAGGTGCTGCCGCAAGTGGTCAGTCAGAGAAGCTCGCCTAGCCTTGAGGCGAGCAACGAGTTCTCAAACATTCCTCCCGCCATCAGCGCCTTGGTGATGATGTTCCAGTTTGAGTTGTCCATCCTGATGAGTTGGCAGAGGCGCGAGCTTCGCGATTGGCCTCGTGAGTGTTGTAGTGGCGGTTTTAAGTGTGACTACTCTGGTGAGTCCGTCGGCACCCGGGTGTAGAGCAGTGACCCTGGCTAATGGCCACTTGCTTGGTGGAAATCGCTCATCAGTGATGAGCACGAGCGACCCCACCATGATGTTGTTCGATGGGTGATGCCACTTCGAGATTGACTGCTGACGTTGTAAGTAGTGAGCAGTCCAGTGAGTCCAGAAGCATTGAAGCTTCTGTTGGATGAGTTGCCACCTTGAAAGATGCGTTACGTTCAAGTGAGCTAGAGATGGCTCAGGCAGGCTTGAGAGTGCGTCTCCGGTCAAGAAATGACCTGGAGTGAGTGCTGTTATATCCTCAGGATCGTCGCTGAGTGGCTCGAGTGGTCTTGAGTTCAAGACCGATTCAATTTGTGAGAGCAGAGTCGTGAGTTCTTCGAAGGTCAGCACAGTTTCTCCCACTGTGCGTCTGAGATGATACTTTATCGACTTGACAACTGCTTCCCACTTGCCGCCCATGTGTGGTGCGGCTGGTGGATTGAAGAGCCATTGAGTGCTGTCTATTGAGAGGAGTGCGGCGATCTCGCGATGTTCATGAGTGCTTTGAGTGAACATGCGTTTCAGCACTTTGTCGGCGCCCACGAAGTTGGTACCGCAGTCTGAGTAAAGTTTGCCTGGAATGCCTCGTCTTGAGATGAAGCGTCGATAGGTCGCGATGAATCTGTCAGTCGAATAGTCACTAACTGCTTCAAGGTGAACGGCTGATGTTGTGAGGCAGACAAAGACACAAATCCAACCCTTTGTCGTCTTTGCGCCTCGGCCTTTCCAGGTCTTGATGGTGAGTGGTCCAGCGTAATCGATCCCGGTGTGAGTGAATGGTCGTGATGGAGTGACACGAGCAATTGGCAATTGCCCCATCAACTGTTGTGCGCGAGACCCCCTCTGTCGAGCGCACTTTATGCAGTGAAGGATGTGAGTTTTTACTGAAGCTCTGCCTCCGAGAATCCAGTAAGACTGGCGAATGTCTGCCAGTGTGAGTTGAGTGCCTCCATGTAGACTACGCCGGTGAGAATGATCGATTATGAGTGCTGACAAGCGTGAGTGGCGTGGCAAGATGGCTGGATGCTTGGTCTCCAGGTCGAGTGTTGACCTGTTGAGTCTTCCACCAACCCGAATGATGCCTTCGTGATCAAGGAAGGCGGTCAGTCGAGAGAAGACGTGGTTCCTTTGCAGCGGAATGTTGGACTTCAACGAGCGTAGCTCGTGTGAGAAGTATGCTGCTTGAGTGGCCTTGACCCAGAAAACTTTCGCAGCTTCCATTTCACCCCTTGAGATGAGTGGTGAGTTGCTCTGTCTCCTCACTCTTGCAACAAATTTAGAGCACAGAGCGGTGATTCGGATGAGTTTTGAGAGGGATGAGTAGCGCTGAATGAGGTCCCAGTGATACTCGATCCTGGGCGAGGCCACGAAGAGAGCAACTCCTTGGCGGGCCTCATGTGCACTGAGGTCAACCGAGAGTGGTGTCTGTCGTGGCCAGGATGCCATTGGTTTGGTCATCCATGGTGGTCCCGTCCACCATAGTGAGTGATCCTTGAGTTGTTGAGCTGTGAGGCCTCTTGAAGGGCCATCAGCTGGGTTGGACGTGCCAGGAACGTGTCTCCAATGAGCATGAGGCGTGAGTTCTTGAATTTGAGTTACTCTGTTTCTGACGTAGTCCTTCCAGCGTGAAGCGGGCGATTTGATCCACGTGAGTGCAACTTGAGAGTCCGTCCACAAATGAGTTGATGCAATTGGTAGCTGAATCGTAGCATGGGCATGCTTGATGAGTTTTGAGAGTAGCAGCGCTGCTGTGAGTTCCAACCTCGGGATTGTGAGTTGTTTTATTGGAGCTACTTTCGTTTTTGCGCAAACGAGAGATGATTTGGCGCCTGTGGACGATGAGTGGGCAACGATGTAGACAACAGCTGACATCGCGAGTTGAGACGCATCAGAAAAGCCATGAAGTTCCACTGTTGAGTCGCTCCAGGTGTTGAACCACCTGGGGATTGATATCTTGGCCAAGTCTTTGAGATCTTCTCTGATGCGTGACCATCTTGTGTTGATGTGTGATGGTAATGGGTCATCCCAATTTATTTTTTGCAACCAGAGCTCTTGGAGGAGCACCTCTGCTCTGATTGTGACTGGTGAGATGAAACCGAGTGGATCGAATATCTGTGCTACCTCAGATAAGATGAGACGCTTCGTGATTGGTTGTGAGTAGTTCTTGAGTTTTGCCGTGAAGACAAAGTGGTCGGCTCGTGGGAGCCACTTGATTCCGAGAATTTTGGTTGAGCAATCGTCGAATGAGATGATCTTTGAGGGCTCCTGAGTTGATGAAACTGCCGTGAGTAGGGCTTGATCCGTGGCTTGCCATTTGGCCAGCGGAAATCCTCCTGCATCGCACAAGCTCCTGAGATCTTGAGCGATTTTTATGAGTTGGTCAACTGAGTCCGCGCCACCAAAGATGTCGTCGACGTATCGGCCGCTTGTGAGTGAGGGCACCGCAAGTGGAAAGCGGTGGCCTTCGTCCTCGACTAGCTGCATGAGTGCTCGCACAGCCAAATACGGCGCAGCTTTGGTTCCGTAGGTGACAGTTGTGAGTTGGTATGGGACCTCGTTGAGTTCGTCGTCAATCCACAAGATGCGTTGGAGGTCCCAATCATCCTTGTGAATTTTTATTTGTCGATACATCTTCGTAATGTCAGTGGCGAAGATGTGCCGATGATGTCGAATCCATGTGAGAACATCTGATATTTCCAATAACAGATTTGGCCCAGTGTGCATGAGATCGTTGACTGAGAGTCCTGATGTTGTTGAGCTCGAACCATTGAAGACTACACGGAGTTTTGTTGTTGCGCTATCAGGCTTGAGAACGCCATGGTGTGGTAAATAATACACGGGTTGAGTCCGTGTCGACGCGTCACCGGATGAGACCCTCAACCCTCCAGATGGTTTTGAGGCATCTGGTGCCAAGGTCATCCCACCGGAGGCCGCGTCAACCGTGGACTTACCGTGGTGAGTTGTCCTCGATGAGTTTCCTGATGCACGGATCATGTGACCCAACTCTTCATACTCCCGCATGAATTTCGTGTAGAGTTCCTTGAGTGTGTCGTCTCGCTGAAGCTTCTTGAGCATTCGTTGTAGGCAATGGTGAGCTGTCGTGTGTGAGTTGCCTAGTAACTTGCGTGGCGACCTGAGTGGTATTCGAACAATGTACCGACCTGCGGAGTCACGTGAGTGAGTCGAGCGAAAGTGATCCTCGCACTCTTGTTCTTCAGGGGTGAGTGCGCTTGCAGTGTCAGATGGTAGCTCCTCTTGTACCCAAAATTTTGTGAGGAGTTGCTGCAGGTCGGTGTTGTCAGGTTGAATATTGGCGTGAAGCGCCGTGAGTGTGAATGGTGTTGCTGAGTGCACTGGGCCCAGGATGAGCCAACCGAAAATTGACAATTGAGCAATCGGCATTGAAGGTGAGTGTTTGATGAGGTTTGGCTTGATGATTGTCCCGTATGAGTCTGCACCAAGAATGACGTCAACCGAGCGTGGTTCTAAATAGTCAGGATCGGCTAATCTTAGACCGGTGAGATGAGGCCACGTTTGATTGCGAGCTTCGAACGATGGTAGTATTGACGAGACCGTTCGGAGGACGTGAGCTTGCACGTCGACAGAGTTGCTCGATTGAGTTGAGTGCAGAGTTAAAGATACGATACCTCGAGTTTGAGTTGCTTTTCTTCCTCCAATGCCTGTGATTGGTATTGATGAGTGGGTGCGACGAACTTGGAGTGCTTTGATGAGTTGCTCTGAAGCGAACGTAAGCTCAGAGCCCGGATCTATGAGTATGCGAACAAGGTGAGTGCTGAGTGCTGAGTGAACCTTGGCAATTGCTGTGGCAAGCAGCGTTGTTGGATGAGTGCAGGGCGCGTTGGATGAGTGGACGATTGCACCGACTTCCTATTGAGTGCTTGACGAAGTCGAAGGAGAGGGCTCGTCACTTGGTGAGTGCGGTGGAGCTTGCCGTTGAGTTGCCTCGTGCAGCATTGAGTGGTGTTTGGCTCCGCACTGCTTACACCCCTTTGACGAGCGACATGAGTTCGCGTTGTGTCGGCCTAGGCAGTTGAAACATAGCCGGTTGGTGATGGCCAGCTTTCTTCTGCCAGTGGTGTCAAGGTTGCGAAACTTCTGACACATCACGATGAAATGATTGCCATTACAGCAGTCGCATTCGTATTGGCTCGACTCGCGAGGAGTCGGTTGAGTGCTCGCTTGGTGAGCTGACGCTGATTTCCGCTGAGTGCCCTTGGTGTGCGAAGGTGCTGAGGGTGTGGCCTCAATGCGCTCGAGTGCGCGTGCCTTGGCATTGACGTACTCTTCGAGGCGGTTGAACGACGGGTACTCAGTGGAGGCGCCTAGTGAGGTTTCCCACCCCTCCCGCGTGGCGCGGTCGAGATTGTAGGTGACGTGATGCACCAATATCACGTCTCCGAGCTGGTCGGTGACGCCAAGAGACTCAAGAGCCTTCCTGGCCTCAGAGACTTTCGAGATGAGTGAGGTCAGACCCTTTGCTGACTTGGAGGTGAGTTGAGGCAGATTGACAATCTTGTCGAGTTGTGCCTGGATGAGAAGGCGTTTGTTTTCGTAGCGCCCAATGAGTAAGTCCCAAGATGGTTGAAGAGAGCTGCCAACCAGCGGAAAGTTGGCGATGAGTTGAGTCGGGGCAGCCTCCATGCAACTGCGCAAATAATGGAGTTTCTCCACGTCGGAAAGCCGTTCACACTCCAGTATGAGGCATGTGAAGAGCTCGCGAAATTGAGGCCAGTCCGCGTACCGTCCGGAGAAGCTCGGAAGAGCAATGTCGGGCAGTTTTGACTCGTGCCGTGAGTCTGTGGATGAGTGCGCTGCAGGAGCTTGAGCAGGAATTGTGAGTGCTTGCTTCGCCTTGTTGAGTGCCTGCTTTACTCGCCTGTACAGGGTCACCTCTTGTCGATGACGATCTGCGGTGAAATACTCATGATCGAGGAAGGTGGCTGGCCAATTGAGCTCGAAATGAGTGTGAGTGGCTGCGAAGTCTCGATGAAGTTCCTCCACTTGCTCAAGATCAGTCTCAATCTCTGTGAGTGTGAGTGATGAGGTGTCCTCAGGCAATGAGGTGAGGATTGAGTGCATACAAGCAATGCGCGTCAACTGAGACTGGTGCTTGAGGCTGAGTTCGGTTGGCAGCCGCTTCGGAGAGTTGCTGCGGAGGGGGCGTCCTCCTCCAGCACCGCTTGTGGTTGATGTTTCAGCCTTGTTTCCGGTGTTGAGTGCTGTGAGACGCTGGCTGAGTTCTCCCACACCCTCGAGAGAGGGATCGAGATTGAGTGACTCGCGTGAGTCAGTGCGCTCCCCGCTTGATGGCTCGAGAGTGATTGTCGGCACTGTGTCGGATGGTTGAGGTGTGACTTCCCCCGACTTGCGTGGCTCAGGTGAGGCTCTGCCGGAACCGCTTTGAGACATGATTAGCTTTCACGAAATCGCACAAGTCACTTAATCACCAAGATGAATGTTCAAGATGAGTGAGTGGGCCGAGCGAGGCACCGAGTTTCGACACGAAAATTCCTTGAATTATGCGCGAAAATTCACTGAATTAACGCGATGAGTGTTCACTGTGTGAGTGCGATGAGCGCGTTGTCGACTCAGTCGTAATTCGCGTGCGAAAACTGAGAGATGTGAGCGCGCGCGCATGTACAAATCTTGATTGAGTTGAAGCACGAAACCGGTAGCTGAATTTCAAGAACTGAGCACCGCAATTGTAACAAACACGCTTGAAATGAGTCTTGAGTTCACGCAACTAAGAGAATTCGAGTTGAGCTCGCGAAAATGGCACAAACACGTCAAAATGTACAGTGATTGACCACTTTACCGCGTGACCGCACAGTTATTGGCACCTACGACACTGAGAAGAGTAATGACGTAGCGCGTTTGCGTTGAGACACAGTGGTTGGCACTCGCGGTAATGAGAGCGACGAGGAGAGCACTATGCGAAGCGACCCTGAGCGCGACGAAGAGAGCGTTATACGCGAAACGACACTGAGAGTGACGAAGAGAGCGTTATGCGCGAAGCGACACTGAGCGCGACGAAGAGAGCGTTATGCGCGACGCGACACTGAGAGCGACAAAGAGAGCGTTATGCGCGACGCGACACTGAGAGCGACAAAGAGAGCGCTATACGCGACGCGACACTGAGAGCGACAAAGAGAGCGTTATGCGCGACGCGACACTGAGAGCGACAAAGAGAGCGCTATACGCGACGCGACACTGAGCCGACCGTTGAGAGTTCGAAATTTCGATTTTTTTTGTTTCACCAACACTCGCGCACGTTCATTAACTTGTCGCTATCCGGCTCGAAGGACCAATGTTTGAGAAATATCGTAGATTTATGCCGGGATGGAAGGATAGCGACAAGGTTGGAAAATCCGAATAAATAGACACGCGGTCGAGATAAGAGAAAAACAAAAACACTTATATTTATTAATAATGAATTACAAATGATGTCCTAGAACTCACGTTACTAGGTTTATGATTAATGTATGAGTGCACTGGGAATGAGAGGGTCTTATGAGCACAATGATTGGAGTGGAGATTGTATTAATACACCACACGAAATGCTCGAGTCGCCCGATGAGAAGACCGTTGACACGTGGTGTCGGCACGACCACATGGTGAGATGAGACGAACAAATTGATGATGCACCTTTTTTAATACTTATGCAGATCGTCCCCGCGTGGATCAATCGCTACTTGAGTTTAATGAATTTTAACTATTAATTGAGCATGAGTTTAGTAATGAGGGCGCCTTGAGATCAAAAAGGATGTTAGAAAATTAGGGAGCGATGTGCACCGTGCTACGCGAACCGAACAAAGCTGGCCGCTCTCGGCGGTTAGCCGGCACGAGGCCTTCGTCTTCGTTGTCGAGCACGCGGGCCTCGTGGCGCGGTGAGAAGGCCCAGGAGGTGCTGCCGCAAGTGGTCAGTCAGAGAAGCTCGCCTAGCCTTGAGGCGAGCAACGAGTTCTCAAACAGCAGTTGAAAACACAAATCAATAAGGAATGACTTTGATTTAACTGCTTTTTGCACTTACGAAGATCGTATATTAGGTTTGAATACCTTCTTCATTCAATTTAGGTAGTCATTTAACGTTTTTGATCAAACAACGTTCATGTTGTTGCCGTAATGGATAATGTGATTGAGAAAATCAGAGCAAAGCGTTTATCCAATAATTAAAACAATTAATAATTCCGATGAAAATAATTCTTGAAGCTGAGAAACGACGTAATCAAATTCTGATTTCAGCAGTGTATTTGATTCGATGATACACACGTTGTCTTTTTAATAACATATTCTTTTGCATTAAGTATATATACGGATTCAAAATCAGGTACTTCTTTTGGGAACTACATATCTTATGAACTCAACTGCATATATTCGTCAATGAATGAAAATGTTTGATTGGGTTTAAAAAAAAATTCAACATCACCGTGCTATTAAAAACAGTCACACTTTTTTTGTACCACTTTCTTATTAATTTCAGTCAAGAACATTACGCTCGAATCAACTAAATATCTTCCAATCACACCAATGCTACTGAATAAACATTATTTATTCTCGGTGTATTAATGATTTAAAAAAAAAAAACGAAAAGAAAAACGAAAGGGGATGACGTTCATACTTTTGATACCTAAGACAGCACAACACTTTAAGTTCTCATTGTGACAATAGCGCAACGTGCAAGGAAATCGCTGTATAACCACTCGTCGTTGGGAGCCATGAAAGCGAGAACTTTGTACCTGTATACATATATATGTATAACCGATACGATCGATCGTTGGACAAGGCCATGCTCCATTACCGTTCTCGATATCGTGCCAATCTTGTCGCTGGGCCGTGGTTCATTGAGACGTATTCTCATGTACATGAAAACTCTCTCCTTCCCTCACTTCCAGTCCCTCTTTCTATATGACATAAAGGGGAGGACGTACCAGGCCGCATCGATTTGAACGTGACTGGTGCTTACAGGATATATGTGCAACAAAGTTTCGTATTTTTGATGCTCCAGGGATCTATGCTCGTATATAAAAATACTGGAGATTTCGAAGAATGATACGAGGGAATAAGAAAATCGAAAGATATGTCGGAGTATATTATTAAATATATATATAGTCAGTTACATATGCCTGGGTGTATATATAGCGGTATATATTATAGAAAATCGTTGAAAGCAAAAGCGCGGTGCGAATGAAATGGGACGAAGTGTACGCAGGAAGAAGAAACGATATGGTTATAAAAAATTTGTGAAGTCAACATCTCCATTCTCATACTCTTCCTCGCAATGCCGGGGGTGATGACAATACGCGTGATTTTAGATACATATTCTCTGTCTGTTTGTCACTTTACTAGCCCTTTTGATATATGTATATTATCAAGTGGCATAGAAGAGCTATAGAAAATATTAAATAAATCAATATCGCTTCACTATCGTCAATCGAATTCTACGATTTACAAAATAGTACTCGAACGAAATAAAAAATTTGAAAAAAAAAAGGATTTTTTATCGTCACGATATCTACTTTGATTATATTAGGTGTAAAAGTAAACCAACTCACGAATCCCGGAGTGCTATTTTCATTGGTCGGAATTTACACATATATTCGAAAGCTTTCCAGCGAACTTTCCGCCTCTAGAGAAATCAGCGTAGGTCCTCCTCTTTACCGTGATCGTAGGATATATAAAGAAGAGGAAGAGGAAGAGGAAGAAAGAGAACGCTTAAACAGGCGCACACCGAACAGCTCAAGCGAATCACCGGTGGGCCTTGTTTCAGTGGAATTTCGCGATCTCTCGGAGCGGAATATATTCGTGTATTCGTGAGAGGATCTCGGGCACTATCGAACGTGTGGAGTTTCGAAGAAGTAGATTTTTCTGTCGTACTGATAAAAAAATTTGTCTGCGTATATAAAAAAAAAAAAATTCAAAACGTTTATAAAATGTATATTTTTAGATAACATTATGAAAAAACTTTCGTTCAATTTGTTTCGCCAGAATAATCTTGTAGTAAAGTATTTTGTACTCGTGAATAGAAAGGCAAATCGTCAAAAACATTAAAAACAAAATTAATTACGAGACATCAGGGCGAATTATAAACTGCTCCTAAATTAATCTTTACATAGAAACTAGTAATTGAATTTCCCACGAACAGATCTCACGTTTGCGAGGTTCAAGTGTAAACTGCTTTGTAAATATCGTTTAAGTGATTTTAATGAAAGTCGGAGGTAAGAGAGGAATGTAACACGAGAAAATCTTTCTCACCGGATATCTTCCAGGTATAAAATAACTTCTTGTTGCAAGAACCATCGTCGACCGCTGTATTTTCATTATTAAAATAGATTTACGCAAAAATGCATTCGCTTGTCAGACTGTGTCTCGTTGTCCGCGTGATCTTTTTAAATTAGGAAATTATTTGTATCGCCGCTCGTTGAATTCTTTGCAATTCGAATATACGAATTTTCTGCCTGCAATGTATATGACATCCGATAAACATCGGGGAATAGAGCAAGGGGTGGAGGTTTTCCCATTACAATAGATGCAAATGCTCGAGACACAAATTTAATTAATTCAATATGTTGCGAGTGTATCGAAACACATGTATTACCAACAAGCACAAGAAACGTATAATTCAAAATTGCGAGGAAATGAAGTTTCTGGTAATATTTGCAAAATATTCAATGAGTTATCGGTGCAGTTTCGACGATCGTCATTCGCAGCTGCTACGAGCAGAGTATAAGACGCAAGAATCAAACCACATTTTCCTTCTTTCGCGCACCGACAAAACAAATTTTCTCCAGCGAAGTAAACTCGACCTGACAAGTAAAGAGCGGCAGATATATGTACCCTGCTCAAGGCTGATGAGAGAAAAGTCCAGGTTACTTTACTAACGGCGGATAAGAAATAAAAAGAAGAAGCGAGAAAAGGAGAACGAAGAAGGCGTAGGCAATGGAATGAGAAGAACAAGACGGGGGGATAGAACGGGATAATAAGAAAGAGTTGAAGTATCGCAAAGCCGCTGCATTTCATCATTAATCAACCCCCCCCCCCCCCCTCCCCCCCCCCTCTCTATATCTCTCTTTTCCCCTTTTTACCTGCATTCATAACGGAAGAGCCAGCAAATACGAAATTTTGTGAAGCTTCTTGCGCGCCGGTTAATCCGTTGTCGGCCAGCACGATAAGGAAACGAGAGCGAGAGAAAAACGAGCAATAAGCGAAAACCGGGCTATAGGTGTGCCTCCGTGTAATGCCAAAGATCTTTCATGCCAGATTCTTTCCTTTTCTTCCTTGATCCTTTTACCTTTACCTTCGAATAGCGTCACTTTCACTTTACCACGAAACCAGTGATTTAATTGAGAAATTAAATTAACAAAAGTAAAATTTATTTCGAACCTCGTTATAAAGAGAAAACAAAACGAAACATCATCACGCGAATTTTATGAATCAAATTTTATAAATTAAATAATAACATAAACAAGAAAATATGTTTCTGGATAAAGAAACGTTGTTTTTCAAACAAGTGCCAAAGGTATTCCTTTTTTTATCATTCATTTTTATTTTGCACATTCACAATGTGCGAGCGGCTTATAACTAAGACGCAAAGAAAAATGTTGGGCTAACATTCGCAGCTTGCAACAGCATCCAAAAATGTTGAACAATACGAGTGACATTTCGCGCTGTGTTTAACCCCTTGACTGTCCCGGCGGCAGAAAAAGCGCCGTTTTGTTATGACGGATATATCCGTCATGGACATTCAAAGGGTTAAGCAATGGAAACTTCAGCATCACGCCAATAATATGGCGTGATATTGAACTTCCCAATACCACCACTTTTTATTGCCCATCAAAAAGCCATGCTAGCGATCTCGAGTAGTGGGTCGCGCATGTGTAAAACGCAGCGGAGTATACGCAAACCGTATATATTTTCAGGTAAACTTTGTTAAACTAGGGAGACCCCGTACGACAGCACAGTAACGTCCCGCATAACGGGAATAGAAATGAATAAGGGACAGAAAGAAAGGTCAATATTCCGCAATACCGCGTAACATTACATTATTAGGAAATACCGTGTAACGACGCCGCGGTTTTGCGCACTAGCATGACGATAATATATTTTAAATTTCGCGTGACCTTCCACTTATTAGTGAACCTCTCCCTCTTACTTTCTCTTGCTCTGAGCTTGAATCTACCCCTTATTCCTCTTTGCTCTTTCCCCCCCAGGTGCATTTTCTTTAATTTTATTTCGTTGCGTGCGAGCAAAAGCCAGCGAAAGTACAAGCATGCAAATTGCACGCCCGGCTCGTACGAGAGAGACACGTTTTTTTGAATCGTCCGACGCGGACGATTCAATTTTTAGATTTTTATCTCAACCCGTTCAAAAAAAAAATGAATTTTTCAAAATTTCGCACGAAATTTTTTTAAACGCTCATAACTTTTTCAGCAACAGAGATATCAAAGTAAAGTAGAAGGTAATTTTTTTCATGTTCAATTGTAGTTTCGTAAAAAAAAACAAAAAAATTAGCAAAAGGCAATTTCATATGTTTTTTTTTTAGTTTTAATCCAAAAATATTTTTTTTTTCCAAACTTGGACCATTTTGTTTTTTTTTTTTTTTGAAAAAAATTCACCTTTTTTGTAGACATATTTTTACATGTCTCGAAAAATTCACAGCTCGTGATATCCATCCCTTCTATCTTTTTCTCATTTTTTACCACGTGTAAACCAATAATTATTAGTTGTCAATCCTGCATTATATTTTTTTATTGTTTTTTTTTCTTCCATTTATAAACCCATTCTTCAAGAAATTATGGATGAAAAAAATTTTTCAGAAAAAAGATTTTTCTGAAAAAATTCACCATCTTTCACGACACATTTTTACACGTCCCACAAAATCCGCAGCGTGTGTTATTCATGAATAAGGATTAATAATTGATAATCATTGGTTTACACATGGCAGAGAATTGAGAAAAAAAAAAAAAATAGAATTTATGGATATCACACGCTGCGGATTTTGTGGGACGCGTAAAAATGTGTCGTGAAGGATGGTGAATTTTTTCAGAAAAATCAAAATGGCCCAAGATGTGAAAGTAAATGTTTGGTTGAAAACTGAAAAAAAAAAAAAACATGGAAATCTGTTCCAATATTTATTTATTTATTTTTTTCAACCATATTTTTTGAGGAATGTAATTATGAATGGAAAAAAAAACAATAAATAAATATAATTCAAGATTGGCAACTAATAATTATTGGTTTACGCGTGGTAAAAAATGAGAAAAAAAATAGAAGGGACGGATATCACGAACTGTGAATTTTTCGAGACATGTAAAAATATGTCTACCAAAAAGATGCATTTTCACAAAAAAAAACAAAATGGTCCAAGTTATGAAAAAAAAAAAAAAATTTGGATTAAAACTAAAAAAAAATATATGAAATTGCCTTTTGGCAACTTTTTTGTATTTTTTTTTACGAAACTACAATTCAAGACGAAAAAAATTACCTCCTATTTTATTTTGATATCTCTGTTGCTGAAAAAGTTATGAGCATTTAAAAAAATTTCGTGCCAAGTTTTGAAATATTCATTATTTTTAAACGGGTTGAGAAAAAAATATAAAAAAATTCCTATAAACTCCGTTGAGTATATTAGTTACTTGAAAATGCAAAAATTTCGACAAAATCAAAAATGGTCGGGGTCACGGACTGACCGGTTTGGCATGGAATGACCCATATATTTATGGAGATGTAAAAAAGAGGTACGATGACATAATACACTAGAGGAATACAGGTGTACGCGGGAGTTGCAGTACCACATGTATATTAGTAGCTAGCACTCGCAGGACCGCGCAGGACGTTTTATATACTCCCCTAGTGCGCGATTACACGTTAATGAGAAAATTTGGAATCTAGGCTACATGCGTAATGAGAATTCGTATTTCCGTTTTAAAGAGCGGCACGATAAATCGTTTTTTCTTGAAATGAAGTTTAAAGTGAAGTACAGTACGTGAATATTAAGATAATAATAATAATTGTATGAAACTGAAAACCTCTGCTAGTATATTATTTTTTATCGAACGATAAAGTTCGATGAATATGGAACGGCAAAGATAATACGATGGAATTTTGAGTGGCTTTTAACTCTGCGTATTCTCTTTTGCTGCGTTTAGTCTTTTTCTTGTCACTTCGAGCTCGACATACGCAAGAAATTTTCCGATCCAAGAGCAGGCCGTCGTTTCCGTTCGTGCGTTTTATATCTTGTTCGTCCACCCCGAAAGAGCGCCCCCTTAACAACTCCTACGAGTGAGGATATAGCCAACAGCTTTTCTCGTTGCCCAGTCTACCGCTTACAAATCCTCTTTACCTTTTACAATACACGTACATATATACAAAACGTGTAAGTGTGTCTCTACAGGTGTACTACATATAGTTTAACGTTGTTCGCACGTTTCACATATCGTGCAAACCTTCTATCTCCGATCCCCTTGACTCTTCCCCGTAAGTTGCCGAGACTCGGTCGTCCACATGGCGTACTATATATGTATGTTCTCGTCTTATGCATACAAACACATACAAATAAATATACACCAAAGTTATAGCAATATAACGAAGTAGTATATGAGAAGAGGAGCTGGTATATATAGAGAAAAAATATATACAAACGGGATTAGAGCGATGCTTTTTCGAGCACAATAAACGTGAGCGCGAAAGAGAGAAAATGCATGGATTTGTAGCGAGAATAAATGAAAAAGAATAAGTGAGAATTCGCGAGTAAAGACTTGGTAAGAAAATAAAAGTCCCTAAAGCAGTCACTGGTACGAGAAATTTCAAAAGTGCTGCTCGCTGAGCCCTTGAATAAACGATAGAATAAAAATTTGCTCGAAATTTTCAGATAAAATCTCAACTCCAATAAAAACCTCCGGTAGAGATAATTAACGTCACATTTGCGAAACACATTGAAGAGCGGTTAGTGGAAAACAGATTTTCTAATTACGTAGCTCACAATGTGCTCGATAATTTTTACGAGTGTGCGATAGCTTTTGGTATTCGAACGTTCATGTGCATGCATGTGTTTCGAACGCATTTTACATATGTCTGTTTATCTCGGTTAGGTACCTTTATGTACTATAAATATCGATTCGTTTAACGTGCGACCACACTCTCGTTACCGCTGCTCGCGTTTACCTACTACGTTTACACACACACACACACACACACACACACGTATAAATATATAAATACACGTATGTGTAGCATAACAAATTGCTGTGTCTGGGTTTGTCATTCGATCGATGCTCGTTTGCGTCCGTACACAAACCCATGTAGTAAGTACAGATTATACATATACATTCGTTTATTTGATTCCCTATAGCGTTACGAGACCAACTCATCCCCATGTACGTATTGCAATATATATATACTCTGTCTCTGTATATACATACGCATGCCGAAGTCATATAAGTAAAACGACATAGCATCTGCATCGGAGCATATATACGTGTGAGATTATATACATAAGAATGTTGGATATATATTGGATACCCAATAAGATACTATGACTATTTTGTACGTATGCGTTTATGTATAGATATATGCCTATATGGTGCACACAAATGGACGTGACCGAACTCGACGTTTTCATCTGAATAATTGGATCCAAGGCCACAGCGAGACATTGCCTTACCTGCTAAAACATACTGCACGAATCTCGAGGAGAAAGTCAAAGTGCCCGTGCAGCGTAATTAAACGGAATCAATAGAGCGAGTCAGCGTTTTCGGGTATCACGAATTCCATTATATTATTATTATGTTGAAAGGGCAGAATCTTGCAAAATTCAATTTTACACTCGTAAGCATTTAATTTGATACTCAATGATTTATTAATTAATTGGAACTTGAAAGGCTGCGATGAAAAATGACATCAAAGAAAACTTTACTAAATTATAAAATTGAAGCTTCGCAAATTCAGGTTATCTCAACTCTGTAAGATTATTTTTTTGATCGACTCCAAGTGATGTGGATCTATTTTTTTTTTTTTAATTTCATATTCATCCTTTTAAAAAAGATGAAGAGCAAAAATAAATGATGAGAATTGAAGTGCCGAGGAGGCGTGAACGAACACCAATTTGTGCATGTAACTAGAAAAAGAATATGAGGCTGAGGAAAAGGAAGAGAACGCACCTCATATAAATCCCATTCGTTCTGTGATTTGCGAGGGTTTACCGGGATGTTGTTCCCGCTCACTCTCTCTCTCTCTCTCTCTCTCTCTACAAAGATTCTCAAAGCGCACGGCATTCTCTGCAGGCGTTCCGCGAACGCACGAGAATAAAACTTGAAGCTCCGCAAACATGATGTATATAGTCTATACATATCTACGTACAAACACACTCTTCTGGAAATTCGATAATGCAAATCATCGAGAAATATATGTGAGACGAGATAGAAAAACGGGAGAATAACTTTGAGAAAGACGTAAAAATCGTATATGTATACCACTGAATGTATTTAAAAATAATATCGAAAAATCTAGCCGTCACAATAAAGTAATAATATTTCCATCGGGAATGACGATAACTTAGGAAAGCTACTTTCAAAATAATACAATACAAATCTAAACCGACACATTCTTATACATATATCCGTATATATATTGGTCTCGAATATCCGTGCAAAGATATGTAGACTAAAAATAGTAAAATATTTGTATAAAAGCAGGAGAAAAGACGAGACAAAGACTCTTACAGATGAAAAGGTAAAGAAAAGCCTGAAAGGACAGATCATCCATATTCGCGAGCGTATATAAGAGAGGATTTCGGAAGAGAGAAAAGATCAAGACTCAAGGCTTTCTAAAAACAAAAAAAAACAGACGATTCAAGCTTTTGCGAGCAGAGTGGACGGAAATAAAGAATGTGTTTACAGATTGTAGCGGCAAATGATTGCGCTCAGCGAAAAGAGGGAAAGATTACAGAAAAATAAGCTTTCGTAAATATCCACAACAGACGTACAAAAACGTATGCCCGTATGACAGAACAATTTACTGTTGCACGAACGTCGCCTATCGTTCACGCTATTTGACATTTTTCTCTTCCTCAAAATTTTGGTCATTTTCTCTTTCCTGCTATACATTCTTGCCATATAAATGGTATTTACTCATGTGTCCTCGAGGTTTTGCCATTATTTCGTTGATTTGAATTTACCGTAAGCTCTTCAAGTACGTTTTTTTTTTGCATGAAGCACAAATAGCACGTGATATAACAATATGGTGGTAGGTCGAAGAATCAGGAAATGTCGCGTGTGCCTCTTGAATTGTGAATGCTAAGTAGTGACGTGAATAACACAAAAGTGCTCAGTTACAATAAAACATACGCAGAAATAAGACA
Organism: Rhimphoctona megacephalus; assembly: GCA_963989365.1. Taxonomy (NCBI): domain Eukaryota; kingdom Metazoa; phylum Arthropoda; class Insecta; order Hymenoptera; family Ichneumonidae; genus Rhimphoctona; species Rhimphoctona megacephalus. The sequence continues at coordinate 40,773,415 of OZ022416.1, read as the reverse complement.
CACACAGAGAGAGAGAGAGAGAGTGGGGGGAGAAAGATATGAGGAAGTAACGAGACATATTGTTAATCGAGTAGAGGAGCTAAGTCCTTTTGACAGAAAGTTTCCTGACAAAGGTTGAATGGAAAAATTTCTAGAGCCGTGAGGGAATAAAGAAAATGCATACGAAGGAAAACGTTCAGGGTTCAGACAACAGACTGCGCAGACTGTGTGCATATGGAACTTGGGTTAGCTAAATGAGAACAAATTTATGCACGTTTCACAGAAAAGTGAAGTTGACTCATTCGTTTTCAGTCAGCATAGATCTTAATTAAATATTTCACTCGTTTTTAAGTGTCGGAGACCCCTCAACCTCAATCGCTGCTTGTCGTGCTTTATTACTTATTATTATTATTATCCTCGTTATTATTGTTATTATTATTTAGTTCCAGACCATACTTTGATATGCGAATAAATATACAAAAACACCTGAAAACGTGAAAAAAATTGATTACTGCGTACGAATAAAAAATACAAGAGTCGATAATAACTTTCGTCGGTATAATGAAACAGCAATTAAGAACGCGCGAGCGTTGACGAAATTAAAACTCAAGATTGCGGAATTATCGCGAGCCCTACGTGCGTCCTGAGCATTTTCTTCCCTTCTGTATTTCGCGTATACGCTGTGTTGTTGCGGGTTTCGCAAAATCAACTATGTATATACGTGTCTATCCTGTATACGCTCTTTTTCCAGGACGAGGTAAAAGAGGGGCGAGGTGAAAGAAGTATTAAATGCATTGACATGTGAGTTACGGTGGGAATGGCGATGAAAAATGTGCCATTTTTTCATTGTGATAACAAGGCCACGAGGTTATGAGTATCAAATCCAGTGTTCGTATTATACATTCTGGCTGCAAAGCCCCCCTAGGAATCTCTTATTTGTCTCACGAACCGTGTGTAATCGGTGTGAATAAAAAACGAAACTCGGGATGCGACAAATCGATACAAGATTAATTGCACGTGTTACGGGAGTGTATATCGAGTTACGGGGTGATTTGTCGAGCGAAAGCCGAGAGTCCCCTGGTGGCGTATTACATTGGCACGATACACCGTGAGCGAGAAATATATATAATATTTAGGTAGAAGAGAGAACGAGAAAGGAACGTTTTGGACGATTCTACGTAGCAAATGCTGGAAAGCTGTCTTCCGGAAAAGCTTCTGTATACACAATATAAACACAGATTTATATAGTATATATGTGTATGCCAGCAATAGGAAACGAGTCCTCGCAATCACAGGGTGCTGGTGAGCGTCGAAGGATTGTCTCGCAGTTCTCTGCTCTGCACTGTCGATCCGATTGTATGCTTATCTTCCTCTTTCCCTCTCTCTCTCCCCCTCCCTCTGCTTTCGTTCGCACCACGCGCTTTGCAACATGCGGTGAGTAATATCGGCAAAGCCCAAACCTCAATGCCTCCTTCACTCATGTGAAAACGCTCGGAGCATGAGAGACCGAAGACACACCGAGTTTAGTAGACGCGACCATGCCGGAATTGTGTTTACGATCCTACACCCATATATACCCATATATTCTACAATATTATAGACACATATATTATCATTATTATTATTATTATATAGGGCGTGTATGTGTATGAATCATTGCAGTTTAGGTTGTCATCAGCCTGATGCATGTTCACTTCCTCAGGTTTACGATATACTGCCAGAATAGTCCACAAAGTAGATACATATACAGCTTTAATATACCTCGAGTATACGTTAAACAGGTACGCACACCGATATCGGTATACAGAGATTTATATATGTACGAACGTAAATAATGAAGTAGTTCCATGAAGTTGAATATTGTGAGTCATTTATCATTTGTAAAAAAATAATTCAAATTAATACGGATAAGTGAGATAACACTGCGAGTTAAAATAGCCGAAACCCGTAGATTTTATTATGAATTTCTCCACCATTGTGAGTTTACCAAACTTGCGTCATTGATTCCCGATGAAAAGTCAATAGATTCGTGCATAACTCGTATTTATGAACCACCGCGAGAAGAGAAATTTGTTGAATCAACAAATTCTGGCAAACAAAATGAAATTTGTAAACTGAATAAAAATGTGTTTGACGCAATCACTTAATTTGTTGTCTCAAATAAATATTGCTCAGTAGGACGAAAATATTGTTGAATCAAGAGAAATTTTCTTGAATTAACAAATTTCATTTTGTTCGTCACAATTTGTTGATTGAACAAACATTTTGTTGAAACAAGAAATTTCATTTCTCAGCGAAACGTCGGTATATCCTAATAAGAAATTCAAAGCATAATACTTACCATATAATGGTCTCTATTAATCAACCGTCATTCAATATGCTTCCGTATCAATGGACAATTAACTAGGATGACCTATGAAAGTAGATACCTTTCCTAATACGATTATCTTCCTACGTCACAACGCGTATGCAGAACACACCAAATGCCTGCGGATATTCGGCAAGCGACCAACCCTGTGATCAATAAGCCAAGATATATATATATATATATTGAGAACAAACACAACGAATACCAGCATCAATGGCACGTGATGCGAGGATACCGGGGGGCAGGGCTCAAAGTGCTAGCAGCAAATAGTATGTACATCTCCTCTCTGACTCTCCGATTCAAGATGAGCTTTCCCGTTTGCGAGCAGATATTGATATATATCTTCACGGACGGTACATGGATTATGAGACCAATATTGAGCGTACGCGTCTAGTCAATTTTGAGGTAATAATATATAGAACCTGTATCATTCATTCCCTCAGCTACGGGTTTCCAAAGTCAAAACAATATTGCGCTTGATGGAATTAATCAATGTATGAAATCAATTACGAATATCTATATATAAAGGGATTTTGGGATCATAAAGATTTTACGATACATCGTCCTATAAAGCGGTGATTCGTGTGGTCGAGTTATTTATTTTCTTCAACAAGATTATATCTCGATAATCGTTCACAAATACTAGCGAAGAGCTTAAATTTCATGGGCTATTTGGAGCAGATGGGAGCTAGCGGATCTCAACGGTTTTGTTTATGACATTTTGCGCACAATACAGCGTCACGCGTCAATTTAAATGATCAGAAGCCATTTATACGCAGTGCAACGAAAGTGTTATATCATAGGTAGAATTTAGATACTATATCGTGGGAAAGAGATGACAAATATCGGCTGCGCTGATTCCATTTAATCCGTGTATCACCCCTCGATCCGCATCTACTTTTCGAGGCTTTGACGATCCTTGAATACCCAACTGAAATTCCCCTTATACGCTCTGTATATATAATATATCTCGTTTCGCAATTCCTTCATTAATACTCTATGTATACCTCTTGAATATCCGCGACGAGTATCCGCGAAGCTTCGCAGGGCTCACCCTTATTTCATTCTCGTTATCGCGCGCTTCGTTTCTGGACTGCGCGAATATGCGCGGCGCCACATACACAGCAGAGGGCCCACAAAAGTCGTCGTTAGTAGCTTGGTTCACCCCTCAAGACCGGCTTGTTCGAAATTCGCACGATGCACGATCGCGAACCCTTCATTTTTCAACCCCCTCGTATCTTCGTTATCGAAATTCGCGTGCCGCCCTGCTCTTTCGCTCGACAGTAAATTCATCCCCATTTTGGCTCGGCCCGACTTTGTTCACTTTCTGCAATTCCTCCGGAAAACACAAAACGAGCGCTTATCAACCCTTTTGCCACGAAGAACGAAGCAGCGGGCTATGATATTTATACATTTTATGTTATACAACGTTCGACGATTCATTTCAACAGAAGCGCAACGCCGATCGGAGGAAATTTTATCTGGTTTATTATTTATACCTTGTCCGGATACAATTACACCCGAAATTATTAGGGTGTTTCAAAATTTATTGTCCTGTTATTCGTTCATATTGGATTTATGAATACCTTGTCAATTTTAAATTTGTAATTAAGCATATCGTATCAAAAATTTGGAACGATCTAGAACCAATGACAGGATGCTCATTGTTCTTTTTTTTTTTTAAGCACACGCGCTCTAGCGTTTCAAACAATTGCTCGTCAAACATTTTTGGCAGGGTTTTTTTTTTTCTCAAAACGAGGCGTAAAACCTCCCCTCGAGCGAGGAGTTGGAGCGTGTAGCTCAAAGCTCAGTGGAGGATTTATGCATAGATGAAGAGTGAAAGGAGCGAGAGAGAAAGATCTATGTTTGACACGGAAACAAGAACCGAGAATAGAATGAACGATCGTGACTTGATGAATCGTGACGCGTAATTGGACGGTGATTGAAGAGCTCAAGGGGAGAATGGAACAAGCTGCCGCTGCTCCTTCTATATATCCGATATATGTGCACATGCATATACACAATATATACATGCATAGTGCAATGTTCAACTGCGATGCGCTCTGCATATAACCGCAGCGAGAGCCAGCATTATTCTCTCTCGAGGTCGACGCACATGCGGGGCTCTTGTATCCATCTCGCGACGAGACTGCCGCGGTCGGTGTATTATTTATGCCTATGTATATATTTATATGTATAGGCGCGCGCGCACACACACACACACACCCACGAATGACGTTTGAGCTCACGAGGTCACGCGTTCTGCACTCGCGTGCTTTTGTCATGTTGTGAACTTACTAGCAATTATTCTCTGATCTTCTCATATCCACGCGCATAAACATGTTTGTGCATTATGGACGATAATTCCAAATGCTAAACGCATCCTGTATGCTCCGTATGGTGTATTGCGGTAGGAACAGCGAATAGGTCTTTATCTTTCAACCATGCAACTGTCAAAATGGAGTGGAAACTATCTAAAAATTGGAATCATTCCACGTGACGATTAATATCGTACTCGTGGATGATCGATAACTATGAATATGTGCGAAATTATATCGGAAAGATTATTTTTTACCATGTTTTATTTTAGCTGAAATCAGCAAACGAAAGTACTGACAATCAAAATAAGTATCGGTAAAGTGGAAAATAGTGGAAAGAATTCTCGTTCCGTTCCAAGGAGGCAAACGTCGTTATTATTATTTGATCGTACATTGTGAGTAAAAATTCATGAGTATAAAGGTGGACGCAATATATTAAAGTCACGTTATCATTGATGGGGCGATAACGAAAAGCGAGAGCTCTGGATATAAACACACGATATGGAGGTCTGGGTCGATAGGTCGACAAACTACGATGATATAGTTGTTCTGTTGTCGTGAATTCGCGGGTAGATGTAACGTTTACTGTGTGACCATGGGAGTGAAGAGTCGCGGAAAGCAGAAAAAGAGGGAGAGGAAGAGAGGATGAAGGAAAGAGGATAAACAAGGAGGAAGATGAGAAGTGTGCGAGAGAGAGAGAGAGAGAGAGAGAGAGAGACGAGGGAATAAGTATATATGTACTACCAGAGATAATGCGAGGCGTATCGGTCGGCCTTATTCGCGCCATCGCGCCAGCGATGCGCCGCTGGTACTTTACGTCGAATTTATCGTACAGCCTCTTCTCTCCTCGTGCCCACTATATACGTAATACAGTAAGCAACAATGGGAACCCGATCTGACAAACCGGCTTCTACGGCTCCTATGTATATTGTCTACATATACCAGGGGACCTGAGTCTTACCCACCTCAGGATTGGCTCGCTGCATATATAGCGCATAATGTTATGCCAGGAAATCCCGTCCCGATTCCCTCTAAATACGTTTACTATATACCATATATGTATACGTTACTTATGGATATCTATAACACTTTGCATTAAAGATAGCTCTATCCACGAGTGCAGCTGGACCTGCATAGAGCGATGGATCGGTGAAAACCATCAAACCTCGGAGTATCGATGCACTCTTGCTTTGATCAGTTTTCATGCCCATACGGTCACAATCTCGCGTAATACATATTTACTCACTGACATATTGCCGTGTTGTTATAAAAAAAAAACAATTATTCTATCATTTTCCGCGAGAAATTCATTTGATGGTCACATCTTCAGGATTAATCTTTTTTTTATGTTGGATGTTCGAAATAAAACGATATTGCTTTAAAAATCATGTAAGCAAACAGGAATGTGTTAAAATCGTTTCGTATAGAAGGATTTGTTCTGGAGAAATACACGATTGCATCAATGAGAACTTATAGGCTAAGAAGAATGATTAATGAATTCGATGTTTCGGAACTTGGGTCCATTTGTCTCTCGCTTTATTATCATTATTATTATTATTTTTTTTTTTATATAGCCCCGAGAAGCATCGTGAGTACCGTTGAATGTCGGTTGGATAAGATCGTGAGACTAAACATAGTCGAGTGAGTGTAAAGAGGAGAACGAAGAAAAAATAAATAATTTTGAGAGAAAGGAGACTCTATTCTTAGAAACCTCAAAAGTAACAGAGAGAGAGAGATAGATAGAGAGAGAGAGAGAGAGAGAGAGAGAGAGAGAGAGAGAGAGAGAGAGAGAGAGACCAAGTGGGCGTAAATGATGATTTGAAGGCTCTTGGGTTTTGGAAATACATGATGGACGTTTGCTCGAAACAAGCTGGTTTGATACGATTTTTTATGTCTATGAATGTAGATATATATATTTGCCGGCGATGAAGATCGATCACCGGAAATGTCAAAGATTTTTGAAATTCTCTTTTCCGATTATTGTTTGTTAAATACTTTGTGGCATAATAAAACGACAGAAAAAAAATCATGAATAAAATCTTTAAATTTGTGGTTGACAAAGAAAAATGTTGTAAAAGGTAGAACGCCTGTTACGAAAACCGCAAATTCAACGTGTATATAATGTTCTTTTTTTTTCATCATATACACTGTGTTAACGAGAGACGATAAAGTATGAAAAAAGGGGCAGGCAAATATAAAATAGTGCAGGCAGTGTAGTCGTAGAGAAAAGCATTGTTGGGAGCCATGAGGTCGCAGCGTGACCCAACCCAGTGTGAAAAAAAAGACGGAACAATTTTACGGTGTTCGATAAGCGATATACTAGAGTTGTTATATAGGGCGCGCGCGCGCGTGTGTGTGTGTGGGTACTATAATTCTATAGCATTTTTCCAAAGAAATTTCTATCTTTACTGAAATGTTTATTTTGATTCTTTAACAATTTTTTCGATTTTTACTACAGATGACATATATTTTGCATACGTACTTTCGTTCATAAAGAAAATAAAAAAAACAATTAGGAATACATAGAAGTTCATCACGTGCAGATTCCCATATACACAGAATCCTTATCTCAACGATTTATCCACAATTAATATACGATACGAGACTTCGAGAAATTCTATGAGATGGCACAAGAAGCGTCATAATTTCAATAGCAAACAGCCAAAGTGTGCTCGAAGAGCATCGTTCGCAAATCTACTGCACTTTCAGTATAATTTCCGGGAAGTTTGAACGTGCCGAAGACCCATATATATTTATTAGGTATACATACATTGCAAAACGGATTTGGGGATATATCGTCAACTATACAGTCTCAACCAAAAGCGATTTCACTGGAGAATTTACTACGTGAGATAAATATATTAGAAAAAAAAAAAAAAAAAACACCACAGAGACGATATTTCGAGACAAAGAAACATAAATTAGAAAAAAAACATTTTTCCAAGGAAATTCTATTTTTAAATATGACGAAACTCATTATTTACCGTCATCACGAAAAAATGTTCACGTATTCCGAAACTTATCGATGTTTCAATTTTTTTTAAATTATTTTTTGGTACTTTTGATAGAGAACGTCTTTAGAGGACAGCGATCTTCAATTTGCAAAATCATGGAAGTAGTAGAGAAATCGTGTGGCTGACACAAATTTTCTTATATAACTGTGTGCGCGTGTAACTAAATTTACATGTATACGTAGGTAAAGATCTTTCGTGGGGAGTTTAGGAAAATCTGGAGCCCTGGTGGAGGTTCGCCGGTATAGATCGAGTGTCGTCGAAAGGCAGAACTTTGTGAACAAGAACGGATGTCACACGAAGTCACTCAGCTATTAACGCTCCTTCTCTATGTCGTATTCGAGAATTTCTCGTTCTAATAGACGTTTGTGAAGAGGTCGAAAAGCCCGGAGAGTTTCAGAGGTTCGTTCTCTCGCTCTCGCTCTCTCGTTCTTCGAAGTCGAGGGTGTTTCTTTCGTGAACGGGGATCGTTAAGTCCCAAGGAAATGGACTATATATGGTAAAGCTTGAAACCGAGGGAAGCTTGCGCCTGGTTCTTACACCATTGGTGCTCGCGGAAAAGGTCATTAAATTCTTTACGGCACTTGGCGAGTTTTGGTACGCGAGAATACAACGACAGTGAGAATGGGAAAGCACCAAGGTTTATCTCTGTAGGTGTGTATATGTGTGTGGCATGATTTTCTTGGTATAACAAGGCTGCTTGCACGGGTGAAGCTGCTACGGTGCAGAGACACGCACGGGAAACGCTCGAGGACTTGCGAGGGTGTCACGAAAAACGATGGAATGAGAGAGGGAGGGGGGGGGGGGGGGGGAGAGCGAGAGGAGGAGAAATGACAGTCCAGTGGGGAAAACGAGTCAGATAGTCATGAGGGACGAATAGAGTGGGAGAAAGAACGTCAGCGAAGTAAGAACGTGAGTGGAGAACGCGAGAGGGGAAAAAACGGTGCTCGGTCGTCAGGAGTGGTTCGGGAACGCGCGCGAAACTGTATAATTAGATCGGCGGATGTACGCGGGCACATTGGCGTGTCATGCATATTCCATGAGAGCGCGAAAACGAGAGTCGTAGTCATCGTCGTTCTCGTTGTCAAGAGAGAGAGAGAGAGAGCGAGAGAGAGAGAGAGGGGGGGGGGGGGAGGGGAGGGGGGGGAGAGAGAGAGAGAGAGGGTGATGGAGAGAGGGTGAGGGAGAAGAGAGAGGGGTAAATGCGACAAGAAGAGGAAGCTGCTGCTCTCACACTTGCGACGAGACCAAAGGAATCACCCGCGGGTATGGGAAAGAGAGGAAACACTACGAAAAGCACACAGAAAACCTCTCTACCATCGGGGAATCCCGTTTGCCTAGGCATCGAATAAACTAATACGTTGTATATCGTATTTTGCGAACGAGAATTATTCGTAAGTGAAGTCACTTGTGTTTTATAATACCCCGAACGCCAATTCCAACTTCACAGCACATTATTCTGATTATCATAATTACAAAATCAGACCTAAATAAGTTATGTACGATACGATTCAGTTCATAGAAATTTATATTATCCAATCTATAACTGTTAAGGGCTCTGTCTACTTTAAAACTTTCAAAAAATCGCATTTTTTTTTGCATTTTTCGAAAGTTTATATATTTAAAAAAATTCTCTGAAAATTTCAGAAAGATCAGAGCATTCTAAAAGTATTTTTCCATACGTTGAACGCTACCTGAGCGCGCGCTTGTTCACCCGAAAACCGCTGCGTATACCGGAGCAGGTATACGGCAACCGGTTACGTGCTTTCGTTATTTCACCCAGCTGCTACCTATTCTAATCCCTAAGTCTTAATTGTATACAAATCGATTTCTAATGTTTAGCCTTCGTCGTTAAATTTGTAGAACTAACAACGTCGCATCGGTCGACGCTCTACAGTTACTCTGGTAGCGTTTTCAAATCAGTCTTATTTGAAAATTTGGAACAGCAGCACCTAAAATAGATCTACGATGGAAAAGAAAACGCACCGAAGTTCCGTAAAAATCAACACTCTGACGAAGTCGACAGCGATCACACTAGCGCGTCAGCAGAAAAACTCCAAAAATCAAAAGATACTAGTTTCGATATACCTGTCGAAAAAAAAATAATGGTTACCGTATCCTTGATTTTTTTTTTCGTGTTTTCAATGTTAGAAATAATAATAAAGTGTAGCACGTGTAACGGAAAATTGTCATTTTCCAAGTACGGACTACGAGGTCTTGGTTTTAAAGTGCGTTTATTTTGTGACTGTGGTGAAAGATTTATCGACTCGTGTTCAATGATTGGTTCGGGATACGAAATTAATCGTCGATTAGTGTTTGTGATGCGTTTGCTGGGTATTGGACTGCAAGGCATAAACATATTTTGTGGACTTATGGAACTGGATCAAGGGTTAAATAAGAAAGTTTATTACAATATTACAGAGGCCATCCACACACCGCATCAAAAACTGTATTTGATCTAGTGACGTTGAAAGCCGTACAGGGAGAAAAAGATTTGAATGCAGAAAAAGGATGCAGCGAATATTTGACTGTTTCTGATGATGGTTCGTGGTCGAAAAGAGGCTGTTCATCTCTCGTAGATATCGTGTATCATTGATCGGAAAATTCAGTAAAAAAGTTATCGACGTCGCTGTGCTTTCAACTTACTGCAAGGCATGCGAGTGGTGTAAAGGAAAAGAAAATACAGTAGAATATAAGAGATGGCAAGAAAACACACAACGATGAAAAGTGTACTTCTAATCATGAAGGTAGCGCTGGCAAGATGGAGGTGGAGGGGATCGTTACAATGTTTTTACGATCTATCGAGAAGTTTGGCGTGCGCTACGGTTTTTACATCGGAGATGGTGACTCAAAAACGTTCAAAAGCTTGCTCAATGTTCTTCCACACGGCGAAAAATTCGAAGTGAAAAAATTAGAGTGTGTTCTGCATGTCGCTAAGCGTATATTTAAACATGCTAGTGAAGCAAAAAACTTCTTACGCAGAAGAAAAAGGTCGCAAAGGAAGTTGAAAAAAAAACTCCAAAAAAAGTTGTCGCGAAAAAAGTGAAAAAAGGTTCGGCGAAAAAAGGAAAAACTCCCGTTGAAAAAAAAAAAGAAAAAACTGTTGGCTTAACGGTAAAACTGATGAAGGAATTGTCGTTAAACTATGGCTTGGCAGTGCAAAGATACAAAGATTCTGTCGAAGAGATGCGAAGAGAGATTTTAGCCGGTTTTTACCACAAAATTTCTACCAACGCCCGACCACAACATTCGTATTGCCCGGCCAGAGCGGAGAGCTGGTGTAAATACCGCAAGGCCGAAGCCACCAATAGTTTACATAATTTCAAACATGCTCCTGCTCTTTCTAAAGATGTTCCAGAAATTTTGAAACCCATCTACGAGGACTTGACGAGAGACGAATTGCTCCAAAGATGTCTTGGCGGCAACACCCAAAATAATAATGAGAGTTACAACAACTGCGTCTGGTATATTGCGCCGAAACACACTTTCAATAGCAAAGCCATTGTTGAGATTGCATGTTATATTGCAGCCTTCATTTTCAATGAAGAGTACCAACCGGTATTAAAAATAATGAGTGTAATGGGCATCAAAATCGGTGAATGCGCGAATTGTTTCGCCAGTGCGCGCGATATCCAGCGCATCAACTTTGCGAACAGACACTGCTCTATTGGAGAGGCTAAATCGCAAGAAATTGAGTTACAGGAAGAGGCAGAAGGAATTATGTACGGTCCAGGTATTGCTGATTAAGTGTAAGTCAGATTTTTTTACGATTTTTTATAAATTAAAACTTTAAACGCGTTTTTCTCGAACTTCTTCGTTTTCGAACCGCTTGTTGAAAAAATCTCAAAAACTACTGAACTGATCCTTGTGAAATTTTAACCACATATTCTGTACACTTATCGCTACATCCCGTACCAGAATTATTGCAAAATTTTAATTTTTACTATTTTTTTTTTGGCAAAAACATGCAAAAAAACACGTTTTTAATTTCTTTTTTGTCCGCCATTTTGTTATTTTTGCATACAAATTAATATTAGAGGTACGGGATATAGCCACTGTCACACTAAACCTAAAACCATTCAATTGTTTTGTTTCAGATGGGCCGTTGTTCAGATTTTTTCAATAGCACACACTTACCTACTTTTTGAGGACTCCTGTTTACCTGGCATTTTCACACTAAAAAAGTGGTTAAAATCAATAATTTTTTTTTTTTTTTTTTTTGTAATTTACGAATGTTTCTGTTAAGCCTAACAAGTTTTATATCAATAAACATAACAGTATTCTTTAAAAAAATTAATAAAAATAGCGTTTTTTTCATGCATCCAAAGTAGACAGAGCTCTTAATGAGTCGACTAACAATATTTTTCAAGATTCCATCGATTATTTATAAGTTATGAGTTACCAAAGTTTAACTAGAAGTATTTCTAATGAATCCAGTAGAAATTAATATCACTGTTTTCCGACAAAACGGATCGGCATTCTTCTTTCTATTAAAAAAAAAAAAAAAAAAAAAAATCTGCATTTTGATGGAACTCTCTTTTGGGTCTGTTTCTGGAATTCACCAACAAAATTCGCGAGCATGCTGTTGGTAATTTAAAAAAATGAGAAAATTGCAAAATAATCAGAAAAATTCGATGAATTCCAGCAATAAAAATTTCAATACAATATTTCCAAACAAATATGGAATTCTCAACGCCATAAGGATTCATGTTTTTCTTTCAAGAGAATGTCTCGAAATGGAAGGGCGTAGTAAACTGTTAAATCGCAAATAGCGTAGATTATGCCAACGGCCTTGTCACGACGGCCTTCACCGATGAAGCCGATCTAGGGACGTCAACGACTGCGACAACGAGAGGCTACGATGAGTCTCTCGCGTTCAAGGTAGGTATATTATCGAGTGTGTTATGAAAGTGTATGTGCACTCTTGCCCGAGGCGTGCTCGGGCTCCGGTAATATATCGGGGCCACGCGAAACCGCACCATGGGATCAACGCGTTCACCGACAGATATGAGTTACCGCAGCTCGTGTTACAAATTGATTCGTTCGATCGACCGATCGTTAAATTGCATTGGTTAATTGTGGTATTATTGTGCCTTCAATATGTGAATTAAAGACAGTATTGATAAATAAATTAATTGAAAAATATGACTGTTTTCGTTCCATCAGTTTTGATTTCAGAGAAAAATCTCTGAATGTTAAAAAATGAATAAAGATACGAAGTTATTGATGGCAATCATAAGAATAGTTAACGACATGTCGAAGCACGGTGTCCCCTTACTACCATTTTTATTTTTTACAATTCACAAACTAACAATTTTCTAAATATATACTTACTTTTTTCACTAAATACTAAAACAATCGAAACTCCGGCGAAACGTCTTGAAAAATTTTGTTGACCATTGTATCAATTAGCTGCTTGCGACCACCTTGATAAAAGGCTATTTGTGAGATATTGATTGGCATTGACTGAGCTTGTTAATGCTTGCGCTGCATGATCGTCGAATCGAGCGACAATATCTCTTACACTTTAGATGTTTGCTCTCAGATATATTTCGCACGGGAACGAACTTTTCGATAGTGTGTTCCAGAAAGGATAAGACGAGAGAAGAAAGAAAAAAAAGTGTAAACCACGAGAACTCAAGAATTCAAGAAAATGGTGTCCATAGAAATGTGTATACAGTTATGGTGTAACACGAGGGAGTATTAGGTCGTACATTTTACTTCATTCGAGTAAAGAATAAGACGTTTCAGCGAAGCGATAAATCACGAAAAAGAGGGAACGTGTTCGCTCGCTCACCTCGATCTTATTTCCCGTCGAAAAATATCGTATGCCTCTCTCTCTCTCTCTCTTGAAAACTACTCTCGTTTCAGTGCACATTTTGTTCACGATCTCGTCCCCCCCCCCCCCCCCCCCCATCGCCTTCATTGTTCCTCGTTGAGGTCGATCGTACATTGTGCCAGTCCTCTCGACTCCCTCACTTTTCTCATTCTCAATTGTTCGCAGTGGAAATAACGGCGTTAAGGCGCGAATATATACGCTCGAATGACGACGACAACGACGAACATTCACTCAAAGAAGAAGGACTAGAAGAAGATGAAGAAAAAAAGAGAGAAAAAAAAACGATGATTCGAGTGTCTATCTCGCTCGTTCGGTTCTCTCGTTAATAACACAGCTTCCACAAAAAGGAATATCGCGTCGTCGTTGTCAAGGCCGGGCACCGGGATACAACTTTGTTGTACCCCACTGGCCACGGTAGTAGCAGCCATGATAAATGGAATCTCATAGTCTCGGACCGTTGATTATGGCTTTATATAAAACCCGCACAATGCTTTTAGACGCCATCTATCCGCGGACTTGAAATTCATCGTTTGTTCATTTATTCTCACATTTGTTACTTGTGTTTATGAAGATTGAGCAAACAAAATTCTTTTTAAAAAAGACCTTCCACAATTTTTAGCAGATTTATCTCACGAATGGAATCAAAAACAACCATTTGTTTTTAATTTACACCCCATGGTCATGGCCATTTGTAATAATTTGCTATGTTTATCAATGACGTTGTATTAATCTTAGAAATTTGAAAAAATTACTTTCAGTTCGTTATTCTTACTAGTAGCAAAGACGAGTGAGTATTAGGAATTTGTGATAGTAAATTAATCTGGTGTTTTGCCCAAATTCCCTAGGGTTTTCGAGTATCGTTGTAATGAAAAGAAAATCTTTTTTCTCATCTTTCGTTGTGTCAATCTTTTACAATAGTAACCATTTTTTACACTTTTAATGTGCCCGTTCGTAACGAAGATGATAGAGAAAAAACTTGTTTTGTCATACAAGGGCGAAAATTTAACATCTGAATGAAAAAAACTGGGAAATTTTTCGATAAAATATTATCATGGTCATGGTTCACCGTATGAACCAATGTCAGATTCTCAGAGAGGTCGTTGATTAAGGAAATCGTCGTATTTGAGACGATCGAAGTCGATCGATATTGCGCCCACTGACCGCAAGCCAGTGATGCATACACATAGCGCTATCATCGGTTTACGGGTGGGACTATGCATTGGCATTGGAAATGGTGTCACCGCAATACCACCGTCGACGTCTCGCCTCTGCTTCGGGGTAGATTCCGAGGCATCGGTAACCGACTGGTTGTCGGGTGGCTAATTAATTCGCCGCGTAACGCAATTACTCCAAAGCACGAATCATATACATCACTATACACATTGCGCTAAACACACACACACACACACACAGAGAGAGAGAGAGAGAGGAGAGAAGGAAGCGCAGAAACCAAAACAGTAGGAGAGATTTACGTTACTGGATTTACAGCGTAAGAGAGCGCATAACCACCATACCCAGTGGATACTTGATATATACAGAGTTCATTCAACGTGACGGAGAGTCGGAGCGATGTAAGCATCGAGTGTGCATTCCGGCACAGCAGGTCTCACGGAATTATCAGCTTGTTTCTCCTTCTCATTTGTGTCTCAGGCAATTTTCTGTCCACTCTTCGAAGTTAATCCTTGAATACCAAACTATAACAGCAGGTACTCGAATCCGCTATAAATGGGCCTTTGCGACCCAAAGTTTTCTTTTCCTGGTATCTATGGATGTAATTCGTTCGAAACAAAAGTGAAACTTTTGTTTTTATTAAACCAATTTTGTTTCTGCAAATGTAGAAGATGATATATTTGAAAAGAACAAATCATCAACCCTGAAAAAAATTGACCTCTCACGATTTTTTCGAAAAATATTAACTTCTTTCTATTTAACTTTTCGTTTATTTCATTAGATCCATTAATTCATTTTTGTGTGTATTCATTTTTAGATATATGCCATAAATATCAATTGTTATAATCATTAGCTAAGTGGAAACGAATAGTCAGGATATGGAAATCCTTTTTCGTATTACAGTAAAATCTACATACAAAATATTCATTTGCGAATCGGCGTTCCCGCGAATACAAGCAAAGCTGCAGTGCAAGAAGGATAGTTTAACGAACCAAAGGGGTTTTCCCAGAGGATTCAACCGACATACCGCGCGAGGAAACAGTGAAATCGGTTTTAATCTATGTATGCTAATCTCTCCGGGATGTAACACACACACACACACATATATATATATATATATATATATATATATATATAAGTATGCAGTGAGTTTAACTATCCGAGCGTCCGGGATTGCCACTGTTTCGTGGTTTCTCTCGAACATCTCTTTGCTCCTCTGTTTTGTGTATATACGTATACACGGAATAATATTTCCCGTAGTATATTTGCGTGTGATCTCTGCCACATATTCAGTACCAAGGGTTCTACATCGTTACGAGCGTATAGCTAAGTCAGATTGGAGATAAGAGAGCCTGAACTATAATAATATCAATGTGGGATTTTCGCTGACCGAATAATCATGACCTGTCCAATACATGTAAACGAGTTATCAGCAAATTTTCGAGATAAGTGATATCACAGACTTATTTTTTATACAATTTGTTATTTAATTATTGACAAGATAATTCATATAACGATCTTCAGATTCTGCAGTCTCATTTGCAGTGTCACATCCCGTTCTTAAATATTCTTTTTTTTATTATTATAGGGGAGGGCCGGGCAAAGCGGAATAACCCCCCCCCCCCCCCCCCGCCCCTCCGAAAAAAGTGAAATTTATTTTTTCAGTGCAAAACTGAAGAATTCGATCATTTGACTCAAGACATGCGTTGAAAAAGTAGTATTCATTGAAACGACTGATATTTCTAATATGAAAATTAGAATATATGAATTAATAAAAAAATGAATATTGAACAAAAATTTGTATGAACAAAAATTTCTTTTGCTGCAAAAAGGAGATGCGAATATCCGACTAGCATAAGAATACTAGTAACAGTGCTGTAAGCATGTTTGAAAATTATTAATTGTTCATTAGACTGATGTAAAATATTTTATTTTTTATTTTCTTGCTTCTACTCGTTTTTTCTTTGGATATCAATGGAAAAAAATCGGTTTAAAACTGAGCTCAATATTACTCAATATTTAGAGGTGACTCTCTTGACTTTTATTGATGTTTTGATTTTTTTTATGTTCTATTTAACACCCTTTTTTAACTTTCTTGCTTCCTCTCGTGCATAGCTTTTTTAGATATTGATGAAAAACAAGTTCTGTTAAACGGTAAGCTCTATTTTCAGAGGTATCTCCCCCAACTTTTATTTTTATTTTTTCAGTCGCACGATTTTGCAAATTTTTATTTTCGGGCACCTACTAGGTTTTCCTTTAGAGATTGATCGTGTAAAAATTCTTGTCGAAATGACCTTAATTCGTTAATTTTCACAGGTGTCCGTATCGACTGTGATACGATTATTTTATGCCATTTTTGAGACCGTTTTATTGGCATCCTCCCACAAAATCTGTTGAAAAATACAAGATTGTAAAGAATTTTTTTCATAAAAAAATACGACATATTCCGTCATCTTTACAATACCAAAAAAAAAAAAAACACGTCACTCGAGGGACGAGGACTCGACGGATCTGAAGTAAAAATATCATAAAAAAAAATTGAACCATTTGAGGGTGATTATCGCAAAAAAAAGTAAGAACAAAAAAGATTTCCACGACTTTTAACAATGGACTTAAAGATAAAGTTGCAAAAAGCCAGGTCTTTTTAAGTTCGTTTGTTTATAGAAAAAATTGATGGACAAAAATCAATTATCCGGGACAGCGCCACAGCGAGACTAGTGACAGGGAAAATATCGAAGAAAAAAAATTGATTATTTCGAAAATTTTGATGGGAGGGTACCCTCAAATGAAATTATCACGCGAGTAAATGAATCGATTAAAAAAAAAAAAATCAAATTAGGCATCGCCAAAATCTTAAGAATTAAGCTCAGTTCTTAACGGGACTTTTATTTCAGCAATATTGGAAGAAAACAGGTTAGGTCGCACGAAAATTAATTATAATTATTTTTCAACAAAATTTGTCTTTCATCGGTATCTAAAGAAAACATGAAAGGATGCAAGGAAGTTAAAAAATGGTGTTTTTAAATAGAAAACATTTCTAAGCAATTAAAAGCATCGATAAAAGTCGAAAGAGTCGTCTCTAAATATTGAGCAATTGAGCTCATTTTTTAACAGAGATTTTTTCATCAATATCCAACACGAGTAGGAGCAAGAAAATTAAAAAAAGAAAAAAAAAACATTTTGCATCAGTCCAATGAACAATTAATAATTTTCAAACATGCTCACAGCATTGTTAGTAGTGTTTTTATGCTAACCAGATATTCGCAACTCCGTTTTCCAGCAAAATAAATGTTTGGTCATACAAATTTTCGTCAAATATTCATTTTTTTATTAATCAATATATTTTAATTTTCATGTTACAAATATCAGTCGTTTCAAGGAATACTACTTTTTCAACGCATATGGCCTGAGGTAAATGATCGAATTTTTCAGTTTTCCACTGAAAGAAAAGTGAAAAAGAAATTTCACTTTTCTCGGGCTGGGGGGGGGGGGGGTGTTCCACTTTGCCCGACCTTCCCCTGTATATGTAAATACATATACGGAGATATGATTTACATATCTCTTTGTCGCCAAGTCCTGTCACCCTTGTGCGAGATTCTCCTTACGCTCCGGAGCGCGGGACCATCGCCGCGAGCGGATGTGTCCGTTCGTATTCCACCGATCAAGCATCGTGCGATCCGCGGAGTACGATCATCAGACCCTGGGGAACGAATCCAAATTTGCTTAATAAACAAAAAAAAACCCCACCGGGATGGCGGCTCCTTGAGCTCTTGTCATCCCTGTGGCGGATGAGAATTAAGCCACCGTTGAGTGCTAAATTTCTGTATGAGTGTGGTGAGGCCCCCAGCCCTCTATTATAAAGGGGTTGTGCGTTGCTACGAATAACTCCGCCGATATCACAACAATTGGTAAGTCGTATACCACGTTCATTACATTCTTTTTCTTTATCCAAATTCATTAAATAAACATATATTTTTCTCTCAATAACATCTTTGTTCGTCTCAATCTAATATTATTGACCGCCCTACAATTTCCCCCACCATCCTAACTCCGAGAGTATCAGGGCCCGCACGGTACCACAGGTAGTAATTAAATTCAAACAAATTTTCTTTTTTTTTATTATTTTGTTGGTTAACACAAACTGGTATCAGCGAATTTATCGTTTAAAAGTAACCAATTTCTCGAGTCCCTTCTGGACGTAACAGCAGTAAGAGTACAAGTTAGGTACACAATACGTAAAATATAGCCCCACTCGTTATTTTGTTTGTTTACGAGGCTAAGAAAAAATACTCTATTAAAAGCTGTATCCGTTTAAACACGAAAATAAAGTAACCGCAATACAATTTGCTCGAATGTATACATGCAAAATCGGATATTCGAATTGAAATATACATAATGGGCGTTACACTCCGTTATAAATATATATATATATATATATATATAATACGTGCAAAGTCAAACGTGATATAATATAATGAAAAAAATGTGCATAGGAATGGAGGAAAAAGCACGAGAGAGAAAAAGGAATAAATAATCATGTATGTACGAATAAATACAACAGAAGCGCGTACTTTTCACGCGCGGAATATGAGAACTCGAAGGAAAAAACTTCAGACTGTTTCTACCCTCGACGGGAAGCGGCCTCTGATGCAAACTAATTCACAAAAACAAAGGGAGGCCACGACGGAACTTTCTTTTTTATTTCATTTACAGTGTTGCGAAAAATAGTAGAAGAGTACAGTGGGACAGGAGGTGTGTGTGAGAGAGAGCGAGAGAGAAAGCATATAATGGGCCTATGCACTTTATGTGCGTACAGAGAAAAAAGGAGGGTGATAAAGGGGGTTGGGTACATCGCACGAGGGTGGAATGGAGGATGAAAGAACCGACTAGGGAAATAAGGTGAACGCGTGGGTCGAGCAGGAGATGCAACACACCGCAATTTAATTGCGTGTGCGGTTGCGTCGTACAAACGACGAGATCTCCTTCCACTCACACCCCCTTACTTCTCTCAACTCTTTTTATAGTAGGCAGTGATATTAGCGCGTATATCTATCGTATATACTCGAGTCTGTATATAAAACTTCCTGGTTTTTTCACTCATTCTCTTTCTTCTCTTTTTATGCGTCCATGATTTGACTGAAGCTTCAAAAAAATGTGTATGCGCTGGTCGGAATTCGTCCGCGTCCTTTTTTCCCTGCGTACAAAGTTCGCTGCATTCACATCACATTTATTTACTTATATATATATATATATATGTATACACACGGACACACACACTCCATATACGAGGACATGTATGAAGTCTTTCATAAAATCTGAATATTTAGAAGTCTCGAACGTGGAACGCGGTTAGACATTAAACTATACGTGAATATGGTCAAAGAGTCATTGGATAAACGTTCTACCTCGCGTATACAAATGTAGTACTACATTCCATTTCAAGACTAGACGGTCACCAAACAAAAAGCTCTCCACAGCTCTTTCGGACTACGATTCAAAATATATAATGTCCAAATTGTGTGTTTGCTAAACCACAACTGGTTCAGTATTGATTGTTGCATTGATTGGCGTAATAAAATGCAATCATGATCTCCATTAAATAGTTGAATGAATTAGTCGTGAACCCTCAATAATGGATTAATAAAACGTTTACCGAAGTTCTCTTATATGTATACTGAGATGGTAAGGAAAATTCAACTTAAAAAATGTGTATTTTGATTCGTCATGAAATTGGCCAAATTTGTAATATAGATTTTTTTTCAAGACACTATCTAATTTTTAGCAATTTACTATCACCTAATATCAATGAAATGTACACATATTTGTATACATATACATGATGGAAAGTATACCCGAAGATACTACGGTGAACTTTGAACTTTGAGCCAAGAGAGTTCGGAGGTTCGTAAACATCGTCAAGTTCGATCATCGTGTTTGCACCGATTAAACCTCGACGCCGGTTATATAGCTGCGAATCAAGGGCGTCTATATTTTATTCGTTCAGTACATTCTCAGCCCCTCGATACGGGTATTTACGATGACGTTGGTATCGTTAGTCAAAGTTGTCAAACAGCGATAGCTCGGAAAACCGCATGTTCCTTAGTGAAACTGCGATCTACATATGTCTAGATATATATATATAAGCGGAAGTTGCACAAGTCTTAGCAGTCGGACTCTGGTGAACTATTTGGTGAGTTGGAGCGTAAAAAAGAATAAATGGTCGAATCCTGAAATAAAATGAAAATATAGGAACGGAATTTGGTAAACTTTATCGATCGAAAAATAAAGGATATGTTGCGATGACATTGAGAGAAAGGGTGAAAAGGAAAATCGGACATTTAGGATAGAACGTGTGAGGATAGTATATGAAAATATTTTCATCGAAGCATCTGCGCCTAATAATCATTGGAAGCCAGAAGGGTATAACTTAGTCCATTTGATAACAGACTGAGAGTAAAGCAGAGAGATCGAGAGACTTAACGATAATAGGATATGCTATACCGTTCGGGAAAGAAGATTAGGACGACTTTGAACTCCCAGAGAAACAAAGAGCGAAGAGTGAGAGAAAGCGGCAGGAGGGGGGGGGGGGGGGGAAGAGGGAGCGTGGGATTAGTGTCTGGAAATCGAGTGCTGGTTCAAGACTAGTACAGGAAGGATTTCGGCGTTAAACGAGAGCGGAGCAACTGGAACAGAAGGGGACTGGGGGGGGGGGGGGGGGGGCGAGAAAGAGATAGGAAGAGGATGCCCGATTAATTTAACTACGGTGCTACGTGCACTTAGCACGCGCAGGCGAGAGAATCTCCGGCGAGGTCGAGTAAGTTACTTACACGAACTATCCGAGCCACCATCCCCACAGGAGTCGAGCAAAAGCCGCGGGGTCCATCGATAATTTCAATTCCCACCCACACACGTTTGCCCCGGCACACATTACTACCCCGGGGAAACATAAGTAAAGGCTATGGAACCTAAGAAGCCCCCCCCCCCCCCCCCCCCCCCCCAAGGATCTTCAACGAAGTCATTAAACGGAAACTATAACATAGTTCGGGTATACTGAGATGTGCTTGAAAATAGAATAAATCACAAATACATCGAATTAATTTTGAAAACTCAGATATCTTAAAATCCGAACGAGCCATCTATTAATAATTCTCCACAGATTCAACATTCAAATAAATTAACGGGGGAAAGTCATGTAAACGTACGTTTTTTCAAGATTTTTTTTACAAAGAAATGAAATAGTTTATTGAATTAACGTACAAAGCGTATCTCAAAATATACGATGTAAGATATATTGACAAATTTATTTGGACTAAAATATTTCAAAATGGCGGGACGCCACGGCTGCTGGAAGTTGGTACCTCAGATTTGCGCCGTGCAGCCAGCACAGATCTCAAATCTTAACTAAAATCAAAAAGTCAAATTTTTATTGTTAAAATACATTAATACGCTGAGCATGACGGGGGAAAAAAATTAAAAATTTGGGACCATTTACAAAAATACAAAAGCAATCATGCAAAGAGTATTAATGTATTTTAACAATAAAAATTTGATCTTTTTAGCTCAGTTGAGATTTGAGATCTGTGGCTGCACGGCGCAAATCTGAGGTGCCGACGTCCAGCAGCTGTGGCGCCGCCATTTTCAAATATTTTAGTCTAAAAAAATTTGTCAATATACCTTACATCATATATTTTGAGATATGCTTTATATGTTAATTCAATAAATTATTCTATTTCTTCATAAAAAAAATCTTGAAGAAACGTACGTTTACATGACTTTCTCTCCGAAGAGCCGAATCTCGAGTATAGATACGCAGCGCGACTTGCTTTCGCCGTTTAAAAATTATCTTTTTAATACTTGGTGTCAAGACGCTGCCGCGTCTCTAGATAAAATGGTTTTGCGCACAGAAGTTATTTCGTTCAGTTATTAAAAAATAAATGTGTACAAACTTTATCGAAGTGAGCTTCGAATTTCACAAATTTCGAGATCCAATCAGGTTTTACGAATTGACCACCTCTGTTTCTCCATCACTTATGTAATTATACAACCTGTATATTTGTTCCAATAACACGCGATCGCATTTAAAAAAAAAAAAAAAATGGAAAAACGAGTACGAGCAGTACAAAAACAAGTAACCTGTTGACGCGATTGGCCTTTTAAAGTTTTAATTACAATGCAAATGCCCACGTTTTCAGGAGCTACGGTGATCGCGGTAAGGTTCGCGTATCCGTTGGTCGGTCAAACAGTATTTCTCGCGAACAAATGTAAAAAAAAAAAAAAATGGTATACATTTTTTTTTTTTTTACAACAAATTCATATTAAGATCGTTGTAATATATAGATTAGGGTGATTAAAAAAAAAATCGATATTTTTTTTTCGTGGGCCCAAGGGGGATGTTGGTATATATGCAAAAAAGTAACTCACCCAAAATTTGGGATTTTAAAAAAGATTTTTAGAGGTCACTCAAATGATTTTTATATATTTTTTTTCCTATTTTGGGAAAAATCGTTATGAAAAAAATCTCAAACAAAAATAAAATTAAATAGATTTTTAATTTTTTTAACGCTATTAGAGCGATTTTTAATGCTCTTAGAGCATTACGCTTGTAAAAAAATAAACTCCGAGTTTCGCGACTAGTCGGAAATTTGCATTCAGATAATTGTTTAATCTCAGATCGAAGTAAATAAATTTAAGATTTACTCATTTTGAGCAGAACGGTATTATTAACTAACTTTTAGTATATCCAGCAATGTTAAGAAAAAAGCAAATTCGTACAATAACGAAAAAATAGGTGCGTCCCTACAGCAACTATCAGAAGCAGCTTAGGCGCGGTTCGAATTGTGCAAACAGCGCTCAAACGCACCCAATATGTATATACTCGGCGGGTTACGCTGTACGCTATATACGCTTTGAGCGCAATTCGGAACGCGGCTTTACTGATCAGAATAAAAGAGTCATGGACCGTCATAGAAACGGTTGCGCTGTTATTATTTTAACAGTGCACATCTCGCGTCTTCGTGGGCACTCTTTTACTCCAAATACGTACACGTGTACTTGTTACATTGTTTAGGGGGGGTATGGACTTGAAATTTTTTTTCCATTTTTTTTAATGAATCCACAACATCTTAAGAATGTTGTGTCAAATTTTTCGAGCGATTGGAGCAAAACTAACGGAGATATGAAATTTTAACCATTCGAGGATCTGAGTCGCTCCGCTCCGATTTTGTAACTTTAATGCGATTTTCCCATACTTCACGTTTTAAAAGTCGGTGACGGTTGTAGTTTAAAATCTATTGCACCGATCCTTTTGAAATTTGGTACCCACTTTCTCTGTATAACTCATGAGGTCGAGTTTTTTTAAAGTTTGTTGTTATTTTTTGTTTTACAGTAACAAATATGCCGATTTTTTAAGCGAAAATCGCGTTTTTCACTTTCCAGTGTTACAAAAAATCGAAAAATCAATAAAAAAAACAAAAGAAACTCGACAGCGTTACCTGGGGAAACTCATACACAAATAGAATCATTTTGGTTTTTTTGTTTCCGATGATCGAGTCATGAGTTACAGCCGTCACCGCAAAACGACTTTTTTTGGAGACGTCTCGGGAATTTGCTGCCAACGGCTTAGTTTTTAATATTTTTCGCTGAAATTTTCAAAAAACATTCTTAAAATGTTGTTCTATAATATTGTAATATTTTCATTTGATATACATTGCCCGTATCTCGTAAAAAAATGTTTGAAAAAGTGTCTTTTTTCCACCATACAGACCGTACCCCGCCCTTAAACGGGCAATGATGTAAAGAGAGATGCTGTGATCGCGCTAAGGACAAAGACCAATAGCTATATCGGCTCCAAGCCTTGCAAAAAATTTAGGCAAAATATAATTCTTTTGCGAGAAGAAAAATAATTTTTCAGCTGATTATTCAAAAAATATTATAATATTATAATATATCGAATAAAAAATATTATAATGTTTCGATGAATTTGTGTTGTATACCAAGATACGTATTATTCAATGCTTTATTTAATTTTATTTTGGTTTGAGATATTTTTCTTAAGGCTAAAGGCTTAAGGCTAAAACTAAATGCAGGAGCCTCAGAAGAATCCGTGATTACATGAAAGTTGTGTACAACATATGGAGCCGTTGCTATAGGAGAAAGGTGGCGGAAATACACGACCAGCCGAATGAACACGACGACTTTCAAAACGGATAAAAGCCGTTGTGGCACGCGCATCTTTATGAATAGTTTGGTGGATAAGGAAAAAAGGAGAACGAAAGAGATGGGGGGGGGGGGGGGGGGGCAAGAGAAGATAAAGGGATAAAGGATGGAAGATGAGTGTTTCGGAAATCGAACCTATAATGGTAATTGAGTAAATTTACAAAAGTCGCTCGCTCTTGTTGCTGCTGTCCCAAACGATCGAAAGCTCGCTACTTTTCTCTCTCTCTCTTTCTCTTATTCACTGCTGTGTAAGACACGAATTCAGTCCGCATCCAACACGAAGCAAGCCAAATTGACCCCAACTCAAATTCTCCTTATCCGTCGTCGTCGTCGTCGTCGTCGTCCCTTTCCATCTCATTTATACATACACGAACGCGCTTATTTTGCCTCTTGTTCCCATTGAAGACGAACGGGAATGAAGTAAGACAATAATGATCCTTCAGCGCTTTCAACTCTGCTCTCTCCCCTCCCCCAACCCTCCTCTCGCCCTCTTTGTTTTGGCTCGTTTCTATTTTACCCCCCGATACATAATGTCTGTCTCACTCAGCGCGCGTTACCACCTCTTCGTTCGTGTCCACGTAATTAAATTCATCATAGAGAATTACGGTAAGAGAACATCGTCAAAGTATATCGAGTGTGTAGAAAGCAGTACGACGTAACGTACGATATACCGGTAAATACCGCTCAATTAACAGGTTGACCGCATAGCAGTAAATATATTAATCAGGTTCGCTATCTTAGTTCATTTTGATTTTTATCAGTGTTCTACTATGGGAGAAAAGAATTTCAGACCCAAAACTTAAAAATGCCAGAGTGTATTATATATTTGTACACTCACACATCCATAATATAAAAGTTACACATAAGCCGCGATGGTATATCGAAGCCGCACTAATTACGCGACTCAAAAGGAAAGTCGAGTCAATGATCTCGGGTCGTAAGTTCATGGGATTACCAACTACCCTGAGGGATATAACGGACGAGTCGCGTAAATGTTCAAGACCCGACGACACACCTAGCGATAGCTTTTCTTCGTCCTTCCTCGTCTCTCCGCGACTCTTCTTCTCGTTTCTTCCCCTCGTCTCATGTTTTGCCACTTCATCTCTTTCTTGTTATGGCATAGCAGTTTCGCGTCAGACTGTATTCCCTCTTCTCTCGCGTGTTAACGGTCCATTCTAAACTGTCGTTACGATCATTAGTCTCTTCCTCTCAGTCATCCCGCTTTCACTGTTGCTTTCTGATTGGTGACTATCCTTTCTGAGACGCGACGTCAATTTTCTGACAATATTATTACGTACGCTTTTTCACTGATGTTTTACATGCTACGAGAGTTACACAAAGAAAACTGTCCACTAATATTTGTTAATAATATCATTAAAAATTACTGTGTCACAAATTTCATGGGACTGTATCGGCCGTTCCATGTATCCGTTTATAGAGTAACGCAGTGAAAATTGAAAAGTGAAAAAATGTAATAAAATTGAAACAGCATATTAGCGTATTCCAGATATGATGATTTGCAAATGAATTGTCTTGTGCTTACAGAACGGATTGTATTCCAATCATATGCTGACGAAAATTTACTATAGTCCTCTATAAATTCCGATAAATAGAGATGGAATAATGGGTTGTTATAGAATACAGCCAGTAGTAATGTGTCACTACGCCGTTCAGTATAGATTGAAAATTCGGCTACGTATCTCTACTGTAACACAATGTAATATTTACTACTGGTGAAATTCCATGTTTTCATCATGAAATATTACTGCCAACTATACCTTCAAAAAATATGACGACGCATTAATTTTTCTATTCTCGTATGGCATACCTTCGCAAAGTGTGATAAAACAGTAATGTGGGATAGAATATTTTGTCTGCATAGAGGATACATGATTTTATTGCGAAAGATTGAACCAAAATGGAGTACATTAATATTAATATTAATGCATCAATATTCATATTAATTTTAATTACAACTCGAATAATAATAATTGCACGCATTCTCGCGGTACATCGTTCATATTCAATAAATTGAGATTTAACATTGTTCCTCTATATGGCGATGATTTTATTATGGAAGACAGAGAGAGAGAGAGAGAGAGAGAGAGGAGGGTGAGAGAGGGGATAGGAATGAAGAGCCAATTGATTAATAATTATGACGTTCAATACAAACGGTTGAAATAACAAAACATGGCAAGTGCCTGTCGAACACACATATATACATATGCGTAATTCGTAGGAACGTTGGTCACTTCGAGTACGTAAATAGCAAAAGCTCGATTGTTTCTGGTTTTCGGTTACGCGAGCGTGTCCACAAGCTTCGTGCTTAATTTCATCATCGAAAGGCCTTCGTTAAACATTACATTCAATACCTAATAACCCGAAACGTATAATGAAAAACAACATGACAAATACAAACGACGAGGCAAACGCCTACGGGCTTTTGTCGACAATTCATTTTTACAAGAGACTTTGGAGAAATAAAAAAATCAAGTCAAATAAAGGTACTGTGACATACGGGCTACGATGAAAAACGATTTAATAATAGGATTTGCCAGCGAAATGTTTTCACAGAAAATTTGAAACTAACAGATACGTTCGATTTGCCAAGAATCAAGCGAAGTATACGAAGCAGGGCTTTTGAAAAATATTATTCCGCTCAAATCGCGAATATAAGAATGCATGGGTATTTATCATAAATCGATGCATGTAAAAATAATTTTACGACTTGCCGAGCATATTTGATAAGCTTCTTGATACAAAGAGAAAGCTTCCAGTTTGAATTTTATATGATTTTGGAGTTTCAAAAAAATTCAGAGTGAGTTAACATAATATACTTTAAGAGCATTTTATATGGAGAAAATAAAACAGACAAGATCGCGAGTTTCTTTCAACATCTTTGTGCCAATTTCCGAGGTGCACGCTCGCGAAGGACATACAAACCTTGGAAATATCTTTTTCTCTCAGCCAATCCAATGTGGTTCCATTCCGTACATTCTATATTACTCTGAATTGGTATTGATTTCGTATAGGTTGTTTCGTGTCGAAAAAAAATACGTACCACTTTCAATACATTTAGAATTATATAGTTTTATAGTGCTATTTATTCCTTACGAAAAGAATAATTGAACAAACAATTGTCAAGTTCACCACCTTTAGACCATTTGGAATTTCCTGAATAATTTAATATTCATCTTTTTCTCTCGTGAATTTCCATCGTTAAACGATTAACGTTTACATTTCTAAAGTAATCGGAAAATCCTAATCCGGAAATTTTTAACCTTTATTATTTTATTGATAACTGGTCTCTTCGAGAGTCTCTTTCATTCAATAAGAAACATTCGGCGTGCACACTTTTTATTATAGCCGTGGTTTGCATATTTTTTGCCATCATAGAAAAGGGATTAACTCGTCCAAAATTCCCAGTCATAAAATCATTGTTCGGTTAAAGAGCACCGGTACTCCCTTCCCCGTTCCTACGCTATTCCCCACTCCAGGGCTTATCTATCTAGAATTCCCGAATTTTCGAGTATTCTTTAAGGAAAACGCATTTCCTCCCACTTAATCGAAATTAACCAATGAAAATAGGTATGCAAAATATTACCCTTTCCCCCAGCCCTTCCAAATTGGTCACTCTTCGCTAAAAATTATATGTTAGAATAAGTCAGTCTTGTACGAACCGCTAAACTCACACATCTCAAAAAGAATTATTTTCACAATTGTTATCTTTTTTTTTCTTTACTTTTGCTAATCAGAATTAAATATTAAAATTTGTCAATCACAAACGTCTCCGTTTATTTTTCGAAACTGATTGTATTTTATTAATTTGAAATATAACGTACCATGGCAGAGATCGTTGCTATCAAAAAGCATTTTGGAACTTACGCCTCCGAAAGAAAAAATAATAGTTTTTATTTCGCGATTTTTATGGTACATAGGTGAACGGGCCATGTCCGGATAATGCTTTCTTCTCCCGTTGCTACTACGAATCTCGGCAAGTTTGCATTTTCGCAAAGTATAATCGGTGTCGCCACAGTGACGATGGGGAGGAAAGTCAACATTGGACGAAAAAATAATCTCAACATTTTTACGATACATTATTAATATAAAAGTCAACATCTTGATGAATTGTCGAAGAGCTCAATTTTTTCTCCCATATTTTCCTTTCATATTGAGACACGTTTTTTTTTTGTTTTTATATTAAAGAATCTTCACCCGACGCGACCGTGAACCTGCGGTTGTCGTGGCTCTATTTTACTTCCTTTCAACTATTTTATTTATTTCGATGGGTGCCAAATTGACTTAGCAAGTTAATATTATGAAAATAAAAACAACGAAAATCACAGGGTGAATTCACCGGAACGATCCATTATGATCGAAAATATTTCAAAGCTATTCAGAACTACACGGGGTGACAAGCGAATATGAAATCTTCGTTTCATCTTGGGTACACAGCCGGATGGATCGACAGAGGGGTAGAAGACCTTTTTTCGCTGTAAAATCGCCTAAGAGAAATTTTTCCACACGCGGGCTGATTTCATACACAGAGGCCGGTTATCAATAATGAAAATATGCCTTATTGGGTAAACTTAAGAGACAAGACCCCTGAGATCGACTCTTAGCTCTCTTGGCTGTCGGATTCGAAGTCACTTCGATCGAAGGAGTCGATCGAGTTTTCGCCTATTAATCAATTTACAACGTATGCGGGCTAGACCTCATAAGTCCTCATATCCTAATATTGTTGTTATTACAGTTGTTCTTAAGTTTAATTGTACGCGAAGGATCTTGTCGGGTTTGTGACGTCGAAGCAAGATTTTTCCTGTCACAATAATAATTTACACTTTTTTTTAATTTTTCATTTGTTCCATCGTACGGTTATGGCTTACAATGAACTGGATCGGGAGTATAGCAATTCTATAAGTTGTTGGACGTCGTAATGAAGTGCTGTATGCGCCGGAGAAACAGGAGAGTCGAAGCAGAGAACGACGTTGCATATAATAACACACTCGATGGTGTTTCTATTATGCACCGGAGAAGGATAATTTTCCGGGTGCAGCGGAGGATAGGCGAGAGAGACTGGCTCGTTATCGGGGAAAAACGATCTGACGTATATATACATGTGCCAGGCCCTGCTTCCGTTGGTATGTGCCTTCGTATATCTCTCTAATGCGATTACGTGGAGTTTATTCACCATCTTCGCGCACATACACACTTAACTAAACTACGTTGTACTTTATATGATAGCGCGAACGATATTATACCCCGAGCGGTAGCACATTCGCTTACGTCCTAGTATTGTTCTTATTGGCCAATATTTAATTCAAACAGTTCTAAAGAGGAGTCCTAAAAAAATCCACTTTTTGCCAACATTCTTTTCATCACTTTCTCACTTCCACACGAATTTGAATCATTAAAAATAACAGTCAGAGAAAAGTGTGCACGATCATTAAAAACAATATGATAAGGGCCGCAAAGTGCTGGATTAGTTTAGAGGTATTTTTGAAACAGCGAGTCGACACAAGCTCATTTGCTGAACTTTCGAAACGATAAAACTTGCTCTGCGGATTAGAACAGTGTATATAGCTACGTACATAATATATTCTTGTAAGCTTGTCACGGGGGGTATTTCGGGTTTGAGTGTTCTCAAGCTACGTTCGTCTCGAGAAAGACGAGATACTGTATATTAACCACAGAGTTTTGATGTTGGTTTAACAATATTAGCTCATTAAGTACAGATGCCCTCCGACATGAAGCGAAAATACGCGCGCGCGAGAGAGGGAGAGGGAGAGGGAGAGGGAGAGAGGGAGGGAGGGAGGGAGGGAGGGAGAGAGAGAGAGAGAGAGAGAGAGAGAGAGAGAGAGAGAGAGAGAGAGAGAGAGAGAGAGAGAGAGAGAGAGAGAGATTAAGTAAATAAAAGATCCGCCCCTCTCTCTCTCTCTCTCTCGTGGCTAGAACAATAACAAAACTTCTAGCAAGTAGCCTCATCATGCCTGTGGCACATAATTAGTGTGTATGGCAACAATATGAGGAGTGTAATATACTTATGAGAGAAATGTTATGGTAGTTTAACGGTAGTATGGTGAATACAGGTAGTTGAAGATGAAAATCGAAAACTGCGATCAGCGTCGAATTAATATATAGCATATACACGCCGCATTACATCTCATACATGTATCTTTAGTCCGTGTTCATGTATATAGAACTTCATACCCAAATATTGATTACAATTAACTATACATAGAAATTTTGAGTAACACCGCGAGCCTGCATGGCCATTGTAACGATTCAAATTTCGAACATCATTTCAAACGACAGACGCAAGTCTACCAGGAGCCACGAATATGCGCACAACATAATCTCCGATCGTTTCAACAGTTTGCTGCTCCTATGGTGTATTGATTTATTGCTTCACGAGTTCTATAGCCTAATTGTGGCTTACCAATTATCTAGGATACGAACACGATGGCATCGAAGAAAATGGACAGAGCAAGAAACCATATGACCAAGTAATTAAACTTTTATATTTATATCCAATTAAAAAAAAAAAAAAAAACCATAACTTGTATAGATGAAAATGACAACAAAACTATAAAGAATTTGAAACTTGTAAATAACTTAATTGACAAGAGTGAACAGTAAATAACAGTCTTATCGTTATCATACAATTATCGTAATCCGTAAAAATTGACTCGAAATTTATAAAATTGAAATACCTTCAAATAACTCGAAAAATATTTCATTCGACATATTGAATATTTGAGGACAATTTTTATTTATGAATCGTGAGTTTGAATGAGTTCAGTTGATCGGACAACAAATGAAGGAGGGAACTTTGGCGATTCAAATGTATCAATCGTCTTGAGATTTCATGTGAAACGAGTCTCGTAATAGCGAAGAATTGGTATGCTGGTACGAGAAGGTAGGATCTAATACGGGTCAGCACGATGCACGAGTGAACAAACAAGTGCCCGGTGGTCTCCTCGAGTCCAACATTACCACGAGCAGCGCGTAATTAACTCCAAGTGGCTAATTAATATCAACACCCAGCACGGCTCTCGCTTTTCGCTCGTTTAGCCCTTAACCCGACTATCTCTCTCTCTCTCTCTCTCTCTCTCTCTCTCTCTCTCTCTCTCTCTCTCTCTCTCTTACTCTCCCGTGTACCACGACGCGTTGGTTCTCCCATACCCCCGTAATAAACCCCTTAACCGCGTTCTTTCCCTCCGGTGAATCCTGACTCGGCTGGCAAACCAACAAGCGGCAAATTTTCGTTTCGTTGGTATATGTACGCACTATAATATACTATGTATTATGTATACGTATATATATAAATATTGTATATTATATCCATGTACGTATGTATACAAGACCTTTACGATAAGGTTGCTCTCGTGACAGCAATAAAAAGAAGAAGATCTGACCAACCACAAAGTGTCGGGAAAATTGATTTATCGCATCTCTTTAAAATGCCACACACAGCTTTTTTCGTCCAAGTCGGAATAAGAAAAAAGAATACACTAACCTTTATGGGTACGAAAAAATATGGAATAATTTGGCCATTATGAAGAATTTGTTAAATCGGTGTAATGAAGCGTGAAAACGGTACCGCTGTATATTTTAAAAAGCGGAATTTATTATTAAGGAGAAGAAACTTTCAAGTCGCATCCAAACTACTATCTCGAATGGTAATACGAGAAGAGCGAAGTTTGTTAAGATATGACCCGGTTTCTTCGAGCTCCTCGTGAGCTCAGAAAAATATAGGTGAAAAATTCGTAGAGCCAGTGGAAATATGTACATACATACTGAACGTATAAATTTATGTATAAAAATATATATAAATCGGGGATATGTATCATTGTAATTAAAAATATTTTTTTTTGCTGGCAGCAAAGCAAAATGACATTACAAGGCGCGGTGGGAAGGCGTTTTCTGGGCTCCAAAGCGTTGCTTCTCTCATCCACGAACCGTTCGTTCGTCTAATTACGCACTAAACTCCATCGTTTCCTCATCATTTGCTAGAATTGTCCCTTTCGTGCTTTCACCTACTAATTGATGCGTTTTTGTGACCTCGTTTCTTCCGTTAAAGAAAAAAATCGTATACGCCTTTTTAACTCTTGATACGAATCGCTTTTTCTGGGAGTAAACAATGTTCGAAATTCACAAAAATCACGAGGATTCATTGAATGAAAGCTGTACGTGGAAAAGCTTGAAAAAAAAAAACCAATTTTCGTATTTAAAATACATGAACATTTGGTTGTTGATTAATATAGCGAATACCAAATTGGCCTCTGTCTCTGTGATTCCGAAGAAAAATTGGTATCTCCACGAATGCGGTATTCCACACGAGTAACTCCTATTTCTATATTCAAGCTAGAAAAACGAAATAAAAATCAGAAAAAAAAAGAAAATCATGTTTGTGAGGAAAAGAAGTTACAATGGACGAGGTGGGAGGAGGAGGAGGAGGAGGAGCAAAAAAAGGGATGAAAAACGAAATTGCGATAAATCTGTGGCATGTTTGCCCCGAGAGTTTCGTTCGTCTCACGTGCACTCTTGCCTGGGCGTGCGCGTTCCATTGGGCTTTCCTTTTCTCGCGGGTAAATACACACATGCGGACACACGTACAAATACATAAATATATATATATATATATATATATAGATACTTTTCACTCGTGGCGAAACACAACAAAAATAGCGGATGTGCTGTGCAGAAGATGAAGAAGAAAGAGCATGGAGCGCATGAGAAAAGGAACAATACGAAAATGCTCAAGACGAAGAACGAGAAGAAAAAAGAGGAGCGGCACGGCGAAAATATAGAGACAGGGAAGAATGTAAAAGACATGAGCTCTGATGCCGTGTGTATCTCAGCTCCATACGGCAGCGTGCTATATAGCGATGTAAGAGGAGAGGCCCCCAGGGATTGTTACGAACCCAGGCGAACCTACGTCCTTGGCGTGAAAACGAAAGAACGCGCGCGCGCGCGCCACAAGCTGCTGGGCTCTCTATATATCCAATCCAAAAGTGAAGTAATGTACGTACGTTTGCTCCTTTTGTATGTACATATATAACATATATATTACAACTCACATACATACATATACCGCTACGAAGCAAAAAGCCCTAACATCGCTTTATTTCGTATGTACAATCTAATCTTGCTGGTTACGTTTGGTAGCACCCGGTATAACTTATTACGTATATGTGTCATATGATGCATAAGCCTCTACGCGTCAAATCGATCTGCCTGCGAATAACCTCCGAATATTTTCTTCATTTCGAGATGACGGTTTGAGCAACGGATAAAATAGTCCAAATTTATAATCAAGATAAAAAATATGTAATTGATACCAATTGTCGAAAAATTATTGAATTTTGTTCAATATTATTTTGTTTAATATTTCCATTCGTTACGACTCCGCGGTGTTCCATTTAGGTGTTCCTTGTTTCGTAATTTGGAATTTTTATTTTTTCTTCGAAGAATCTTTTAACGAAGTGTGATCAAAAAAAGGACTATTTTTTATTTGCTCCAAATATTAAACTTTCAAAGCATCTTTTTCAGTGCTTGACCTTGTTGTTTTTTTTAAATCAAATTCGTGTCAGTTAGACGTGTTGGTTTATCGTTTTATGATGCATCATAAAACATCAAAGACGTTCAATCTCGGTCGCTACGTCAAGTCGACGTAGCTGTCAACGCGCTGTCTATATCAAGAATATAAAGATATATTAAAGCATGTATCTATATATCTATAATACATATTTCTTCTATTATACAGGAGAATGAATAACATACGAGAAATTGTACATATAGGGATGTGCGTAGGAAAACTAGATTTCCGCGAGTCCTTGCCCCACTTGAGCCTCTCGTGTTCACCCACTGTGGTGTACACTTGTCTCGCTCAGAGAACGAGCACCCTTCCGAGCTTGTGCGTAACCAGTGACGTAAGAGTAACGAGATGAGAATAACCGTGTGTTTGTGAAGAACAAGTTACGTCCATACAAATACGTCTCGTACGCACGTATTGCAGTTTATCCACGAGGAATTCGCGTAGTTTGATTCATTCAAGTTTATGAATAATAGAAGATAATTCATGAGTAATGAGTTAGTTTTTTTCCGGCTTTTAAAAAATAAATGGACGAAATATAAACATTAAGTTCCAGCTCATTATTTTATGTATCCACTGACGAATTGCTTATTAAGCTTGAGATTAAAAATAATTTACGGGACGAAAGTGCGAAGACGAAAAAACTTACCCAATGTCTGGCTGCGGGGTGTCAGGGACGGGCTTGGTCAATGCGGAGGCTATTAGCCAGCCGTGCTTATGGGGCGCATTTGCGCAACCTCCACCTCCGAACTGCTCCGACCGCGGCTATACATCCTGTAAACGAAATAATACAAAAATATTTAATTACGGTTTTCGATAATCTCGAAATGATTTGTTTCAATTGAAATATGTTGTTTTCAGTTTTTCAGAGCTTTTTCGAGCATAAACATGTACGAAAGACGCAATCATACACAACGATGAAACATTGGACCTGTCTCGCCCAAATTTATTCGTGGGGGTCGTTTTGATGGTGGTCAAACAACGCGTATACAGCACAATGTGCTTCTGATGCTGCTGCTGTTGCTGATCCAAGGCCATCAATTTCCACGTCTGCATCGAGTAAATAAGCGAGAGAGAGAGAGAGAGAGAGAGAGAGAGAGAGAGAGAGAGAGAGAGAGAGAGAGAGAGAGAGGGAGGGAGAGAGAGGGAGAGAGAGAGAGAGAGAGAGGGAGGGAGGGAGGGAGAGAGAGAGAGAGAGGGAGCAATCCAGTCGCTATAGCGATAGTATATATAGCAATATACATCTAGATATTTTAAGGCAAGGCCGAAGATTGAAATGCCCCTGCTAGCAAAAGCTCGTTCAGTGGCGTGTATATACCCGATATAAATTGTCGATGGCATGTGTTTCCCCTACGAAGAGTTTTTTTTTTTTTTTCAGGAAAAAGTGTGATGCTATTATCTTAACTGCGATGCTATATAAGACAGTACAACTTCCGCCATAGCGCGAAGACAACCGAGAAAAACAACTGAATTATTTTACTGAAACCTCGTGAAATAAAAATGTTTGAATTCTCGATAGAGAGTTTTATTATTTTGTGGGGATTCTTTGATTGGTAATTACAATTGGGCTGAAATTTTTTGTTTATGTATCGTCATAGTTAAAAAAACATCATAGTTGTTGTTATTATGGTGGCGCATGACCGTATTTATCAAAAAAAAAATTTTTTTTTAGAAAAAAAAAATTTTTTAATTTTTAATTTTATTTCAGTTTATTCATTTTAAGCCCTCTATTTGTTGTGATTGCTCATTATAAAAAAGCTTAATTGCGTCAAAGAGTGCATGTGTGCGCGCTGGCCACTATGCGAGAGATACGCTCGGCGAAAAAGAAAATCGGCTATATAACCGGCCATGTGGTAATCGCGTCGTCCATATTTTGGAATTCACGCCATATCCGTTCAATATTTTGCGTATACGCTCCTAAACCCGGATCGATGAAATTTGTAGAATGATTATCTGTCAGATGTTGAAATATCCCATAAATCGAATTGAAATTGAATTGAAATATGAAAAAGCTCTGTCGTTCACCAGACTCAACCGGAATAAACGAAATGCCGTCGCAAGATTGATTGTACAACCAGTACATTCCATTGTACGCAATACACTGGATGGTGTAAATTCTTAAATTTTTGAAATTTTCTTACCTTCTTGTATTCTATTTACGTTCTTATGCTTACATTTACAGAATTTTCAACGTTCAATACACTATCCGTATTATGTATTATATGTAATGCCTAGTGTTTACATTTATAGGAATCGCTTGAGAGCTCGTTTGTGAGTATTAAAAGTTAAATTTTGTGACGTTCATTTTTTTAATGTCACTTAAACATTTGATTCTCCTTTCTCTCCTGCTCGACTCTCCGGCCACGATAAAGCTTCGCAGGGTCTCTCTAAAACGAAAGAATTATTATATTTTAAGATAATTTGACTAATCGCGTCCCGAACACGTTTTTTTATTGTTATGGCGAGCATCGTTGGAGGAACGGGGAGGAAGCCATAGCAAAGGGAATAACGATAACATGGGCAAAGGAGTCGGAGAGAGAGGGCGACATTTCAAATTTCGAATTTCAACGTCGGCGTACTTCGAGCGAGGCTCGTACGCATTGGGCACACGCGATATACCGGCACACACACACACTCACTCACAATTTACATCAACTTTGGGAATTTTCGGGAATCTTCGAGAACATCACGATCTTCGTCGTACAGCGAGGTCGGCTGTAGTGTCTCGTTGTTTCAGGGGAGTCGCAATGTTAGATAACGTCGAACTCTAGTTACAACCATCGAGGATATTCTCGTTGGATTTTTAGTAGCATCTTTATTATATCTTTCTTTCTTTATTATTCGCCGTCATGAACTTATTATTCGGGATAGGGGTTATTTAATGGAGAATAACGAAATATAATTATTCCCGGTAAGAATTCGGGGGGCCCCGTCTAACGCCCGCAATTAATCAACTTGTCACGCGCCTGGCGCACATTTTCGCGAATATTTGAGAGAAAGAAGGAAAAAGGGGGGTGAGAGTGCTGTGTTTGACTCTCGATTTCGTTAGATTTTCGGTGAGCGTTGAGCAGGACGCACGTGCTTAAGGAAACGGTAATTAATCCCCTATATATATCTCTCTCCTTCTAGCTTTCCGAGTCGGTCAGTGAGGGTTGCTCTAATTTTCCGTCAATTTAACTCTGAAAGTTGAAAATTGAAAAAGTGTTCGATTTTGTTAGACGCAAATAAAAATTCGGTCGCGACGGCATCTTCGCCTGTTGTGCTTTATTATCCATCTTTTCTTTTTATTTTTATTGACTCGTGTTCGAAGTGATCGCGAAGTAGCTTACGATAAAAATCCGGGCAATAAGAATAGTTTCGTGGCCGTGTCCGGAAATCTCCCGATATTTTGTGTAATTAAATCGTTACCGTCTTAATTTTTGTCCTGTGTTGTACGTGAGAATATTCGTGAGGAAATAAGAGTGAGAGAAACGATGATCAAAGCGTGAGTGGGACCGGGGAAAGAATAGTAATAAAATACAGTAATAAAATAGTCCGGCCGAATCACCGATTATCATCGGGTATTCGGTAAATTATTGAATATTTTTCCATCGCTTTATTCCGTCATTCAATTTATTTAAAAATCTTTTTATTTCTTTCCGTGAGTAGTTCCACGGTTAGAATTACGGGCTCGTAGTAGATTGTACGTGTGCGTAGAATCCCGGTCGCGCGAGAGTGAGAACGAAGAGTGTGCGAGTTTACGAATATTTTCCCGTCTCACTTTTTCTTTTCGCGGATATAATTTCCTTATTCGCTCTATCAAATTAATATTCCGGTTGTTTAAATGATTAAGATTCAAGGCGCGTGAACGAGATAAATTATGTAACAAAATTAAGTGACTCAAGATTGACTAATAAATAATTCCTGTTCGTTCATTAAGAGTGCTCAATTTTCCATAATTGCTTGACCTCGCTCATTCCGCTGTTGCAAAGCCGGTCAACCGTTCTTTTCTCTCTCTCCATGATATTGCTTTGTGTCATGTTTTTTAAGTACATTACTTTTTTTAGTTACATAAAGAATGTAAAAAAAAAATTTCAGCCCGATCGTAGGTGGAGCCCCACTTTCGAATAATTACCCTTTGATTTATCATGAATTTCGATACTAGATTCATTGATCATATGGGAAATCAATATTGTTGACGAACAATGAAAAAGGACAAAATGTTTACCCTTTAAAAAAGAAGCTTGATATCGTAAATGTTATTTATTGCGAGTGTGATTTTTATTAATATTCACAGGACATTCGGCAATGTCAATGAACAATAATGACATATAAAACGAGCTGAACAAAATACAATATTCAAACTGATTCGACGACACGGTTCATTGAAAATCGGAATTCGAAATCCTATCGAAGAGATTACGTGAAATATCTCGTTGTTGATAACACTTGCGGAATTTCGAGCTCCGGAAACACACAATCGAGAATTTTCTCATTGGCGAGACAAATAGAAAAGAGGAGAAGAAAGAGAGATTCCGCAAGGGAGGAGAGCGGAGATGAGAGAGGAATATGAAATGGGAATAGAAAGAGAGGATTCTTTGCGTCATGAGATGCGAGTCCCCGACGCGGTGCATCGCGATATGCCGTTCTCGTGTCTGATTAAAAACGTCGATATATATTGTAACGTTGTGGAATACAACGTTACGAGGACGATTCGAATTAAGTGTGGTAGGCGGCCTGGATAGCTCAGTTGGAAGAGCACTCGACCGGCAATCGAGAGGCCCCGGGTTCGAACCCCGGTTCAGTCCCTGCCGCATTTTTTTCGGATCGTTCCTCCTATCCCGTTTTTCCCCGTCATAAACTGGCGCCCAACGTGGGGCGGGAAAACATCAAACCTCGAAACGAACCTGAGATCGGCTTCCCTTTCCCCTACGAGCTCCGTAGTACCCCGGCCCCTTCCGTCCCTCAGACCCTCCCAGTCTGCAGTAACCCTTGAGTTCCCTTTCCCCCTACGAGCTCCGTAGTACCCCGGCCCCTTCCGTCCCTCAGACACTCCCAGTCTGCAGTAACCCTTGAGCCCCCAGTTTCACAGTTTCTCCGAGTAAGAGTCTGATCTGTCAGAGATAGATCAACTCTGGTGGGGGGGATTGTAACGTTGTGGAATACAACGTTACGAGGACGATTCGAATTAAGTGTGGTAGGCGGCCTGGATAGCTCAGTTGGGAGAGCACTCGACCGGCAATCGAGAGGCCCCGGGTTCGAACCCCGGTTCAGTCCCTGCCGCATTTTTTTCGGATCGTTCCTCCTATCCCGTTTTTCCCCGTCATAAACTGGCGCCCAACGTGGGGCGGGAAAACATCAAACCTCGAAACGAACCTGAGATCGGCTTCCCTTTCCCCTACGAGCTCCGTAGTACCCCGGCCCCTTCCGTCCCTCAGACCCTCCCAGTCTGCAGTAACCCTTGAGTTCCCTTTCCCCCTACGAGCTCCGTAGTACCCCGGCCCCTTCCGTCCCTCAGACACTCCCAGTCTGCAGTAACCCTTGAGCCCCCAGTTTCACAGTTTCTCCGAGTAAGAGTCTGATCTGTCAGAGATAGATCAACTCTGGTGGGGGGGATTGTAACGTTGTGGAATACAATGTTACGAGGACGATTCGAATTAAGTGTGGTAGGCGGCCTGGATAGCTCAGTTGGGAGAGCACTCGACCGGCAATCGAGAGGCCCCGGGTTCGAACCCCGGTTCAGTCCCTGCCGCATTTTTTTCGGATCGTTCCTCCTATCCCGTTTTTCCCCGTCATAAACTGGCGCCCAACGTGGGGCGGGAAAACATCAAACCTCGAAACGAACCTGAGATCGGCTTCCCTTTCCCCTACGAGCTCCGTAGTACCCCGGCCCCTTCCGTCCCTCAGACCCTCCCAGTCTGCAGTAACCCTTGAGTTCCCTTTCCCCCTACGAGCTCCGTAGTACCCCGGCCCCTTCCGTCCCTCAGACACTCCCAGTCTGCAGTAACCCTTGAGCCCCCAGTTTCACAGTTTCTCCGAGTAAGAGTCTGATCTGTCAGAGATAGATCAACTCTGGTGGGGGGGGATTGTAACGTTGTGGAATACAACGTTACGAGGACGATTCGAATTAAGTGTGGTAGGCGGCCTGGATAGCTCAGTTGGGAGAGCACTCGACCGGCAATCGAGAGGTCCCGGGTTCGAACCCCGGTTCAGTCCCTGCCGCATTTTTTTCGGATCGTTCCTCCTATCCCGTTTTTCCCCGTCACAAACTGGCGCCCAACGTGGGGCGGGAAAACATCAAACCTCGAAACGAACCTGAGATCGGCTTCCCTTTCCCCTACGAGCTCCGTAGTACCCCGGCCCCCTTCCGTCCCTCAGACACTCCCAGTCTGCAGTAACCCTTGAGTTCCCTTTCCCCCTACGAGCTCCGTAGTACCCCGGCCCCTTCCGTCCCTCAGACACTCCCAGTCTGCAGTAACCCTTGAGTTCCCAGTTTCACAGTTTCTCCGAGTAAGAGTCTGATCTGTCAGAGATAGATCAACTATGGTGGGGGGGATTGTAACGTTGTGGAATACAACGTTACGAGGACGATTCGAATTAAGTGTGGTAGGCGGCCTGGATAGCTCAGTTGGGAGAGCACTCGACCGGCAATCGAGAGGTCCCGGGTTCGAACCCCGGTTCAGTCCCTGCCGCATTTTTTTCGGATCGTTCCTCCTATCCCGTTTTTCCCCGTCACAAACTGGCGCCCAACGTGGGGCGGGAAAACATCAAACCTCGAAACGAACCTGAGATCGGCTTCCCTTTCCCCTACGAGCTCCGTAGTACCCCGGCCCCTTCCGTCCCTCAGACACTCCCAGTCTGCAGTAACCCTTGAGTTCCCTTTCCCCTACGAGCTCCGTAGTACCCCGGCCCCTTCCGTCTCTCAGACACTCCCAGTCTGCAGTAACCCTTGAGCCCCCAGTTTCACAGTTTCTCCGAGTAAGA
The DNA here is from genome assembly GCA_963989365.1 of Rhimphoctona megacephalus. Classification (NCBI taxonomy): domain Eukaryota; kingdom Metazoa; phylum Arthropoda; class Insecta; order Hymenoptera; family Ichneumonidae; genus Rhimphoctona; species Rhimphoctona megacephalus. The sequence continues at coordinate 40,731,954 of OZ022416.1, read as the reverse complement.
GTCTGATCTGTCAGAGATAGATCAACTCTGGTGGGGGGGATTGTAACGTTGTGGAATACAACGTTACGAGGACGATTCGAATTAAGTGTGGTAGGCGGCCTGGATAGCTCAGTTGGAAGAGCACTCGACCGGCAATCGAGAGGTCCCGGGTTCGAACCCCGGTTCAGTCCCTGCCGCATTTTTTTCGGATCGTTCCTCCTATCCCGTTTTTCCCCGTCACAAACTGGCGCCCAACGTGGGGCGGGAAAACATCAAACCTCGAAACGAACCTGAGATCGGCTTCCCTTTCCCCTACGAGCTCCGTAGTACCCCGGCCCCTTCCGTCCCTCAGACACTCCCAGTCTGCAGTAACCCTTGAGTTCCCTTTCCCCCTACGAGCTCCGTAGTACCCCGGCCCCTTCCGTCCCTCAGACACTCCCAGTCTGCAGTAACCCTTGAGTTCCCAGTTTCACAGTTTCTCCGAGTAAGAGTCTGATCTGTCAGAGATAGATCAACTATGGTGGGGGGGATTGTAACGTTGTGGAATACAACGTTACGAGGACGATTCGAATTAAGTGTGGTAGGCGGCCTGGATAGCTCAGTTGGGAGAGCACTCGACCGGCAATCGAGAGGTCCCGGGTTCGAACCCCGGTTCAGTCCCTGCCGCATTTTTTTCGGATCGTTCCTCCTATCCCGTTTTTCCCCGTCACAATATACACCCTCTATCGGGCTCGTTGTGTGTATATGTATGTATCACGATCTTCTATTCTGTCCACATTTCTGTTCGTATTTCTTCGTTTGAGTCTTTTTTTATTTCATACGCGTACACGCTCAGACGCGGTGCTATAGCCCGGGGAAACTTCACCAAGAGCGAAATCGGTTCAGGATATATTCGTTCGCGCTTTCGCCCTGAGTAGTCCATCGTCAACATGGAAAGAGGCGATGTGTACTATATACTTTGATTCACACACAGGCATACACACGAGTACGCATACACTATACACTCGAGTTCACTATCGTCTCTATTTCGCCCTTTTTCCCCTCAATCTCTCTCTCTCTCTCTCCCCCCCTCTTTTTCTCCCTTATTCTCCGCTATGGTATACGGCTCTGGCTTATTCGATTGTATCAGCGAGAGAGCTCACGACGATACCAGCATATAATGCTGCTATACGACGTAGGAGAAAAAGGGAGTGAGAGAGAACCCCAGAATGGGAGAAAGAAAAGTTTATATTGGATTTCATATTTAATGCAATATACATCGTACCACCGACGACGCTCTATCCGTGTGACCCTGACTGTTTGCCCGTGCAAACCTCCATCGCCAAATAAATTATTTATAGGTACCATACCGCCATTCGGCTTTTTCTATAAAAGCCGTGTATCCGCACGCTTTTCTCCCCGTACCCCGTACACACCGTACGTAGTACACATTCATCCTCTTTGTCGATGAATATAACCGAATAAACGTTTTTCAAGTTTTGAGTGCACTGCCGCGTGCCCCCCAAGACAATTGGCAGTATCGATAGTTCAACATCTTCAAATATCTTTTTTTTTTCTTTTATCGAAAATATATCGTAAGAAAAGCGTCTTTATACCTGTTATTTACAAACGACATTCCCGCATCCGCATTTAAATACGCAAATATAGTAGCGATTCGTATATTCAGGAGTCATCGCACGGTATTCATGTATCAATTGTTAAATTATATTTAAAAGGACACGAGATCTCGACACCTTTTATTCAGAATGAAATGCGACCGACCTCAGAATGACAAATTTAGTACGAATCAATCCTCGCTCTCTCCGGCAATTAATCGCTATTTTCGTATCTCAATTGTTCTTGTTTAAATCCGGGAAGGGTAATTAATGTCTTCGAAACGCGCCGTTCGTAACACTTTTGGTCATATTAAATATATTTGGCTACAACTATGTCATAGACAATTATACATTATTTTGTGAATATGAATGTCCATTCGGTGAAAATTAGGCCGATTAATGAAGGTACACGAATGAATGCTAACAAAAATTCTATTAATATTAATGATGTTGGAATTTGCGTTCTTGCGGAAAGGAAAAAAAAAAATTGTTTCCAATATTCCTCAAAATTTTGATGCATATAAATAGGTTACGAAAATTCTATAGACAGATTTATTTTTAAAAGTTTCTCCATTTTCCACATTATATGGCATTTTGAGGTTATCGAGAATCGAGTCCCGCGAGGGCGATCTCGGAAGGCAGCCGAATTTCAAAGTAAATAACCGGAAAAACACAAAAATAATTCTCTTTGTTTTTTCGTCATAGCCGTTCAGAGAATTCCACGAAAAAATGGATTGCTCAACTGATGATTGAGATAATGTCCGAAAAGTATCTCAAATGTCGTTTGTCGAAGATTTTTACGAAAAATCAAGTTTAAAAAAAATGATGGATGATTTCGGTGTGTTCACATGAAAATATACATTGAAATACGTTGGTAGAAAAAATATTAGAAATCTTGATAGAAATGGATGAGCAGACAAACTTTTCTTTTTGATTTATATAATACAGAAATATACACGAGATATACGATAATCGTCTAAGAAAATTAATGGTAGTAAAACAACTTTAATCGCGTTATTGTTCTTCATCCTCATATAATATTCTCTTCATTCTCGGCGTTAGATAGGCGGTATGAGAGGGAACGAGATTGAACAGGCTGAGGGTTAATCCGACATGATAGAAATTACTGGAGTTTCGAGCTTTTCCCGTGGAGGCGTGTGCGTTGGTGCCAGGAGTCGCGGATAGGAGCCGCCGTGCGAAAGCAGCGAGAGAACGTGGGTATAGGGGAAAACCAAGTGCAAAAGACTGAGATGCGGTATGGCGCTTGTATAGTCCAGGAAACAGGGACTTTTGCAAAACAAAAAGTCCTGATAATGGATTTTTCAATTGGAATATGTTAGTGGGTGGCCCTCAAGTATAAATCCAAGTTTTCGTCTCTCGTCTCGGGCGAGGGGGGTGAGCGTTAGCCGCCATCTTCAAAAACGCATTTTTGCAAATATCTCGTAAACAGTGCATCGTACAAAAAAAATGATAAGGACCTTTTTTGCAGGAAATTATATTTCCTATAACTTGTATTTAAAACTTTTTTTCTCTATGGTTTATATTTTTTGAGATATAGTCAGTTAAACAATTCCAATTGTTGCTTTTGTTAAGTATCTTGATAATCGTTGGAGATACAAAAAAAATAGTAATAATCACACTTGTAGAGCATGAAATTCTCTACAAAATTTGTTGGAAACTTTTTTCTGTAAAATGAATAGTTAATGAGATACAGCGTGCTGAGTTCTAAACCGACACGCATATCACAGGGAATGGAAACGCGACAGGTCTCGAAAAAATGTATATCGCAACACGCTGCATTCTTATATACATTCTTACATTACATATAATAAGCGTATAAGATTTTTAGCATTATCGTGGATAAATTAATTTACATGTTATACGATGCCTACACGTAGACGTGTCAATAAAGAGACGCGACAGTCTTTGGCGGTAGATATTGAAGAAAGGTAAAAATGTACATCGACACTGGCACCACAACAAAAGTGAATACGCATATACATATACATAGCCTTTTTATAACCATGTATTGTCAAATCCAGTCACCTACCAGATCCCGTACCGGTATTATTATTTGAATGGAATACAGCTGTACAAAAAGCTAAGCAGCTGCTGGGTTTCTCCCAACATCTTCTTATCGTTTTCGACCTGCGGTGCTGTTTCCAATCCTGTTTGTCCCCTCCTCCCCTCCCCCCTCCTCCAAAAAATTCCTCGAACCGAAAGCAAAGAACCGTTTGGGAAGCTAAAATTTTAACGGACTGATCAGTTCTATTCCACAAGCGAGACAGTGAACACTCAAGCGTTCTATAATTTTTTACATTAAATTGAATATTGGAACATCATTTAAAACGAGAACGTATTTTATATGTGACAAATCTCTAAGTGACGAAAATGTACAAACAGTGAAAGAAAGAGGTGTGCAAAAACTTATAAAATAAAACATCAAAAGAGGGCAATCACAACATTAACTTCTATTGAAAAAATTGAAACGCATAAGGCAATATATAAAAATATCTTTAAACTGTATTTTTCATGCACATCCTGCGAATCGTTATGTTCGAAATATACAGAGCACGTGAGCTCGGTGTCATCGAATTATAGCGAATATTCTCGAAACGGCCCGACAGAGATGCCTTCGAGAAGGTTCGAGAAATAAGAAAGAAGTAACGCGATACACTTCATGCCATTCCATTGAGCTGTGACCCCGATATCGTTTTTATTTGGTAGAATTTTTTTCGTTGAATAGTACCCGATGAAAGAAAGACGCTGATACATTTTTAAATATTGACAAATTTTAGAGACAACAATGTCTTTCAATTAGTTCTATTAAAAAAAAAGAGTAAAATTCAAAATGCTCGCAATCACAATAGCTCGATGAAATCACACATGTGAAATACCTCATGTATACGGGTCGTATTAACGCAAAGGATGTTGAATTTATTTTGATATCATACCGTCCACGTGTACGTGGAGCAAAAGTGTATTGTGAAACTTATTATACTAATCACAAATATAAGTAACTTCCATAAGTTTGATCGAACATTGCAGTAAAAAAAGGGCTAACGTGTGATGAATTCAATATAACAGCGCGCAGGATGTATAAATTAATTTTTTATATCGTGTTCAATTAAATACAATTAAATACACAAATAAAAAATTATTTTTCGACAGCGTACACAAATTGTGTTACAAAGATTATGCTTGCATGATGGGAGAAGAATAATGGCTTTTGTACGCAAAAGATTATCGGAGTCATCATCGTCGGAATCACCGTTGCAATCGTCTACGTCATCGCCTTCGCTTTCGCCATCACTTTCACCAACGGAATCACCTCAGGTTGAAACATTCGATTTTGCAAACAAATGTTTCCTCTACGCTGAAGTGATACCAGCGGATTTTGAAGCACATAACCGAAAGAAGCCTTTGAGCTTGCGAACACGTGTCCACAGCGTGAAACACTTTTTCACCGTTAAAGAGACTATTTTGTCAAATGGTTAGAAAATCAAGAAGACGCAGATGCCCCGACATTAAGTGAACGCATCCGCAATGTTTCCAACACTGATAGCGCTAATGCAAAATACCACCAATTACGCGATTAAATACTCCTCCTGGTATAACGGGAGTAAAAAGAGGGCGACCATGCGATGGAATAAAAGAGACGATGGGGAACATCCACGCTTTCATTTCTGAAAATGACGAATGCGAATTTAAACTGTCGGAGCTTGAAACCCAAATCGAGGAACTCATCGACCTGATCGTCGTACAATTAAGTCACATTTGAAGAAAAAAAAAATACGGTGACGATTTTGCATTTTCGATCTTCGAGACCAAGACGCATACGTTTGTATGAAGGGTAAAGGATATAATATATTGTCTTCAGCTTGGTATGACCAAAGAAAGTGGAACAAAGAAGAGGAAAGATTACGAGTTGTCAAAGAAGCAGCCGTTATCACTTTGGAAGACATACGATCATACCGGTACGAAATGTAACATATTCTGCTTCTGATGATTTCATGAAAGACGTCGATTCAGCTATTCCAAAGTCTCTTAATTTTTTTTTTTTAGTGAAGTCATAAAAAAGAAAAAAAAGGTTCACCAGAGAAGCCGGACACAAAATGTACCAGCATTGCACATGCTATTATTAGTGCAGTTAGACCGCGCTCTTATTTCTTTGCTGAATAAAATGTCTGAAGTTGAATTTAAAACGTTTACGGAAAACGGTTACTTCGCGATACGACGTACAAATAAATTCTGGTCTGGCATTTATGTCAGACATGACGATTAAACAAACATTAATGCGGTCTATGAAAATATCTGGAGATGTGACCCAAGGTCGTGAAATCACGTGAAACAGTACGCTCAGCCGATGAACATTGGGAATGGTCTATATGCAAAATATCTGTAAACAAATAGAAAATTTCTGCGGCATATTTAGTGCTGTTTCAGAACAACGCGTTGACATGCGAAGCTCCTGAAATACTCGTGATAACAGTGGCGTCGAGAAAGTGAGTAATTGGTTTGCTGAACATCCTCCGTTCATCAAGAGCACAGAGGTATGGTCCATCAGCACAGGAATTGTTGGAGATGCATCTATCAACTGCCATCAGTGTCTATAAATTGGCACTGAGTTAGTAAGTCAAATGGCCGGGAAAGGTTTTAACTCTTTTCATTTTAAGAGAAGCAACAAAGTGCTTCCTTTAGTAGCTATCTCCAGCAGCATCAAAGCGGATTCAGCACCGATTCCTATTGACCCATTACTTCTGTTCCAAAGAATGTGCATTTCAAAAGAATCGCCAGATGATTTAGAAAATCATTTGATGCACGAGCTTGCTTGCGCCCTACCCTCTGTCATTATTCACGGAAGAAGGAATGCGGCATGGTGCAAAATCTACGTTATACAGCTGTTTCCGCAGTCACTGCCAGCCAATACAAGCCTAGGTCCCAATAGAATGGTAGTCGTGGACGGAGATTTTCTGTTGCATCGCGTTGTCTGCGATCGCAATTCCTCATTCCAAGACTCCATTTGTCTCAAGTATGTTGCATACGTACAGAATTATTTCGGTCTTAATACAGTGGTAGTTTTCGATGAATATCCTGAAGATATTAGTCTCTTGGGTACAAAGTCCTCCGAACGCCTTCGCCGGTCGAAAAAGCACTCTTCTGCGAATATTATCATCACCGAGACAATGATTGCAACAACTCATCAAGAAAAGTTCTTAGCCGCAATGACAGCAACAAATCTCGCATGATAGCAATGTTATCGAAGGAATTCGTAAAATCTGGAATTCGCGTGGAACTAATTGTGGAAGATGCTGACACACTGATAGTACAAACAGCTATGGAATTTTCTTCAAATTTCGATGCAGTCGTTATCTTAGGCGAGGACTTTGATTTACTCATTTTGTTGACCGCACTGACGCATAAAGAAAAAAAATATTTATTTTTGTAAGCCGAGAAAATGACGCACTCTAAAAACACTATACAGCCCACGTTGTCTGAAGCCTGAGTATGGTGAGAATGTTAGAGAAAACATATTGTTCCTCCATGCATTCAGTGGCTGTGAGACAACGTCAGCTCCGTATAAAATTGGCCAGAATAAAGTTCTGACAATATTAAAGAACCACGACGAACTGCTGACAGCTGTGTGGCATTGTTCAAAGACAAAAGGAGTGATCCAAATATGATTGCTCAAGCTAGCGAGCGCTTTTTCATTGCTCTATACGGAGGTAACAAAACCGAACCGTCCATCGATTCCCTCCGATATAAACGCTTTGAAAAATTAGCTCGTAACACAAAGTTCAACTTGACGCTTCTATCACCATTCTTTCCGAACCTACCATCAGGTTCAAGGTTGGCTGGGATTTCACCATGATCCGGAAAAATGGGGTTGAAAGCGGGCTGCGAAACGCTTATCCCCTGTCACAACAAATGAAGCTCCCGCACCTCCAAATTTGCTACAAGTTATATCTTGCGGGGCTGCCTGTGGATGCCGAAAGAGTGGTTTGAACTGTTTAATTATTTGTTCAAATTGCAGCGGTCAAACGTGTGATAACGCACCGCCTGCATTAGACGACACTGATGACGACGAATTGCAAGATGAATTTTTCGGAGATTCTTTTGCTTTGAATGGCACGCACTGAAAAAAAGGCATAGTGTTGAGAACGGAGGCGCAGTTGGCTCAACTACGCCCTGAGGTTGGATACGGCGAAACCAATGGCGTGGTTGACGCAACCTCCGCGCGTAGTTGAAGGTATTTTGTTGAGCCAACTATGCCCGCAATTTGAAGTAAAACTTTAAATATTCAATAGAACCAAAACATTTTTTGAATGAAATTCAATAAATATTTGAAATAGTATCATTGCATTGCTCGGGAAATGCGAAAAAGTATTTCAGTCAATTGTATCAATCATGTTTGGATTGAATGAATTGCATTGCGCAATTAAAACGTATAGTGATTATACCGAACAATTATGATTTTGAAATGACTAAGAAATATTTGAAATTTTTTTTTATATACATATTTTTTGGAATATTTTTTATTTGATATTTTTGATTTTGTATTTTGCGACTTTCAATAGTAAATACGATTGATCGATTTTTTACTCTAGTAAGAGCGCCTATCCTGACAGAATTAGGTGGCAAAAATTTGCTATATCAGCGTACTTTAATTGTACAATAAAAGGCTTTAGACCTTTTTACCTCGTAAAACATTGGGGTTCGGTTTTTCTCGACGATCGTCGGTTGGAGTGATCGATATTTAACGATTCAATGTCGGAGCTTTATGGGCACACGGACGGTGCGACGCTTACGCGAGAGCGCTCCGCCCGTGACCCTCTAGCGGATTTTTGCCATACCAGAAATCCAGCCAGGGAATAAGGCTGTCCGGTTACAATATATATAATTCGTGTTAAACAAAACTTATTGTTTGCGTAACAAAATTTTAGTAGCTTTAGCAAAAGGTTTATTTGTTTGAATAGTAACAAAAGATTTTATGCAAATTACTACTAGGTGATTAGCTTAATCACAAATTATATTCCGTTGATCTGTGATGTCATTGAATTCAATTCTCGCAGGGAATTTTATTCGATGCTATTATTTTATCGAGTCACGGACAAACCGTATACAACCCAACCTTCCTGTAATTATTTCAAATTCAATGGTTTCTGTGTCTCAAGTTTTATATTTTTTTCAATGTAACCATTTATTGCGGTTGTATCGCATGAAATACACTCAACTAAAATAAATTAAAATTTAGCGGCAAAATCGTAGCGTAGTTGTCTCAACGACATGACTTTCAATAAATCAACCACCGGGTGATTAACTAAACGTAATATGACTATTGGCGCAACAAAATTCGTCCAACCTCATCGCGCAGTTGACAATACTTTAATTTTTTTTTCAGTGCGGAGACAGAAGAAAGGAGCTTTCAAAGCTTTGATAATTGTCCTTCCGGTTCAAAATAAATGAAAATTGTATAAATTCATCCTTGATCTTTCAAATTGATTTATTATTCTTTTTTTTATTCTGTTTTCATTTAAATTTATAATAGACGGCTGAAATAGCGCGAAGAATGTATGTATAAATGTTCATTTCATTTTCAAATAATTTCTCAAAATGTTTTCATTATCCAAACTTTTCTCCTGCCTTCCATATTCCTTTTTGACATAATAATTTGTATTGTTAACTTATTATTGCTGTTTTATTTGTTATTAATAACAACTGTCGCGGTCAGCACTATTCGTCTTTCTCATGAATTAGCTAAGTATCATATTATCCTTTCATAATAAAATTCTTCGATTCTACTTTTTTTACATGCACCAGGAAAAATTTTCACTGATCGCTGATTTCCCATACGTGACGGCAACTTTTATTACACTATATCTCATTAACTATTCATTTTACAGAAAAAAGGTTCTAATAAAATTTGTAGAGAATGTCATGCTCTACAAGTTTGATTACTACTTTTTTTTTAAGTTTCAAATAAAAGTTATAGGAATTATAATTTTCTACAAAAAAGGTCCTTATGATATTTATCGTGTAATACACCGTTCGTGAGATATTTACAAAAAACGCGTTTTTCAAGATGGCGGCTAACGCTCACCCCCCTCCCCTCCCGAGATGACAACTTGGATTTACACTTAGGGGCCATCCACTAACATATTCCAATTGAAAAATTCATTATCAGGATTTTTTGTTGAGCGACCTTACCTTTGGTGCTATCTTGTCTGGACTCTTCTGGATTATTAATGGGTTTGTAAACGCGCGCGCGCGCGCGCGCGCGAACATAATAAACAGTATCTCTCACACCCTCGGTTTTCCATATTACACATTCTTGACACGAACACATCCGTTTGTCAACTTCGCATTTCCGCTTCGTCTTCAGCCTCTTTTTATCCCGACAATTGATATTATTCCAACTATTTTTCACTTCTGCCCTTCGTTTTAGTTTCGTGATGACGAGTGTTCATGCCAGTATGCGTATGTACTCTCATTTCACTTCGTGTAATGTTTCTCGACTTCATCGAGATTTTTCCTTTCTTTTATACAGTGAGCTCTTACTTCACTTTTTCCGATGAAACCTTAACGAGATTTTATTTAGTTGATTTTGATACTGCAAAAATTATAAACAATAAGATTTAGCAACACTTGATTATTCAGTAAAAGAATAAATATTACTTATCGGTTTGTTAGTTGTACGTTTCAGCAGCTATTTTTTTTTTTTTTTTTTTTTTCACGAATTAAAACCATCCGTGAGAACAGTCTTTTTGAAAATTCTAACCGTTTCTCTGAGTCATGGTTCGCTAAAGCGCAGAGAGACAGCCGTTTTTATAGCTCTCATAGCTGAAAAACGTGTGGCTTTTCGAAAGAGCTCGTTTGCTGACTGGCATGAACGAGAAAGACGTCTCGGATCTGCTAGCAACGGAGGGATAACGAGAGACGTGAAGAGTCGTAGCTTTCACTGCTTTCGCGTGAAAAGCGAAAGAACGAGAAAGAGAGAAGGAAAGAGAGGAAAAGCGGAAGGCCATAGGTACAAGTTGGCGAAAATAGGTCACGGTGCGGAGGTCAGATGAGACGGGGAGAGAAAAGCGAGATAGATGCAATGAAAAAGACGAAAGGGACTCATAAAAAATGGGACGGTTCACGAGAATTGCCTCGGCGACGAGGCTTCTCGTTCTTTCTCTTGCTTTTCGTCGTTAAACTTTCTTCAATTTATTTCTACCCTCTATCCTGCTCACTTATCCTCGTTACTCATTTCCAACTATCTGTGTCGGAATCTTCTTATATCTTATATACTTTCACGTCTCCAGAGAGAGTCTGCTATCCATTAATTACTAATCAATAATTAAACATTCTCCATTCGGTTCAGTTCTCCGCCCAACTAAAAAATTGGCTTATATAATCCAGGAATCGAACGATCATAGTCTTATTAATATGTGTATATATATATATATATATATTATGCATTAAAACACACACACACACACACACATTTTTATTCTAATCTACTTTTCTCCCTTCCTCGGTCTCGAAATATTTTAATTATCACATTCATTGAAAGCAATTAATGCGAGGAGGTAAAAAGCTTAAACGGACTTTGTGTACAAAGCATGTGCTTCCTAATCGATGAACACGATGAATATACATCGAAAATTCTATAATTACACGCGCGTCAAATATTGTGTCCCTCGCGCGTATCATTGACGTTGGAGACAGGATTATAAACGGTTAGATCGATAACATACATATATGTATATAAAGACGAGAGGATGGGACGCTTGATGAAGCGCAGATACATACAACGAGGAAACTCAGTTGACTATATGGTTTAATGCATTATTATATCGTCTTTATGCAATATCTATAGTTTACCAACGAAAAGGCATAATTTTGATGGATTTCAACGCCCAACCTGATACGATTTACAACCTTTTGTTCGATCCTGTATTTCATGAATAGCCTTCATGTCTATATCGATGGGTGGTATAACCAGAGGGAGGTGAAAATTCACACTGGGCCATCATCGCGAGAGAGGCAACAACCCCTCGATAACGTGTAATATCGAATTAGTGCGAGTGGGTTATTTGCCCGTTGGGAGTCAGCTTGTTCAATACTATACATATATGTATATATACACACATATCTTTATTGTAAATGGGATTGGTGGGGCCGCCTGACATATGAGCCGTTATACGAACGTGGTAGTTCTCCTATGATTTGTTCATAGCCCTCAATCGATAATCATATACGCACCCAACATACGCATTCATAAGCACACAACATACGCATGCATAAAAAGCAGTTTCCCTATTTCCTTATATAAAAAGTTCATGGGCAATCGAATATCGAATTTCCTTATATAGAAAATTCGTGAGCAATCGAATATCGAATTGCGAGGTTCGACTCTCTCCTCATTTTATTCGTACTGTGATTGGCCGTTTGATCACAGCCAACTTCATGTTGAATTGTCATCGAGTTTGACAGTTGATGCGGGATAATCATCAAATTCTCTCTATTCTCTCTATATAAAAAGTTCATAGGCAATCGAATATCGAATTGCGAGGTTCGACTCTCCCCATTTTATTCGTGCTATGATTGGCCGCTTGATCACAGCCAACTTCATGTTGAATTGTCATCGGGTTTAACAATTGACGCGGGAAAATCAAATGTAACAGTTATTCAAATTTTTCCGGTGTCGTGTCCAAATTCGTCTTTACTCTATCTCCACGTTATATTATTTGCGTTGTGATTGTTCGGTTAATCATGTACGAGCTCATGTTGGTCAAAAATCACGAGTTTGATGTACAAGTTCATGCTGGTGAAAAGTCACACGAGTTTGACAGTTTCCTCGATAATTCCATAAGTGACAGTTGTCTGACATTTATCTGTGTCACAAGCCAATATAAGTTTAAATATTCGTATTCATTGTGAACAAGAATTCAAATGATAATTCGCTTCAAAAAAGGTAAGTTGATATAATAGTTATTAAGGCTTCATAATTTTTTTGGTGTTTCGAACAACACGCTGATATGCAATTTCGCACACGTCGCTTTTGAAGCTCATTTTCTCGGGTAAATCAGAAGAATAAAAGAATCTTCTCATTCTTTTATTCTTCTATAATTAATTCATCATTTAATATCGGAACTGTTCTATTTCCTCAATTAACGAATAATAATTCTCGAAATTACAAAAGTTTATTTGTGTGGACAATCAATGATGGTAAATTTTTTATATTCAGGTTTATCTTTACCATCACACAAAGGTATAGGTGCAGAGAGAGAGAGAGAGAGAGAGGGGGGGGGGGGGAGAGGGGGGAGAGAGGTAGGGAGGGAGGGAGAGAGGGAGGGAGAGAGAGAGAAAGGGAGAAGATCTGATAAATCTTAGTGTAGGCTCTGGCTGATCCGGGCTCATCAATGCAGTAAGAAAGCTGCAAACGGTCGTTGACGGGATTTTAATGCTCGCCTCGTAAATGTATTACTGTCTCTGCTCAAAGAGAGTAAAAACCAGGAAAAGCCTCGATTCGAGCTTTGGGCTGAGACGAGCTGAGAGAATAAAATACAAAGAATAAGAAAAGTAGAAAGTGAAATAGAGACGAGAAGGTGGTGGGATGTATACCGTGTTTTCAGCATCCCAATTCCTCGTAACTTTATCTCCGTCTTTCTTGCTCCCTCGCGTATATCTCATAAACCGAGTGCAAATAGCAAGGCTGGAATGCAACGACGTTTCTCTCGCGAATAGATACTGGGAAGGACGCGGGCAATCGTTGGACTATGCACACCATATCTGTGGAACGACGCCGACGCGTCTCGCCCTCGAATCCCCTCGCGTTCAACTCGAATTCCCGAGGACGTGATTGCGTCATTGCGACTCGGCTATATATATAATTTTAGTGCTGGGGGTACGTGTATGTATACGTTTGCACTAGGATCGCCCAGGATCCGAGTACAATATATAGAGAATATAAGATGGACATAGTTATGTGCATGTAATGGTTATATATACACGTAGCGATAATCGATATTCTCCGAATAGGGTCGTCGAGGCAGATGCTCTCGAGACAACGTATTGTAACCTGTGAGAGTTCCTCACGACGCAACAACCGAAATAACCTCTCTAGAAGTGGAGGGAAGGACGAGGCGCGAGGGAATGGGTTATTGTACGAGACTATCGATTTGAAGCAACGCGTGTCTCTATTGGTTTTTGCCGATACAGATTGTTGTATCGGAATTCGCTGATTCACGATCTAACATAACTCGTGGCGAATTTTACGTAGTGCGAACCACGTAAAATGCGTTTTATGAATTTCGAGATATTCCTCCGTGTTGAAGCTCTTCGATTCAAAATTTTCCACATAAATTTTAATGAGAAATATACAATTTTGCTCTACACGTAGATCCGAAACATGTTTCGGGAAAAAAAGCACGTAGCAGTTTTTGTGCTCGTTGAACATGCACAAGCTACAAGGAGAAAATATTCTATTTATGTTTACTCAAATACGCATAAAAATTAGTGTGTGAAATTTTCGCGTGACTAGCGAGGAACATCAGTTTGGTGTCCCCCTCCGATTTTGTTGACACTCCTGTATATGAAAAAGCATTAGAAACTAAGAGATACGTATTTTTTTCATCAGCGGAAAAACGGTTCCAAGGAGCGAAACCACCTTTCAAAGTAAGGCATGTCAAGGGGCGATTTTGCAGTTTCACCCACAAGCACTCCACCGATTTCGATAAAACAAAAATCAAAATGTTTCTCATCTAAAACGATGAAAAGACCACCATGAGTGCGAAAAAAAAAAATAAAAAAAGTAAGAGGTGAACCACCCCTGCGTTTATCTATTTCTCGGCCCCCATTAAAAGGGGGTGGATCCATTTGAATGAAATGGGTTCTATTTTTATAAAAAAAAAACATGAAAATAAAGTTGACGTGTTTTTGTATTTTTTTTAAATAGCAACCTCAAGGGGGTAAACTACCCCCACTTGAATTTCGTTACCGCACTTGTTTTTATTCTATTTGGAATGTCTCTGCTGATTCGAAATACTTCTACAAACTCCTTTTCTACTTCGCCTCCATCGAAAATGCGAATTTTATGATTTTGGGCGGATATGCATATGTATGTTAACCTCAATAGGGCAGAGGGCAGAGGGCAGAGAGCTTACTCTCTGCTATTCCAATGTTTATGGGAAACTTGTATGCTACGCGTATACGAATAGGTACTCTGCTGATCTACTATTAGTGTTGCCGTACGCCACTTTTTTAAATTTTAAGAAAAAAATACAGGCGTGGAAATGCCATTACGGTATTTGTACTAGATAAGAATGTTATCAGGTAGTCATGATCATTTAATGTTTTTATTGACATTCTGATACTCGCGATCGACAGTTAAAATTAGTACAGTGAACTCTTGGTAAGTTTCCGACCTAAGGGCCGTAGGGGTGGAAAATGGAGAGTTATCGAGAGCCTCCACTCTCTGTTCTTTCATTTCACGATCGCGTGTGGTTTTAACTGTTTATGCGTGCGCACCGTATATGGATATATGTATGTTTAAAAATATACATGCATATTTGACGTATATAAAAATCAAATTAACATACGACATTCTTAAATTTTTAATTGATAAATGTGAAGAATGCTGCAACTTATTTTTTTTTTACTTTGTGTAATAGCAATCTTTTTGACGCCCGAATTATTTATATTGTATATTTACGAATAACAGACAATTAAAAATTATTCTTAACCCGTCAACGGTCGCGCTACGTACACTTTAAACATTGGGCGCGCGATGAGAGATTTTCTCACATGTATAGCTTCAAGTGCTTAATTTAATAAATATAAACTTGAAAACAATTTCGCTACAGTGATTGTGGCTATTAAACATTTTTATTTAAAAAAAAACCATAAATACTACGATAATTGACACTTAAAACGAAAAAATAATAATTAAAAAAATTCAAAAACAAAAATTCAACAAATTTTTTAAACACATCTATCATACAGAAGAATAAATTTGGTGAAAATAGAAAAAATTTCAAATGCTTATGCCCTTTGAAATTTTAATTGGAAAGATTCAACCGCTCGATGTTTTTGGATTCCGGATATGGAAAAATTTTGTGCGACATTTTTCAGATAGTATGATATTAATGGATACTGATACAATAAATCTACATTCGCGGAATAATATAATTAAACTGCAATCTCTTACGCATAATCAACTATCTCCAGGTTATACTAATCTTTTTAAATATTCATGGTTTAAAAGTAATTATATAACCGAAAAACCAGAATATTTTGAAAATTCTTCCAATTTCGATTTCGGTCAATCGAAAACACACTGTGAAATACCTGGTTGTAACAATATAGCAGTTATGAAATGTGCATGGTGTAAAAAGTCTTTATATTTGAAGCATTTTTTTGATGACGATCACTATTGTACGACGTATGAGCCATGATTACTGAAAATTATGATATAAATGAAACTATAGCATATGATTTCAATAATATAATACATGACAAATATATATGATAAATAATATTAATATAATAAGATATTAGGATTACATATAAATACGATGTTTTTTAATAAACGCATAAAAAGCGGAAGAGTGTGACTTCAGTTTTCAATATAATCATCAAATAAAATCCATTTGTAGACTTTAAGAGTGTTCATTCTACTTACAATTGATGAATTGTCAATATGTGTTTACGCTTGTAATAAAAATATGCTTCTGTATAGACGAGAAAAATAGCGTTGGAACGTATCCAGACATAAATATTGGAATAGTAGTGAGTAAAGGGAAGCTCTCATGGTGGACTTTTCATCGTTTTAGATGAGAAAAATTTTAGTTTTTATTTTATCGGAATCGGTGGACTGCTCGTGGGTGAAGCTGCAAAATCACCCCTCGACATGCCTTACTTTGAAGGGTGGTTTCATCCCTTAGAACTGTTTTTCCGCCGATAAAAAAAAAAAATACGTGTCTCTTAGTTTCTAATGCTCTTTCATATATAGGATTTTCAACAAAATCGGAGGGGGACACCAAACTTGATATTCCTTGTAAGTTGTTTTGTAATCGCGTACACAATGAATTGCATTCTACTCGCATTGAAAAAAAAAAATACTGTGTTCCTATGTAAATTTTCATAAGTACAGATCTCGTATATTCGAGCACGCTGTTTAGTGAAAGTTGGAAATTGAGCAATTTATCGTTACTGCGACACATGGTTATAATGACAACCTGTGAATTTTTATATTTCTATGATGAGAATAGTAAATCTGGTCTACTTCTGAAAAATATAACATACTCTTTTTTCCTTGTTTTGTTCGACATGGTTCCCCGTAAGTGTGTTAACACAGTAGAAATCCGTAATTAAATATTTTCTCCGTATAGGGGATATGGAGCAAAACGATCGAAGGGTCTGGAGAAAGTCACGAAGTAATTCTGCATCGATACGCGTTTGCAAACTTTGTCGTCTTTGGAATGCCTCGTCTGTATTTTGATATGCTGTACATTTGGATACATAGTTGTATTTGTAAACGTGGGGGAAAACAGTGAATTCAGACTGGTGTACAGGAATCCTATATAGAAGTTAGAGATCGCGGTAGTTTTCAACTTATTACACGCTCCCTCGCGGAACACACGGTTTATTCATCGTATATGCTTGTGGAGAGGATGAGCCTCCAAGCTGCAACCATACCGTCAAGTTTACACGTAATGTCGTTACAAAGTCGAACCCTTGAGCGATTCAGCATCCAACCATGGATTTATGCTCGATCTCTCTCTCTCTCTCTAGCTCTCTCTAGCCCTCTTTCTCTTCTACTGCTGCACCGCCACTCCGACCGGCTTAACGCCAAACTTTGCGGTTTGGCCTTGCGTTTATACTCGGTATAATCTTGGTTGCGATCATCTACTCTATACCCCTCGACGTGACTTTGATTACCAGATCGTGATATTCAAGGTTTTAGAGTTGGCTCGAAGTCACAATAATTAAATGTGACAACTGCCCTCGTTCGCACGCTCGTGGCTCTTTTCTCCTCTCCCTCATCCTCTCCCCGCAAACAAAGATAATCCGAGCTAACTCGAGCAACTTTCGATGCATAATCGGCGAAAGTTTTCCGATCGAATATAAATTCAAAACTTTTGTACACTTTGAACAGAAAAGGAATAAGGAAACTTTTTGACCTCTTTTTCGAGTCTCGAAAGCTTTATAACTTGCGCACATCTCCAAAAAGATACAAAAATTAATCAACATTTTTTTTTAAACCTTTCTTAGAAATTCAAAGAAATTCGCTATCAACATTATTTACATATAAAAAATGATAATTAAAAAAAAAAAATTGTGCGAAGAATAAGATTCAAAGGAAAACAATCACGACGACCAATGCCTTCGTTAGTTCGCATCGAGTTTGATATTCAAATTTACAATTGTAATTCTTTATATTTAAGGGTGAAATGGTTCGTTTCAATAAAGAAACTATGCAAAACGAGAAAGCATGACTTTGTGAATTTGCAATAATGTTCAGGCAACAGCGGTAACGCATCAGTTCGCTTTTCCGACCCCCTTCCCCTCCCCCCCCCCCCCCCCCCCCCACCGCCCCACTCTCTCTCTCTCCCTCTACCTCTCGGTTTTTTCACTTGACAAGGTTTCCGCGTATTCTGCTGGGTCCACGTTGGCCAATATTGCGTCGAAAATTTAATTTCAGCGAAAGCACGAGCAGCTGTTTTACAAAGCTCGTATATATTACACACATGCTGGTGCGAATGAAAAAAAGGATAGAAAAAAAGGAGCACCCCGGCTTGAACGGTGCGTGCGAGTATGTTGCGTTTGTACATTGTCGGCACGGCAAATGCACTCGGCGACATCGCACGCTCTGCAATAAAGAACGCGGAAGTGTTATGAATAGCTGGACGCGCGAGCACAAGCACGCAGTTTTAATGCTCTCCGAGCGAGAAATATATGTTTCACACCAGGCCACTCAATTACTGCCCATTATTTGCTTATTACCCGTGCAAAAAAAAATCAGTCTCGGCAAGACGTCTGAGCGAGAGTCTCGACGAGTCGTCTGACTGAGAACGGTTTGCGAGACTTTTTTAAATTCTTCCCGAGAGTCTCGCCGAGACTGTTTCCGAGATTTTCTTTAAATTTTTACGAGAGTCTCGCCGAGACTGTTTACAACATTTAAAAAAATTTTTTTTTGGGAGTCTCGCCAAAACTATTTCCAAGATTTTTTAAAACTTTTCTTTTTCTCTTTACATTTATTGATGGTGATAATGAATGACACTGGATGTAAAAATTTTTTTTTTAAGATTTCAAAGCCTTAGGCAAGACAACGTCTTAGTGCAACGGTTGCAACGTCTTTGGTCTTTGAGAGCAGACCATATAGAGCCTGTGATTTGATAATATTGAGTTGAAATCCCGACGAGACTATATAGAAATCGGGCGGGCTATCCGTGGACGCGAAAGAAGGCCACCTGTCGAATAAAATTGGAAGCTCTACGAACTTTCGTTTTTCCGGCTGGTAGGCGGCATCGAGCTGTTATCGTTCGCGTCCTCGTATAGCCTACCCGATTCTTATATAGTCCAGTTAGTGTTTTATCTCGATATGAAAAATCTCGTCACTGATCGCGTTGTTTGATTTTATTCTGATCAATATCAACATTTTGTCTTGCCTGAAAGAAACAGATGTTTTTTCTATCTCTTAATCTTTAAACTGTGTATAGACTATGCACTATATCGCAGCAATTCCCAAAAAATCGCGCCATGAATCTCGGATAGATTATTCTATCTAAGATTCATGGCTAGATAGAAAGTATCGGAAAGGGTCTAGGAGAGTCTCGGAAAGAGACTTTAGAAAAAGAATTTGAAAAAGTCTTGGAAAGAGTCTCGACGAGACTCCTAAAAAAATTTTTTTTTTAATGTTGGAAACAGCCTCGGCGAGACTCTCAAAAAAATAGTTTCAAAAAATCTTGGAAACAGTCTCGGCGAGACTCCCAAAAAATTTTTTTTTTAAACGTTGAAAACAGTCTCGGCGAGACTCTCGAGAAGCATTTTAAAAAAATCTCGCAAACCGTTCTCAGCCAGACGTCTTGCCGAGACTGATTTTATTTGCGTAGGTATTTTTCTTTTTTTCACGCTTCTTTAAATCAAATTTCTCCACTGACTCTGCGTCACGTTTCATTTTTGGTTCATATCGCGATAATTGTGGTTATTGATGCGATGTTCGATATGCCAAAAGGACACATGATCGATGTCGCATATTGGATATTGCCTATTTCTCTTATTATATTGTACCGTTTCGACGCATAAATTAATTTCATTATTATCGTTTTACAGGCAAATTTATACGTGGTATATATTACGTGTATGACGGATTCAACGCGTTTGTAATTAGTGGTAAACCCGATGCGAATGAGCTAAAGAAATAAATGCCATTGTGTAGCTATATGCGAAGCCGTAAAAAACGCGAAATTAATCACCCACTTTATAATCTAGAGTCGCGGTAGCGACTCGAGACATGTCTCGAGTATACGTAAATGTACTTGCACGTACATTTACGTATTACTATACTACGTAGTTACTATAAAAGTCGAAGACGAGTCGCTACTAGAGTCATTACAGCAAGCAGAGTGGTTCTGAACGTATTCCGAAAATTGTTTCGGCGATATTTAATGAATTACATCGTTTTGAAAGATGTTGCGGGTTTACGTATTTTTTTTTTTTTTTTCTTTCGATCGTGACTATTTAGAACTCTGTAGCCTAACGCATATTGGAAATATTAATGTTTCATTCTTCCGTGGCATCAAAAAAGGTGGCATTTTTCGCACACTTTTGACGTTTTGCGTTCGCTGTTTAGTGATACTAACTAGAAACTGGTAACATTCTGGTTATGTGAGAGTACGTTCGTCGGTGTGACAGCCGATTGACTTTTCTTCATGATATTTCATAATAAACACTGACAGCTGTGAGTTAAAAAAAAAGGTTATAAAGATCGCGGATGTGAAATTCTATATGCATAGTGATGTGAGGTTAAAAAAATAAGGTTATAAAGATCGCGGATGTGAAAGCTGACGGATATTTTTTTTAATATGGATCAGCCGTATGAGTGCGAGAGAGATAGCTACAAATTTCGAAGTAGAAATTAAAAAAAAAAAAAAAAATAAGGTTACAAAGATCGCGTAATTAGAGAAATGGCATATAAACATAATTGGACATTTTATAAACATAATAAAATTCCCACGTACTTGACCACATATACTTCAGTAGATCTCTATTTATTTATCAACTTTTTGTGAACTCACAACATTTACGAGAATAAAATTATCACCTCTGTACAATTTAGCTTAATTTGATAAGATAATGAGAGCGGTTACCCATAAAACTTTGTATAATGAGTTGGTTTTTAGAAAGGATTTTTGTGCGGAGAGATCTTTGCATGAACGACTTAGACGGATTTTTGTAAATTTTTGTGGGAATCGGTATTTTGGCGCTGGGTGGTGGGGGGGATTAACTGGAACGGCTATTTGGGGGGTGGGGTGGGGCGGGGGGGGGGGGGGGGGGGGGGGCGTAAATGTACTTGTCTCAGCTTTTTTCACAGCATTTATGCTGTTTTTGGCTAGGTTAAAGGCATACCGTTGCGAATTAGTAAAAGCCACAATGATAATATTGTTTGGATTACTATTTGCATTGATCGATTGATACGAGTATCGCTTAAGGAGGTTGATGATTCAAACCAGAATAGTAAAAAAGATTTATGAAATTTTTATAGGACATTAACGATTGCATCGAGGTGGCATCAATGGATTTTTTTTAGAATTTTCGTCTGTCCCGTTTGTGAGAAATTAAATAAATAAAATAGTTTTTTTATACATTCGCGCTTATGAGGATTCGTTCGATGATACATTAGAAACCGATTGTCATGACAAAAATTCCGTGAAAAAATAGTAAGATTGCTTCAAAAAAAATACTATCATAAAATCAAAATCTTTGTGAATGAATACGTAAAAATTCAAGAACTTACACTGTACCGTTTTTGAACAATAAATTAGAGAATACCGAAAAACAAGAAAGTTTTTGCTTGCAGCCATGACTACGCCGCAACGAGGAAAAAACTGTGGCAACGTTGCACGTCTTTTACGTATAAGACGTTGGTGTTAGTATAGCATTCATGACAGTTACTCTAACCTCTGAAGTGGGCATCAATGCCGCGCTGTTGCCGCGCTTTCGGCGATTGTTTAATATTTTATAATAAATATTTGAAGAGTCATTAAATAGTAACTTTGAGTATTATATATACGATAAAAAACAAATATGAATGAAAAAATAAAAATTCGTCGCAGTTCACAGTGATAAATACGCATTTTTATAACCGAAGATTTCAATTTTGAACAATTGGTAGTTGCCCGTGTATATCCTATGCTTTAACACGGAGGCCCCCCCCCCCCCTTGTTGCTTGCCCCTCAGACAGTCACGAGCCTTCTTAATTAATTGCGATAATCTCGTCGGTAAAGGCAACGATGCCACTCTGAAAGGATTAATTTGCAACAGTTTGAAAATTCATTCGGTGGCTCATTTGTAGAGGACATTTTTAAAAATAATATAATGATTTCATACGGAATACATTTATCCTAGACATTTGAGTATAAGTAGAATCATGAATGTTACGAATCCAAGAGGCAAAAGCGGCATAAAAAAATGATTGAAATCTGGTGTTACTTTGGTGTCTATAAAAAGGCAAGGAAGAAAAAGTTTCTCGAGAAAGGGAAAAGAATTTCTAGTGGAAAGAATAAGATTGGAGCGCGGCAAAACTCCTCTATCCGGTATCGCTGTAAAGTGTCAGAGGCGCGCGCGCACACACACATCGAAAAGTTTTCGTGTGTTAGTACGACTTGAAACTCGTCCAACAGAAAACTTTGTTTTCATCGTTTTCGCCCGGAGCTACGTACACATATACATAGACATGCACACACCGACACAAATATAAAATGCGCGCCCAAGATTTTGTCGTTGTACGATGGAGATAATGTAATATTACGTATAAAATGGCATCAAGAGAGCCCGATAAAGACTAAATCGCGCGTGAGTTTCTCTCTCTCTCTCTCTCTCTCTCTCTCTCTCTCTCTCTCTTCTTTTTCTCAACACCAATTTGGCGTCAGAGAAAATATTTGAATTTATTAGAATGAAACATCTTTCACAACTACATATATTCTTGGAGAGTTAACCATCGCTCTGCATTCTACTACACTACACTATGAGATTCTTGAGCAATAGTAAAACATATAAAAATGGAGGATATGATTCAGCATAAGTTCATGCTACTCGAAAAAATGGCCGATTATTCAATTTCTTTGGAAGTCTTCCATCTGGACAGGCCTGGGAGCCAAATTCACAGATGGGCTAATCGGCAACAATACAATCAATGTCTCAATTTATATAGTGACACTCGATTTGTTCCATTGAAAATACTGATTTACAGCCAGCGCAACTCCGAACACCTTAAACGCTGCAGCTTTTTCTGCTCGTCAAATATAGCCTACAAAAATGAATAACTTGAAAATTTACCAATAGCGAGTAGTATCTGGGAGGCAGCTAAATTTTACTGAATAATTTTACATAAATTTAATCCACGACAATTGCATAACACTATTCGGTGTTCTTCCTCCTGGGCTAAATTTTAGTTTTGTAGAATCTGTAAGAGTTATAATTAGCTTACAGAATAAATTGAATTTACGAGGAATTATATTTGGAATATATACCCACAGTATCGTTTGAATTGAAACTCCGTCAGAATGGCGATGGGAAGACGAGATAAAGAGACAAAGCGAGACGCGAGATACGACGATTGGAAATATATTTCGCATCGTCACCGTTTACATTTTATATCCATTTATAAAACAAGAAAAGGATTTGTACTAAAATAGACAAGCTCTATGGTATTCTCGGAAGAGAATAATTCAAAAGTACCGGTCGACGGCACCAGATGCGATCTGGATAGCGTGTCTCACAGCGTAGCACCCCTTTAGTCGACCATATAAATTTGCAGGGTAAACGATAAATCTAATACGACTTCGAATAGACTTTCGGGACGAGGAGCTGGGACGAAAAGCTCGAGCCCAGCAAGAAGAGAGATTTTCAGATGAAAGAGAAACGATTTAGAGATGGAAAACGACGTTAAGAATACGAAGCACCAAGAGGATAGAATACAAGAAGAAAAGACCGGACGGACTCTCCACTTCGTGAGATTTTAACGTTGCTCATCGATTTCTCCGAGACTCGAGATTTATACGCCTTAAAGGATACTCTATTCGGTGAGTTAATCGATTTCGCCAAGAAATATGTTTATTTACTGCTCAAAAGTACACATTGTTATTTCACGCGCAGTATGAATGAAGACGAAAATTATTAATGAATATTTATTCGCAGCAGATCGACTAGCATGAATCTGGCGGGGGCAATGTCGCGCTCGAACGACTGGTTGTCGTTGAGAAGCTGATATTGGCTTCTCAACGACGTTAGCACTTTGTAGTATGCCAATACTAAATCCGAGCGTGGACCAAGATCGAAGCAGCGATTAGCGTTGGGGCGATTAACGAAGGGCGAAAGTTGGTTGCCAGCGGTCATTTGCCATTCAAACGCCTACACACTGGTACATAATTTTGGCAATTGGTTGTATGCCGATATTGAAACTGAACATAGACTAAGTAACGGCGATTAGCGTTGGGAAAATAAGGGGTCGAATGTTGGGCGCCAACGGTTGTTTGCCTTTTAAAAGCCAACACCGGTCCAGGATGGGCTATTCGTTGCATGCCGGTGAAGCATCTGAGGGCGGACTAGGCAGCGGCAACCAGCATTAGACTGACGTGTGGGCACACGTCGGTCATCACCAACCATTGGTCGCCATTTAGATAACAATACTGGCCCAGACCAGGCGGACTGCCGAATGCCGGTGCTCAGACTGAGCTAAAGCTAAACATCGAAAAATGCTTTGGCCCAAGTTCAGGTTCAGCGCTGGCCCCAAAAACGGTCGTTCAACCCCGATCCTGTGCCAGGCATCGGCCGTGTACGAAGTGTTGGCAATACTTCCATAGGAATTGCTGCTGCTGCATTTTGGTGTAAGAATATGACGTGAATTTATTTCAACAGATTTAATGAAATATGCGCTCAGTATCGCTACTCAAATCGATTTCTTGAATTTCTCCCACCGATTTATAATCATAGCCGCAGTAGTATTTTGAGAGTCATTCGGCTGCTCATACCGCAATAAGTTTATATATATCAACCAGATCCCAATGTTTGCCTGAATCATTCCATCAAATTGCCGCACATTGATCTCCTTTAATCCGCATCGATAAGAGTCTGAGCTGCTCTATATATTATATAAATAAATGTACCAAAATAGGGTTTCCTGTAATCGACGGATGAATCAACTAAATTGCAATCATATAAAACCATTGAATCAATGACGAATGCATCCAATTGCGATCATTATTGTGTCTTTATAATGAATAAACGTAGACAAAGCTACGTATACTATATAACAGATATAAATAGTTCTTGCAGATTGCGGAAGGACAAACAATTTTATCGTTTATTAAACAGTTTACGAAGAGTCGCTAATTGAACAGCTGAATCTTTCTGTAGCTGATTAAATAAATGAATTCTCTCCGTGTACAGGTCGTATAATTCTTGATTGACTGTACAACTATTTAATCGTACATATGAACACATGTGCAAACTAATCTTGATAATCAGCACGTATAAATGAGCACGATGAGGTGCTTGTGCGGTATACACTTCTCGTGACTTCTAGACCCTTTTGACCAACTTTGCTGCGCACTCCCCATAACGACCGGAAAGAGTGAGAGGGAGATCGATGAGTATGCTAAATACAAACTCTCGTATAAGCCCAAGAGTTTTCAAAGTGTGGAGGCGTGGGTGAACTGAGAATGGAAAGCGAGGGAGAGTTTCCCCGAGATATTTCCGTTCTCGCTCGTATATATACGCTCTCGCTATTTGTACGTGAAAAGTTCTTTGCAATTTGGCAGCCTTGTACACTTCTGTTTTGGTGACAAAAAAAAGATTGTGACCTCTTCGGACTCAACTAACTACCGCGAGAGCTCATGGATATGTATTCGCAGTTGACAAGCAAAAGGGCATAATGCAACAGCAGGTTGTTTTATCACGATTGTGGCTTACGCCCTTTAATTTGTTGAAAGTCCACATATAAATATATACATCTATATGTATACATAATGCAGTAACGGTAACACGGTTGGCTGAGTACTAAAAGTTTTCGGTGTTCCGGCAACGAGCGCCGCCCAAGAAAGAAAGCCCACCGCGGTTTAACTAACGAATTTTTCCATTTGCATTTCAATTTTTTGAATCTCATCTCGACTAACCAAACACCGGTGCTCCAATCTTCTGTCCGCCTGTTATTATCGTTAAGATTATTACTGTTAATATTACTATTATTATGCATGTAGATCGGGTGAATAATCGGTGTGGTACATTCGTGCAACCAGATAAGCGGCGTAGCGCATGAGAAAGCGTCGAAAAGCGCAATTCGCCACTGATAACGCATGGCAAAATAATAATGTGTATAAAATTTACGAAATGCATCTGGTATGAAATGCAGACACACCATTCCGAACATTTTGTCAATTCGTACGTGTATCTTGTACGAATATGTAGACGAACCCCCCTTTTTTTCCAGACCGCTTTGAAAGCCTCCCGCCTTTATATCCGCCATCGGACTCGAGTGCTGCCGAACCACAAATGCACAAAAAACATGAGCACGCAAACAGGAGCACCGTTCTGAAAAAATACGTATATATATGCTTGACGGATGCGAAACGAAGGGCTTTTCGATTGGTCTTGCTTTCGAATTGGTCGATCGCTTTCGATTATTTGTATATTTTTATATTCCGGACATTGAGTGGAGAACGAAGTTTCAATTGGACATCCGAGTATATCGGTTGAACCAAAGGCGGGAGTTTCATAACTTTTACGCTTATTCACGTGCCCACGCGAGTAGGACTTTTTTAAACCATCAAAACTTCCATTTAGGTATACAAAAGAGGGAAAATATGAAACATTTGAAACATTTGAATTTAATATAATATAATTTGATGTGTAATTATTTTTTTCAGAGACTACATCATGGGACTCGTGTTTCATGGTGTGCTATATAAAAAAATCTTGACATGAAAATTCCTATCGAGTTTTTGTAAATTGATCGTAAAAATAATAAAACTGAAAACCTTGCTTTCATAATTTTATTACTCGTCTTTATGCGTTTGACTTCTACAATGTTTCCGGTATGAAAAGTCGAAATGCTGGTGAAAGTAAAATATCTCTGCACTTTTATAGTGCGAACAAACTCGACGTCACAAAGAAAGTAAACAAAGTTGCACAGTTAATTGTGAGCCTTTACGCGCTTAGAGTACAACAATGTAATAATGTTTATAGCGGTTCCAGATATCCAATTTTCTCTTACCGTGTCAATGCACTGCGCGTGTATTATTTGAAGAATAAAAACAAAAAAAGTCGTGCCTCTTGCACTTTTGTTCGTAATTCACTCGACGTTACATCTTTGAAACTCTCGATCAGTTTTCAAGTTTCTTTCTCGCGTGTTACACGCACGTTTATCTCACAACATATATCTATGTGGATATACCTTTCGTTTGATCCTCTTCTTCACCTGGCAATTCCGAGAGATACACTATATTGGCTGGGTTTTTCTCATGAATGGCAGCGTAGCTTGCAATAAACTCAACGCCAATGACACACGCATGTACACACACATATATCCGGACACGAACATAAAAATAAACATGTTCTCGTATATTTTCTGTCTTCTCTCCATCTCGTTTCCTCTCCCATTCGCGCCCCTTCCAACCAAGAGATATCTTTTCAGTTTCCGCGTTTCTCTCTCTCTCTCTCTCTCTCTCTCTCTCTCTCTCTCTCTCTCTCTCTGTAGAACGAATCGTACCTCGATCCTGTTCGCTATTCAATGGGATTCGCGAACTTTGCATCTCTTCCGTTCGCGTTCGCGTGAATATCCCACGTCATTCGCGGCATCCCCAATGCCACGTTTGCGAGCCTCACACAGAGATTGTAACGTGTTTCAGCTATATATGCAACGCGTTTCACTAAAGTGAAACAAATTGAAATCAAACGAGCTCTTCACCCGAGATACACTATGCGTATACGTATATGATATCTATACGTATATTGATACGGATATGTATGCGCATTGCTCGATAGGAAAAAACTTGATTCGTTACCGATGCTGTTTTAATCTAGTTTGTCCTATTCTACCATTTATCAAAGTTAAACGACAATTTCGATTTTTTTCATAGCGATACCGTGAAAAGAATCGTCATAATTATTATTTTTTGAAATCGATAAAACTCGTCTCAAATAAATTGACGCATTCATGGAAACGTTCAATGAATTAATTTCTATGGAAAATCATAGAGGAATTTTTTTGCAGTATAGATTTCGCGCAATCTGATAAACTTTGTATTTTTCAATGAATCTTATGGCTTCAAGACCAATCTCCAAAGACATTATCGCTTCCAAGTACATTCTCGTTTGTGACATGAAACATTTCCACTAATATATAATTTTAGTGCATTGTAGCGGAGTTTTTTGATGACTCTGAAGTTTTCAACGTTGGAGTCCAACGAAATGATCTAAAAAAAATTCCAATAAGTCCAGTAATTCTCCAATTTTGTTCCCTGCCGAATTTGCAATTCGTAGTTTTTCAACCTACACCAATAATTCGTGAAATAAAAAATTGGTGAATTACAAACATTTTTTTTCGTTCATTTCGTTGGACTCCAATGTTGCAAACTTCAGCGTCGTGTTTTTTGGGCATGCTAGGTATACCGTAAAGCTCCCTTCCACTCCGCAACCTCAGCGATGTTATAACTCGGGATTATTATTTCGTGTATTAGTCTGGCGAAAAGCCAGTTACATTACTCGTACATGATTTACTATTTTAATAAAGACGTAGTAAATATTATTAGGCTCTCGTTTTAGAGCCTTTTCTTACGTACAAATATGACGTTCATTAAATATATATATGACATTTTTTCGATTATTAGGTTGATAAATAATTTGTAAAATCCGATAAACTTGGCGGGGCAATCTTTTATAATACGAGGGGAGTTTACCCATCAGTATTCCTTGCGAATAGTTAACATACTCCAGGAAATAATTCATAGTTCATCGATTGACGAAATTACTTTTTTTTCGTACCCTCATTTACATTGATTTGTCGATCAAGGAAGAGCTCGAGACTGAGCGAAAGCAAGACAAGAAATGTGAAATTACGCTCAACATTTCAGGCTCGTGGATGATACGTACAAGGGCGTGATGGTACGATAAGTCGTTGTGCGAGCACACAATGACTGCGAGAGAGTAAAGTACAGAGGGTGAATATGGATTTTCTTCCTAGGGGGATATTTCCATGCGGTGAGAGTGCGAATACAGAGAGAAAGGGGAAGAAGAGCTCCTCGGATGTGTATATAGCTTGAACAACATTAATCCGCGAGCGCCCCCTGGGGCGCTCGCAAAAATTTGGCAAAAATTCGATATATTCTCGAGGATAACTCTTGTTGACTTTCGTAATTCGCTGCTCATATTGCACGCAGCTTTCACTTTATGTATTCGACAGATGAGAGGGTATTCGACATTTGTTATCAATTCAATTTTGATATGTATATAAATGACGCTAAAAAAAAATCGCTCCTGATGAAAAATTACGATATTATTTAAAAGGTGTGACGCGAAAGAGTGGCATGGTAAAGAAATCGTTCTAAACAGGCCCCGCTGAAGTATTCGAATCTTGGAGGGAGGGAGGGAGGGAGGGAGGGAGGAGAAGGAGAAGGAGGAGGAAGTTTGCACGGGTGAATTTTTCGATAATAACGGGGCGATAGGGACAACAAAGTATTTCAGGCAAAACAAAAACTGCTTTGCCATTACAAGCGATATTTTTGTTATTGTTATTTTTGTGAAAATATCAATCGGACGCGGAAAACAGATATAAAATGATGTAATTATTACAGTAAACTGTTCCGATCAATGCAGGCTAGGACAAAAAAGGTTCTAACTGTTAGTCGGGCATAAAAAAATGTTGATGAGTTGAAAATCGACCGTTTGGAAGATAGGGAGAGAATGAGAAGAACGAAAAAAATGTGTTGAAGAGTCGAGGTACACACGACCGTTCATCGACGCGGCGATCGATAACGGGATTTACATTTGATTGAGTTTTTTTCGGCGATGAACGTTTAGTTCACAGTGGAAAGAGGTCATTCTCGCGTGACCGTGCACGCGATGCCCAATATATCCGAATGGAAAATCATGCGGGACGAGAAACTCGCGCTCGATGGTGCGCACATGAGAGGCTAATACAGCGAACACGCGTATCGCAAAAAGAGGGAGAGAGAGAGAGGGCGAAAGGAGACGTGAGAGTAAAAATCGACGAGCGCAGACGGAAAACCGATGCACACGGTGGATAGATCGGCATTGACAATAATCGGGAATCAACGAGATATCTAGTTTTTACGAGTTCAAATATCTTGCTACGCATATATGGACTCTAAATCTCAATACATAAAGGCATATTTATGCACATACACATATTATACAGGGACCATAGATATTCATACCGGGAAACTTAAATTCGGAATTAAAGAACGAACCGAAACATCCAAATAGATAAGTGGTTTTTCATCGAACACTGGAAGCATAAAGTCGTCCAATCTATAAAACTTGCTGTAAAAAAGTAACTGCCGGCTATTTTCTAACGTTTGTAACATAGCTCTGAGAGCAGCTCGAATGTTAGGGTCTCTTTTCGATCGGTTTCTAAAATTCAGACTTGGAATCGGTTAGATCTTCAACTAAAGCTTACCGGCGGGATAAACATCGGTGGTTGAGCACCCTGTATGTATATACACATACATAATGGGGAGCAAGTGAAAATCGTGTTAAATTGCACATAGCTACTAACGCTAATCTCATATATGTATATATACATGTTGTACAATCCGCACGGACTTGCTACCTCATGCGACGCATGAAAGCTTCTCGCGTGTTCATTGGAAAACGTTAAGGCATCTTCTCACTTTAAACGCCTCAAAAATAGGCTGTTTTTGCGATTTTTTTTCGAGGATTTTTGCTTAAAATTATGGGATAAAACGGATCCTATGTAATAAACACATCTTTCAAGTACATGAAAAAATTTTTATTTTATTTTTTTAAACAATTATTATAATACATCAGTAGCATTGAAAAACCCGTGTAAAAATGTTATGGTCGTGGCTTGTTGATGGTATCTCCGAGACGGGTCGTCTGAAACAAAAAAATAAAACTGTTTCAGATTCAGTATGTCAGTGGCTATAGCGCATATCATCAGATTTTTGATATTCGCGAAAATAACAAAATGGCGCACGTTTTTCGAAAAAGTAAAAAAAAACCACGATTTTTTTGCAGTTTTTTGTAAAAAAAAAATTCTTAAAATCAAAATTTAAAAAATCTGATGATATGCGCTATAGCCATAACTATGAAGCATATGTCATTCAAATTTCATGACAATCGGCCGGATAGTTTCCGAAATTTCATCAACAAAGCACCGAAAAACCTTGTTTTGAGATAACTGCGTTTAAAGTTTTGGTTGCAGAAAAATCATGAAAAAACCTTACCTCGGGTTAATCAGCGATGCCTGCTCCATACAATGGACCTTCCGATTCTTCGTAGAAGGTGTGTTCGTCCAAAGTAGCTTCCCTTCGTCTCGACCTAGTCTCTTTTGAAGCGTTAGAGCTGCGGCGGTTCCCTACGCGTACGCGATCACTGTCGCGTTTCTCGGCGTATTGAACGGCGATAGGGCCTAGTTTGACACCCATCACCTCCAAAATTTTTAAAACAGGTTGTAGCCCTTCGTTATAAATGCATGCCGCTGTTTGGCAAGCAATTTCCACGGTTTTTCTTGATGATGTTTCTTGAAACATCTTTGTTACAAACTTTACACTTCACATATTGTTGTAATGTAGAAAAAACAAGAAAAAACTGAATAATACTATATCCAGCCGTTGGATCGATGTGTACATCGAAACTTGTATCGTCCGATTTTTTTAATTTTGCTGCACTCGCACTAGCATGACTCGTATCTGCTTCAGACTGGTGTGGAAGCACTCCACGAAATTTTCTTTTTTTAGATTTCGAACTTGGACGTCGCCACGTGGCACTTTGTTGCGAAGTCTTTTTATCCATTATAACAATCCTGAGCGCAGAGATGTTGCCGTTACGAAGTTTCAAATTAGACTGATGAAATAACAGTTTAGCATCGTTGCCGAGTGATGTTCTTTTGAAAAATGCACGTGTTAAGGTCTTATTACATGAGTATAGACCCGAAAACAGAATATACCTAAGCAAGGGGTACTACATTAACAAAAGAACACGGCTATTCAATTGTATAGAGTCAGATATACAGGGACCGTCCGAGCGGCGTGAAAGGGATCGCCGGGTACTCTCAGGTAGTCACCTAACGGTCGCCAAAAAATGTAGTTAGACTCGTCCGATCTTTATGAAATTTCGAGATGACATTTTTGAAGATATGTACTTTCAAAATTTAAAAAAAAAAAAAAATCGATTTTTTTAAATTTCCAAAGTGAGAAGACGCCTTAATACGTACGTGCTAGCATTTATTACGATATAAGATCCCTGACTGATTTCCACGGTAGGTTTATCGATATTTACGGTCTTGATACATTTCATGAGCTCCTCTACTACTGCCACGTAAAATTTAGCGGCACTGATATTTTACTACCAACGAAATATACCTAAATCCCTGCGTATTCTCCGTCTTTCCAACTAACATTTTTAAATCGATTTGCCATACATTATGGACGGTTTTATCCCTTTTTCATGCTTCCTCTCTTGCAGATTCGACGCCAGATTATTAAATTCATCGATCGGTGGTCCATCGCTTCCTAACGAAGACTCGCCGAAGTTTCATCAATATCCGAAGCTTAAATCGGCGAAACAAAACAATATGTCAATATTGAAAAAAGAAAGAAATTTTATTGCATTATTCTAACGTTGCAAATTTCAACACTAAATAACTCAACTCATACGCGCGCGCATGTACCCACATAATCAGGTAATTAAAAAATATATCTAGCAGGGTGTTCTCGTTGATATGCGATAAGGCTAGGCTTAACTGGTACGAAGCTCTTTGCTTGGCCAAGTCAAACTCTTGCGTTTGAATGCAGCATGTTTGTCGAGGGAGTTCGAGCATCTCCGGGCTCTCGAATTTCTGACTTAAAGCGCGGGTGACTTAATGTGTGTGTGTGTGTGTTTGTGTGTGTGGGACTTGCACGTATCTACACACATAATTGCGTGGCATTCAGTTGTACATAACTATAATAGAGGGTACCACCTCTATATATATATTATATATGTTAAACTGCAGTTGAAAGTTTGTTTGGTACCCTTTTGGCAGATCCGACTTTCTCGGTACTTCATCTAATTCCGTTTCGATGCACTGCGATCCGACGGATCTCGCATCAACGATACATCATACATCCGCTTCGTGTCATTTATTTTGTTTTTATTTGTTTCGCATAGAGATAACAATTGTAATCGTGCACACCTTATGATACCTAACAGAGAAATTTGACTTCTGTTTGATTTCCTATCCAATGTGAAGACAAGACCAATCACTGCAATACAAAAGATTGTAATCGATGAATTATTTGATAAAGGCTATTTTGATGTTTATTGGTAAGTTCGATATAAATATAAGCATACGCAAATGTACGTAGAATGAAATTTAACAAATTTTGCACACAAACAGTACAAATTTTTGGTCTGCAGACCAAAAAGGCAAAGAAGAAGGTGGTAACCATTACTCCGTGTTTGTGACCTCAGGCTCGTAAACAAAAAAAATCAGACATAAAAGTACCCGGAGCGAAGTAGCGGTAAAAGAGAACATATTTGCCGACCGAAGAGCTATTATATAAATCATACAGGATATGCTGCTTCTTTGGCTTTCTACATCATTGTCTCGTTCTTATACAGCTACATACAGACTTTCCATTGTAGAAAGTAACCATGAATCCGATTATCCATATCAAGAGACGCGGTAGCGGCTCGACGCCAACTATTAAAAGAAAAGCTTGCGCGAGCCCTGCCGCGCTCTTATACCCGCGAATATGACGATTTTCGGGCTGTCCTTTTTTTTCAAACCGCTCTCACGGAGGAACGGGTTGTGTAAATAATCTGAAAGTAGGGGACCATTTTTTTTAATTTTTCTCTTATATACACACACACACACACGCGTTGATGTTTCATCTCAAACTTTACCAATGTGATCAGTCGAAATTTTTTCTCTCGCTCCACTACTTATAAAATGCAATTGATTATGCAGGCAGGCAGACGAAAAGTTTGCAACGTTACCAATAACTAAACCGCGACGGAGCTCGCATGAAAAATATATCTATGAAAGGTATTAACGGATACCTATATCTCAACCTGGTTATATATATATATGGGGCCAAATTGCCACGCCAAATCGACCTACGTCAAACCCTTTAATTCTTTGATTTGGCTGAAAATGTTATGTGTTGTATGA
The DNA here is from genome assembly GCA_963989365.1 of Rhimphoctona megacephalus. Classification (NCBI taxonomy): domain Eukaryota; kingdom Metazoa; phylum Arthropoda; class Insecta; order Hymenoptera; family Ichneumonidae; genus Rhimphoctona; species Rhimphoctona megacephalus. The sequence goes on along the minus strand of OZ022416.1, from coordinate 40,697,754 downwards.
TGACCCATTGAAAGAAACTCTCTTGATTATTTTCAGATTTTTTTTGTCCATACACTCGTGAGATATATATATTTTTTTTTTCAAAATTCGATGTTTTTTTCTTCAAATGACTGTAACTCCCTGAAAAATCGACCAAATCGAACTTTTTTTTAGAAAGGTTGGTTCTGTACCGTACCGTTAGAAAAAAAAATACGAAAAAATGATTTATTTCCATATTTTTTTTCGCAATTTAAAGAAATTTAAAGAAAAAAAAACATTGGTTTTAAGACGTTTACCATTTTTAATTATTTTCAAAAAATTCCCCAAAAAACTTTGACCAATTAAATGATTTTTGAGACTAGTCCCATCGTGGGCAGATTTTTCATTATACTTTTTTTCTCATTCTGAAAAAAAATTCTTTTTTTTCCAGTCAATTTGGATCAAAACGAACTTCTTTTTTTTTCAATGTAGGTTTTTACCAGACTCTTGAAAAAAATTACGAAATAATGTTTGAAAATCGTCCCCTATATTTTTTTCACCGTTTAAGCAAAAAGTCATTAAATTCAAGATGTTGGATACTTTTGATTTATTTCAACAAATTCACAAAAAAAGTTTTGACCAAATAAATGATATTTGAGACCAGTCCCATCCTGGAGACATATTTTTTTTCATATTTCTCTTCTTAGTTTCGAAAAAAGTTTCATTTTTTTTTAGTCAATTCGTACCGAATACGACTTTTTTATATTAGAAATGTTGGTGTGAAACAAAATATCGAAGAAATAGTTCGATTTAGTCCAAACAATATAAAAAAAATAATTATTTCTTTTTTGCAAAATAAGAAAAAATATAAAGGAAAAATCTGCCCATGATGGAACCGGTCTCAAAGATAACATAATTGGTCAAAGTTTTTTTGTGAATTTTTTGAAAAAAATTAAAAAGGGTAAACATCTTAAAACCAATGTTTTTTTTCCCCCCTTTAAATTGCTTTAAATTGAGAAAAAATATGGAATACAAATATTAACGATGCCTTCAGATTTATTTCCTTTTCCAACGGTACGGTAAGAAATCAACCTTTCTAAAAAAAAAAAGTTCGATTTCGTCGATTTTTCAGAGAGTCACAGTCATCTGAGGAAAAAAACATCGATGTTTTTTACAAAAAATCATATCTCACAAGCGGATGGACGACAAAATCTGAAAAAAATCAAGAGAGCTTCTTTCAATGGGTCATACAACACATAAAGTTTTCAGCCAAATCAAAGAATGGAAGGGTCTGACGTAGCTCGATTTGGCGTGGAATGCCCCATATATATCTATACAACATGTACATGTATACGTTTGAGATGAATCTCACAGTTGTGAAGAGCAAACAGATGGGTAGAATTTAATTATTCGGGCAAGATTTTATTATATATTGTTACTTTACGTGTAGTATAGAATCGAAGAGTATACATACATATGTTTGTCTGTGGGTGTATTATATACGTACATCGAGGGCTAATAAACAAAAGGATTTTATTCGCATCGGGGTGACCGTTAAATCGCAGGGATTACGACGTTTCGTTTGCCAGCAATGGGATTACAAAGCTGAGGAAAAGGAAACAGAGCGTGGAGAAGAGGACCGCGAGAGGCCAGGAAGTTTGCCTCGTTCGCGGCAGACTCCGGGGAGCTCTCGATTGATGTACCGGTCGGAACCCGCAAGAGCCGCTCTCCTAATCAAACTTTCGCTTCGACCTTTCGGCCCTCCATTTGCTCTCTTCTCTCCTTCCACTTGGTTCATCCTGTTTCGAGCCTCTTGTCTATGGGTTTTTTTTCTCTTGAAAATCAGAGATAAATGCATTACGTATACGATGAAATAATAAGCCAGATCGAAAAAATTTTCCTCAATGATAATTATACGTGACAGAAATTTTTCTCAATCTGTAGTTTCATTTCGAGAAAGGGAATTCAAGCTTACGGGGTATTTTTCTTTTTTTCACATTCCAATGATTGCGGAGCAACTCCGAGAGGAGGATTTCAGGGAGAAATCTGTGACGCACACGAGAAAGCCTGATAAAACTACGCATACGTATATACAGATATATATGTGGTTGAACTCGCAGATTCTACACATCGGTGAGAAACTATGTAGGTCATGAAATTGGGTCATCCGAATGGATGTCCTTCGCCCGACTGACATAGATGTGCGCGCGGAATAAGGGGATTCTCTCCATTCCCCCTCCCCCTCTCCCCCCCCCCCCCCTCTCTCTCTAGGGGGTCCGGTGTTACCGGAACGTAGCGTGCGTTATCCGGTGTTACGTAGATCCCGTTTCAAGGCAGCCAATTAATGTTTCCTCTCTTGTAATAATGAAATATAACGATAGTTTACCTTCTTCGGAATTTACACCTCGTCGAGCAATTACGCATTTTCTCAAACACATTAAAAAATAAAAGAACAAGATTTATCGCAAAGGAAATAAAATGTGAAAAATGAAAAAAGAGCGAGAGATAATCTCCAAGTCAAAACTCGAAATAGACTGGAGACGAAACGCAGACAAGTCGCTTGTCATTCATTCAGTCGTCAACGTGAAAAATTTTCTTGTGACTCTTCGGTCACGAGAAAATCGTACGTGCTCGGCGAATTTCATTCTATACATCATTTCGGTGTAGGTAGTGTTAAATATACGAAAGATCTCCATTACATATATATATATATATATATATAGTCACCATTATAGTCTCGTACGAATTTATTCGAGGAAAACTGAGAGCGATGAGAAAGTTATATAGTATATATGAACTGTTACTGTATTTCGAAAACTCACAAGCAGCGCGCGTGAGTTTCAAAGCCGAAAACTACATTTAAAATATGTTTTCTCCTTTTATAGTAATTATTACGAAATCAAAACACGAATATTCATGATAAATGATGCTAAGAATTAAAAAATCATGGCCATGCGGAACGAACATGTAATTAAATTTCAATTCAAATGTGATGATCAACAAATTGCAGTAATGAATTAATAAACATTACGAAAATGTTGATTGAATTCTATCGAGATTCGCAGCTTCCTTTTTGTCTCTTCATTATAATAACGTACTGATTCGTTCCTCCGAATCGTCAACAGGTACCAAATGACGCGGCTCAATTCATCATTTATCGCATTGGACAGATAGCGAGTGAAAATAGGATGCGTATATAATAGCGTCTCGTGTGTGAAGCAACAACACGCATGGCGTCTCGTCGTAATAAATCAATGATCAATCGCGAAAAAGGCTTTGTTTATCGTTGTTCTCGCCTATACGCATATCGACGACTACGAGAACAAAACGTTGGTCGTCAATGTTTCGATTGGCGCATATATACACGAGAAAGGTAAAACGAATTTCACATGCAGGCTTACGTGTGCTCGTGTCCTCAATGGCGCATTCCCTCTCAGATATATGTATTATATATATAGTTAACCAGGAGTATACAGAGTGACCCAAGACGAATCATTATCACGGTAAGGTTAAGTTTAGGACCGAATCCCGTTTCGGATCAAACGTTCTTGATGCATTATTGTTATTATGATGCAAATTGTCGCACACCTAACTGCGGTCGAAACGGAGAATTGGAGACGAAGCAAAAAGAACAGGACCGACCAGTTATATAGAGCATGAAATAGCTGGACACCCCGTATAAATATATATCTAACAGAAACACAGTGTAAAGATAGGGAGTGTAGTACCCACCCACACACCAAGCTGGACAGATCGTTGTTCAAGTATCTCTCCTCTGTGTCTCTTGCTCTCATAAAGCTTCGTGGTAAGAGGCGCTTGGGTGGCTCACAATGAACGGCACACCAAGAGGATCGATCGTAGTGAAGCTCTTTCGTTTTTCCTTTTTCACCCTCTCTCTCTCTCTCTCTGGCTTTCTCTTTCTCTATAACTAAGCACGACTACGCCGCATAATATCCGATAACGATGTGACATCGTTATTTCTTTCATTTCGTGAATAGTTTACCGAATGTAAAAAAATTGAAACGACGGAACGGAAAACTCGAGAGACATCAGTCGATCCGTAGGATTCAGTGTTTACTTGAAATATATGATAGGCCTTTTCGGTTTTCAACAGACGAAACAAAAACAAATTTATATCCACGTGAGTAGGCCGCGAAATAATTCCATATACGATATGGCTGTGCATACTATTTATTTTCACGATTTTGTTTCCAAGGTGCGAACAGGTGGTTCGAGCATTTAAAAGTGGATCAAGTGTAGATTACGGTCTAGCCGTCGAACAGTGGTCTTCGGTACTTTATCAAGTGCGAACGATTGAATCAACGGGGAGAAAATAAAAAGAAACAAAAAAGAAACAAAAAATAAGTAGGGGGATCAGATCAAATATAGAAAATAAAAAGAATAGCAAAAGCAAAAAAATTTACTCGGTTTGAAATCATAAAGAAAGAAATGAGTATAGTTAATTCCCTTTTAATTTTTCCATATACAGTCGTGAGATACATGTTTTTTCTTCGCGAAAAAAATACACCGCGGGAATCTTTATATACTGTAATACGATATTATACAGATACGTACAGTGAGGAAAAGTATTTCTGTGGAGCGAAAAAAGCCACTCGACACACACGGTTGGTATTTTAATTTTGAAAGTCAGCTCGAGTCCAATAATAACTCTTGTGAATGTGTGTGTTTGTGTCTGCGTATGTATATATATGTATGTATAGCGGGTTTAAAGCTCCTTTTCTCGGCCAGAGGGTTGTCACAGTAATACACACTGCATAGTATATCAGTGATGTGTATAAAAGAGGATGGAGTTCTTACGCCATCCCCCAAACAGCAGTACAGAACGGGGTTGTATTGGTGTGTTTTACATGACCTCGCTTTTCCGGGCCTTGTTGTTGACGCCAGAGAGCGTGGGTTACAAATCCTATAGAGATCGTGATGAGAGAGGAAGAAAAAGGAAGCAAAGAACAGAGGATTGTACAAGCGTCCTTGGCCGGGGACTTCTTTGCATGGGGGTTGCAAGGGGTGTGTTCGGGTAAACAACAACAACAACAACAACAACAACAACAATGACAACAATGATAAAAGCATAGAAAAGCAAGTAAGACTGAGCGAGAAAAACAGAGAGAGAAAGAGAAAGAGGAAGATAGAGAGAGAAAGAGAAAATACTTTGTGGCGCGTTCTCAGGTTGGTGCAGCACACGGTAATCGACGCTAGAATATTCATGAGACTCGTGAAAATGCTGTGAGAAGCAGCAGAGGTAGAAAGGGCGCGCGCGCGCGTGTGTGTGTGCGTGTGTGTGTGTGTGTGAGAGAGAGAGAGAGAGAGAGAGAGAGAGAGAGAGAGAGGAACGAAGAGAAGTGAAGCGGTTGCGTCGACGAAACAGAACGAATACACCGGCAAAAGGACAAGCAGCCAGTAAATGGACTATCAGGAGTATATGTTACAAATATATGTCTATATACAATACTGCTCGCACTAGGCACTTTCGAAAATTTGATGTCAACGGTTTCCATTATTTCTCATGTGCCCAAAGTTAATACACTTAGACCAGACTAAATGTAAGGTATGTTTCCAGAATAGACACAGAGCCACGAATAAAGTTTAACAATATTGACCTTATCGTTATGTCCCAAAAACCTATAAAATTTCGCACTCATTCGTTCCGTTCTGACATTCCAAGATTACACTTTTTTTAATAATCAATTGAGTAATTGATTCAATTTATGATAAATATTAATTAATATCTATCATTTCCTGAAGGTCTCACAGAAATTTGTAATTTTCATAATTACAAATTTCTCTCTAAATGCTCTAGACAAAAAGTATTCGTATTCTGAATACCATTAATAATAATGAGCAGAATAAGCCTTACTAAAATATGACTTCATTCTAACCTTCTAGTACTAAAACAAAATAATGACTTGGACACTTGTATAAAAAAAAACACACACATATATATTAGGATGGTCCTTAATTAGGATGTTCTTGAATTTGGATTTACGTACCCCTCAGAACGATTCAAAATAAATAAATAAATAAAACAATTATCCGTACCTCAAGGTGTGGCTTTTTCTCCATTTAAATAACACGTGTTTTTGAGGTGTTTGCACTCTTTCTTTCTTTCCCGGCACACTTATTATTCTAAAAATATTTCATGCTTACAAATATGTTGTATACGGATACAGCAACGCATACGAATGATTAAAAGTCATTAACTAATTATCATTACGTTCAATCCATAAGTAAATGAAAATAATTTTAAAAAATTTTACTAAAATCGCGCCTAGTGTAATTTATCATCTTATAATTGCTATTTAATCAATTCCTTCATTAAATTTATTCATTGGCGAATGAATTTCAAGACGGTTCGATGAGCAGAAAGTTTTATTTCAAGAATACAACATCCTATATACAATCATGCTCACTGGAAACGCAGCGATTGATTTTTTTGTTGAACTCGGGTTCAAATTGACCGACTCAAAAAACAGTAAAGTCGTCAATTACAGCAAATTTTATGAGCTCTTGAATAAGCCCTAGTCTTGTTTCGATCGAATGCGAACTGACCGATTGACAGCCGGGTTGGTGAAAAAGTGCGAAACGCAACGTCGCCGGATTGTCGAAAACCTGTGTTTTGAAAAAATAGGCACGACGATCAGCGATATGCCATTGCAAAGAATATCTTATGTCATGAAAAATCCACCCCTGTTATTTTTGTGCGACAATTCAAGGCCAAATTATGACCTCTTAAAATAGAAATCGTTTTTCGAACTAATCCGTCGACTTTGGCCGGATTTTGCTTGACATCATTTTTCATAATCTCCTACACAATCTGGTGAGCCTGCCTCTCCCGGGATATATGCTCCTGAAGTAGCGATATTGAACTTCCCGTAGTGCACCAAAACGTTCCGATCGATTTTTGGAAATGAACCAAGCCGAATTAAGCATTGCAATTTATCCCAAGTTGTAAAACTTTACCCTTTTCGAAGCACGAGCTGAACGCGAAAATTCGAATTGTTTTTTTCGAAACGCAAAATCAACCCATTCCCGTAGGCTCTCCGGGACTATCGGGAGTACTTTTTTCGCATTTTGAAAAAAAGATTCGATTCTACCCATTTTGAAGCACGGGCCGGATGCGAAAAATCGAACCTTCTTTTCGAAACGCGAAATCAATCTTTTCCTCTCTTAGGCTCTTGGGGACTATCGGGGGTGCTTGATTCCGTTGGAATGTCAGCTGCGACTTGAAATAAGTTGCAATAATGAATTAGGCTTGGTTCATTTTTAAAAATCGATCGGAAAGTTTTGGTGCGCCGCGGGTGGTTCAAAATCTATACCTTAGAAGCATATCCTGTTTAGAGGCGAGCTCACCAGGTTGTACGGGATTATGAAAAACGATGTCGCGCGAAATCCGGCCAAAATCGACCGATCAGATTCTTGGCTATCATCGAAAAACAATTTTTGTTTTAAGGGGGTTTATCTTGATCTAGAATTGTCGCACAAGAAATAACAGAGGTGGATTTTTCATAGCGTAGCAATGACTCTTTGCAAGGACGTATCGCCGATCGTGCCTATTTGTCCGAAACTTTAAGTTTTCGATAACCTGATAACGTTGCTGTTTTGCACTTTTTCACCAACCCGGCTGCCAATCGGCCAATTGGCATCCGATCAAAATGGAGCTAAACCGCTTCGAAAGCTGATGAAATTTGCTATGAGAACTATAAAATTTCAAGAAAGAATTGACAAAATAGAGTAATTAGAAGATGATAAATTACTCCAAGCGCGATTTTAGCAAAACAAAATTTGTATTACGTTCATTTACGTATCGGTTAAATATAATGATAATTAATTAATTACTTTTAGAGGTTCGTATGCGTTTTTGCATCCGTATATACAACATATTTGTAAACGTGAAATATTTTGTAGAATAATAAGTATATGGAGGGAAAACACCTCAAAAACACGTGTTATTATACGGTGGGGAAAAAGCCACACCTTCGGCCACGGATAATTGTTGACATTGAGAAAAATCCTTCGGCACACATTTTTATTTATTTATTTCGAATCGTTCTGAGAGGTACGTGAGTCCAAATTCAAGAACACCCTAATTAAGGATCACCCTAATATATATATACATAATAAGTAACATTAATAAAAATCTCAAGAGGTAGAGTTTACGTGCAAACTCCTACGAGAGAGAGAGAGAGAGAGAGAGAATTCATCGTGGGGAAAGAAATTCCACGCTCGCATCCGCGCAAAGTTGTTCGTGCAACGGCGGCCGCGTCTCGCTTCACATAGGAGCAGGTATCGCGTGCGTGGCAAAATCAGGTGAAATATATACGAGAGGAGAATACGAGAAAGAACAAATGGTGAATAAAAGAGCAGGGTAAGAGGTACGAGCAAGAGAGGGGCAAAAAATCATGAAGGATGATGTTGAGAGGATGCAAAAAAGGGTTAGGTTAGGTCCCAATGTTAGTATCATATGTCCGATATCGATTTCTTATTTCACCTGTTTGTTGTTGTTTTTTTTTTTTTAATACTTTTTTTATTTTTTGTATCACGCGTAAGTCAAGCTTTGCAAAACACAATATAGAGTATATTGACGAAACGTGACTTCGTTTTACGGCTGAGTCATTGCGGATCGCGTTCAACCGCATAATCGAACGATTGTATTGCCGTCGTATATGGCACGCAAACAAACACGTGTATTATATAAGAAATAATAAGGCTTCTGAATAAAATTTCTGCAATCCGAACACACGAATATAAAATAGTGTTGGAAAGAACACGCTCGAATAAACAATTCCTGTATTATCGTGTTGACGTGAGCACATATATTTTTCTAAAGAAAATATGAATTTTGTTGCTCGATGAAGAAGAAGAAGAAGAAGAAGAAGAAGAAGAAGAAGAAGAATATGTAGACCGATCTCGTCGAAATCGTCGAGAACCGAGTGATGAAATGAAATTCCAACGGGATTGTAAAAAGAATGTCCAAGATCGCGATAAAGGTACGATAGAAACCGTGAAAGTAGAGAGATAAAAAAAGAAAAGAAGCGTCTTGGAAAGAAACAAAACGAACAAGAGAAACGAAGGATGAGAAGAAAAGCAGGGGAGGACAGGGGATGGAAAATTTAGCGTGTTATATAGCATTCTCCTTTCAACTTGTCTCGATGATTCTGCGACATTACCGGAGGGTCTTAAAGTAGTTTGCAAGCAGCTCGAAAGTTTCCACGACTATAGTCTCGTGTGCTCTCTTCGATACTCTGCGTGTGTATAGGTAGAGTTTTGTGTTGCACGCGGCAACGGTAACAAGCGGATTTCTCTCTTTCACCCTTGTACTCACTATGTCTATCGTTCGACGCAACAGCTCTTCTGGCCTCCCGGTGTTGCCGGTATTTATATGTTTTTTTTTCTTCTCTTGCTTATATGAAACTAGACGCGGAAAAGTTGTATACTTGCAAACCAAAGTCCCAACAACGTGACTAAAAGCCCTGATCTGGGAGGAAGGTGTAGTCGAGTGGAAGAATCTTTCATTGGAAGAACTGTAATTGGATGAGCAACGGAGAAATAAAGACTGCACGAGAAAACGAAGATTCGTAGATTTGTATTTTGAACGGAAATTCCAGAAATTCTCTATTTTTATCGCCAACGATATAAAAAAAAGGGTCATTAACGAGTGTACAAAAGATAAATACTTATGTGCAGTTGGAAATTCGAAAGTTTTTTAAACGGAGCAGACTTAAAAAAGAACTAGAGAAAGCAAGAAGGCGATGAGGATGAAATGAGCCGCTTACAATTTGCTTGTTCTCCCTGATCTCTCGCTCTGTTTGCGATCATCGGGCCCTAACACGGTGGCAAAGATGGTAAAGTTTTTCTCATTTTCTTTTTGAGAAAAAAAAAATAAAAATAGAAAAGAAGAACGAGGAGAGGGCACTCTTCAATTTCAACGTTCTCGCTGGTAACCGCGTAAAGCCGTTACGTGACTCGACTTTTCAGCTCAAACTTCCCATGGAAGACTGGAGCCGCGTTGTCACGCTTCGATTCAACAGCCTGCTACATCCTCGCGCATTTATCTACGACTACTCTTCGTTCCGCTATACACGCTTTTCGCGTTTACTATCCTCCCTCCCTTCCTCCCTCTTTCCCTCTTTCACGTTTAATCTCTATCCATTTTTCTCTTCCTTTCCCATATACTCGGATAGCCACCCGCAAAACGGACCAGAAGATCGAAAGCTTAAACGAACGTTTGACCACATCGTCGCTTTGCTACATATCCTCGAAGGACCTATCATTCTCGTGTCCATCCGCTGTTTGAAATATCGATCTATCAATTGTTTGGCCATTATCGCGCGTTACCTCATTGGGGGTTAGCGACAATGTTCTCATTTGCAACTTTAAACTTTTACCGTGTACCGTAATTTTTCTTAGAAATAAAGAAGGCAAGATTTTTCGTCGCTATAATTTTTTTAACGAATATAATAATTAATATAAAAAAATTCGCAGTATACAATTGTGCGAGACCGAAGAAGGAGTTTCGGAACACAAAATTGCGTAACTGCAACGAATTCACACGATAGTCGTCGAATATTTTATCGTTACCACTGATAAAATTGTGTATGGTAGTGACAGAATATGTGGTGGTCTCGGTGTATAGCTCACATAATCCAACAGCTTGGCGGCCTTGTGGACGACTTTTGTACGATAACTTATGTATATATATATACATGCGTATACATTAGGGTGGTTCAAAAAAAATCGATATTTTTTTTTTTTCCATTCACCGTGTCCTGAACGTTGATATATCCTGAAACAAAAAGCCTGGCGAAAGGAACGCCCTGTAGCACAAAATTAAAAGGTGGCGCAATCCATTTTTGTGTTTTTTTTCGCAATTATATGAGAAAAAATCAAGTTTCCGTAGAAAATAAATAACATTAAATATGCATAATTATTAAAAAATATCTGAGTTTTATATCTAAGTATATTTGGATGTAGAAGAACCATTGTATGTCTTTAGATATTGAATCCAAGTATTTTTTTGTCGTCCAAAGGGTATTTTCTGTCGCTGTGATTGTGTACCGAGTGTGAAATATGTCGGTGAATATGCATACTCTTCAAATACATTTTCTGTAAATAACAATGAAAAGTATAGAAAGCTTTTTTCGATTTGTTTCAAGTAGATTTGAACAAAAAGTATATTTATGTTTGCGTAAAAGATTGATCAATAAAAAAACAATGGTATCGTTGATAAATTTCTCAGGGCATTGAAATGTGTTTGAATCTAAATAAATTGTAGTGTCGAACTTGCCATTATAGCGAGCATCGTTATAATGAAGATATCTCATATTCTAAAATGAATGATTTCATCAGTATCGCGTAATAACATATAGGAACTAGTATTCTTGCTCAACCTATTTTTCAACGTGGTCTGCACAAGGAATTATTGAAATCGCGGTACGGCGCTGTATGTTTTGTTCAGGCAGGTCACTTTGTCTTATGAATTAAGCTGCCCGTAATAACAAAGAGCTTCTACTCTACCCGCTACGTACGCGCAACAATGTTGTCTCCGAACGCCTTCTCGACTAAAACGCGCTGTTAACACAGCAATTTTAGAACAGTACGAATTCGACAAGCACGATGACCAGTAGTAATGAAGATGAAGATCTTTATTTAATTGGTCGTATAAGCCACTGCCTCGATCGGAGTAAATTGCCGATTAATCGGCAATTTACTTAGTGATTTTGCTACAAAACAATCATTTATTTTATTTGATAAATTCGAACTCCCACGTGATTTCCTTGATTTAAACACAAGTCTATGGGCCACCAGTGATTCTTATCAATACCGCCGGACCATATGCAATAATATCAGAGTAGTGAATGATGCGGCGGAGCGCGGAGTAGCTTTGATCGAACAATTTAATGGTTATTTAACAAAAGACGAAACCCAAGTACAATATCCAGTACAAGTTGTCCAAAACCACCGAAAAAAATACCCGTCTTGCGAAAAAAAAAATTATCTGTCAACGATAATGGAAACGGAAGATTAATGTCCTGCCGAAATATTTTTTTTTTACCTCCATATTCTTATATGCGAAAAGGAAACACCGTTGAATGGATATGTGTATTTTACATTATTAATTGTCTATGATAAAACTGATTTTTCTCATCTAATCGTGAAAAAAATACAAAAATGGCTTGCGCCACCTTTTAATTTTGGGCTACAGAGCCTTCCTTGGGCAAGGCTTTTTTTTCAAGATACATCAGCGTTCAGGACACGGTAAATGAAAAAAAAAAATATTGATTTTTTTTGAACCACCCTAGTATACATCCACGTTATATGGCGTGGATTATAATAAATGGAGAGTTTGCACACAATACGGGCAAATGATAATGACGTCGCGATTATGGTGACGAGATCGGGGAGTCGACCGAAACGAATTCGTGTGTACTACTGCATGATCTTCAATGTTTATCCATACCTATCCTAATCCAACCCTGATCGTAATTATGTTACAAGGTCATGGAGATTATTGGCGAACTTCTATTCGACAATTTGCAATGTTTTACCGAATGTTACTTTCACGAGTCTTTATATGACCCGGGCAGTTTGCGAGCTCGTAACTTTTAAAGAATCGGTATTTTTTTTTTTTTTTGTGATAAAAAATTGACCAACTACTGACAAAGCGAATAATGGTTCGGGGCTCAATGCCAGGAAACGATTTGTTCTACTGCAGTCTAAGTTTCAACAAATGATTTGCATTTGAATCTGGTAGAAAATGAGGATTTTGACCTCGGTCAAAACGACCTGATGATAGTACTCCAGGGTTAATGCGAATTTATTATAAGGAACCTCCATATCTAATAAATCTGTATTTATGTGGAAACGTTATATAATACATCATGAGCGAATCTGACCCAATGTTTCGCTTATTAGACCACGCCTTGGACGCAAACGCCGCGGATGCATACACCTGCTATCTAGTATACCAACGCCAACGCCAACGCCAACGTCTACCCTTTAATTCAATTAACCGAGCGCTCCTTCAGTGCCTCGCGCAATTAACGGACCACAAACACACAGCTTGAGTAACTTAACTGGGAGGAGAATAGATAGTGTGTATATATATATATATGGAGCATTTCACGTCACTTTTACATTTCCAAAAATTCATCCTTTTGATTTCTATCCTCAAAATTCATCCTTTTCTATGTAAGAAATAAGCGGACCCGTATTTTGGGATTTTTCGATTTGACGATTTTTTCGATTTTCACAGCTCATTGAATTTTCGACTTTTTGCTGCGATAACTCGAAAACAATGGGTCCTAAAACAAAAATGACCAACAGAAATTTTACGCAATTTTTGGTATACTTCCAGATGAAAAATACACCGAGTTTGAAAAAAAAAGATTTCTATTTTCTTTTTCTATTTTTAGGCAAAAAACCGAGGATTTTGCAAAAAGGCATTATCGATTTTTCATTTTTATTTATTTATTATTTTTTTTTTCAAAAACTAGGTAAATTCAAGAAATTTTTAAGCACAGGGTCAGAGCGGGCGAACTTTTTTTGTAGAAGCTACAGCTATTTAAACTTATAAACAGTCAATAAAAATACTTAAATAGCTGCCACTTTTTGTTATAAATATCCGTAAACCTGCGTTTACGAATATTGTAATTTGACCTAGTTGTTGAAGAAAATGACAATGGAAAAGAAAATAAACGTCTTCAGAATTTATTTTTATTGAACAAAACCACCAAAAATCTATTTTTGATAATTTATATAATTTTTTTGAAGAGTATGCCAGAAATTGACCACCGGACGCTACTAATCATTTTTCCTGTCGGACTCATACCGTTTCCAAATTCTTTGAGTTAAGGTCCATAAGAAAAAAGAAAAAAATAAAACATTTAATTAGTTTTAAAATCGGATATATTGCAACATTCACAGATGCTGAATCCTGTATCTTCTTCCAGTGTATTCTTCTTTGCGCATAGGACAAAAAATTCAAAAAAGTGCTAACCCAGAAAAATAATAATAAATGTTTTTGCGGTTTGCTCTTTATTCGGTTTCCATAACAAAATGAATTCTTAAATTTTACCTTTATCCTCATGGTGCACGTATTCTGGGACAACTTGGAAACTATATGAGTTTTACAAAAAAAAACCATTAGCAACGTTTATTCTTAATTTCTAACGTATTCTTGAAAAAAAATCTATTCATTTTATGAAAAAAGTATTTTCATGTGTTTTGTCAATAAAAAAATCTGAAACAAGTATTTTAATTTTTTTTACTTTTATTTTTATCAAAAACAAAGTGAAATTATATTTGTAAGTTCTAGTATACATTTATACCAAAAAGTTGTAGCTATTTAAGTACTTTTGTTGAATTTTCGTAAGTTCGAAAAAAAAAAAAAAAATAGAAATCGGTAATCGATAATGCTCTTTTTAGAAAACTCTCGGTTTTTTACATAAAAATGGAGAAAGAAAGTAGAAATCTTTTTTTTAGACTCAGTATATTTTTCATCCGAAAGTACGTAAAAAACTGCGTAAAATTGCTATTGGTCATTTTTGTTTTAGGACCCATAGTTTCTGAGTTATCGCAGCCTGAACCCAGATGGGTTCCGTAAAAAGTCAAAAATTCAAGCAGCTGTACAAATCGAAAAAATCGCCAAATCGAAATATCCCGAAATACGTGTTCGCTCATTTCTTACATAGAAATATTACATATAAAAAATTCACATGAATCAAAAGGATGAGTTTTTGAGAATGTAAAAGTGACGTGAAATGCCCCATGTACATATATATCGGTACATGCGAGGTATACATATACACAGACGTATATAGGGATAAAATGAAGATTACACTGTTATAATGCTGAAAGAATAAAACAGGAATTGAAGCAAAAACGACGTATGCAAATATTTAACGCATAGTTGTTTGTTTGCTTGTCTGTTTGATTTTCTTATTTTTTCCAACGAATTATAAATCATGTAGCTGAAAATATAATTATGTTGTGGAGTTTGTCCATTGCAAGGTATATTGCATTACTTGGCGGCGTCGAGCCGCTGCTGCGGCTCTTGATCTCCGTATGAACATGAATTGGATTCCTTCAATACAATGATCTTTCAAACATCATTGGATTTTTCATTAATTACTTTTGATCAAGAACTTGAAAATAAAACTAATTAAAAAATACAACGATTACTTGTTCTAACTTAAAAAATTAAACATCCGAATGTTTAATGTTCAACTATTTTATTAAATCTATGATATACTTGCTGCGGAGACACGGTGCAGATTTGATGCGATAAACTTGAAAACGTAGTTCAAAGGTTGTGCCAGTATCCAAACTTACCTAAAACAGAACAAGAAAACAAAACATTTGGTTTATGTATTTATATAAGGCGCATTCAAATTAGAATACCAATTATTTCAGAGGTTATAAATTTGGAGTGATAGTTTAACGCGAAAGAATCCGCCAAGTTTTATAGAAATTGTACGTATAGAATGGGTGGAGAAGCATGAGTTGCAACTTAATACTGTTATACGAGCGTTATCGCAAAATCCTCTTCCGGCAGAGCTTCGCATACATACATACATACATATATATATATATATTTATAGCGCGAGCACGAGGCCGCTTCTTCCTCTATAACTCTTATTCGCGGTTCTCCAGCAGCAAACCGGCGGATTTCTCGACTACACTATTTACGTGTATATGAAATTTAGATACCGTGAAAATCAACCCCTGGTTCATCAAGCCTGAATCTACGATCAACTAGCTTTCTACCTGCGATATTAAATTGGCACTCTTGTATGTAGACGCGATTGAACTTGACCGGAAACGGGGCTCGTTAACCATATCAGATAGCTAAGTATAAGCTAGAAAATAATTAACGACTTAATTCGTGATTCAAAAGAAGCGTTATTTTATAAAGCGATCTAATAAGGCTTAAAAGGGATCCTTCCAAAGATATTCAATTTCTCAATCTTCATCGATAAAATCAATTATTCTATAATTTCGTCCCTCGAGCGACTTTTCGCAAATTATAATTAAGAAATAATTCAGATTTTTTATACAGATTGGGCCGATGTGATTTCGGGCGATTTCTATTTTTTTTTTTTCTTTATTTTCATTTTCATTTTAGCACCACGTCACAAATAAAAACTCGTTTAACGAGTTTGAAACGTCAAGTAACAAGAACTTTCAGAAAGTATAATAAAACGAAATTTAAATCATAACTGGTAATCCGAAAAGTATAGAAGGGAAGTGATATTGGTCGGATTGATTAATCGCCGTGGTTCTATCGTACAACTTGTTTGATAAGACCAGAGTATGTCGGTGTAAACGGTTCCCGGTTAATCCAGAAAGTGTCCGGAGCGGCGTATAGGATCAGTGAGTTTAACTCGAGTCGAAAAGCGAGAACATCAACCAGCTCTGATAGCAAAAGCTGCGAGACGACGAGAGAGAGTAAAGTTCGGGATTCCGAGGAGGGGTGGCTTCGGTGGTGTGCCGAATGCGACCGTTATCGAGCTCTCGGTTCAAACTTTTATACTTTTACAACGCTTCTCCTCCTCCTCCTCCTCCTCCCTGCACTTCGTCTACGTATCTAACAGACGATTTGTACTGTCGTATCGATTAAACGCTGAGTCAAGCGGATTTGTCGATGTCGAGAAACGTCAGAAACTAAAATGAAATTCGACGATACCCCTATACTCAGGTTGACGACTTTTAAGCTAATTTCGATTTCTCGTTATGTCACGAAACTTTGTATCTCTATTTCGGTCCCTACATCTCAACTTATTTTTGTTCAACCAATTTGTTACGAACATTGAAAATAAATATCTGAACAATTTTATCGTACGACCAAAAACTCAATAATTCCTTCAATATTTCATGATTATATGAAATAAGCTCTTGTAACGGAAAAAAGTCTTTTCGGTCGAATTAATGGCTCAATGAAATTTCTTTAATCAGAGTTATTCTTGCATGCACTGAGAAAAGAAATTCGTTGAATCAACAAATCCTGCGGTCATGAGAGAGGGAGGGCGAACAAAACATTCAGTTCATGATGCAACATAATTCAATTACTTGAAATGAAAAAAAAAAAGAATCAATCGAACTAAATATTTTGCTTCACTGACTGAATTGAATAACTATTTATTTGAATCAAATAAACAACCAATATTTATTTCAACAAATTTGCAGGGTTTGTTGAATCAACGAAAATTTTATTCAATATCAACAAATTTCTTTTTTCAGTGCAGCGGCAAAGTTGTATTGCCATTAATTCACACTTGAATGCTCATCACTTTGTTCTCTACACTTTCGGTTTAAGATCGATTCTCGTGTTTGCTAAACTTGTGAATAATTGATTAAGTTTTCGAGAAACGACACTGGAGGAAGAAATTGCCCGATGAGAGCGATCGCGCACTCGTTGTGCTATGTTGAAGAACAACCATGAGTATTTGGGACCGAACACACACACGCGCAGAAAATTCCAAGAAAATGGGATTGCTCTTGCTGATTTCTCGAATGGAAGAGAGTCGCGAATCGTTACACTCTCGTCGCCTGCTTAAAATACAGCACGTCTACGCCCCCCGCAGCTCTCTTTCTTTCTCTCTCGATCTCTCAGGCAAATAGACACCTGCCGAGTCAGGCATATTACAACAGTACGGAAGGAGGCAGAGACAATTTTGATTGGTTGATTATTCGTGACTGCGCAAAAGTGCCGAAGTCGTTAGTAAAATTACCAACAAATTATTTTGATAGATATAACGAAATATTAACGCAATACGAAAAGTAATACATTTTTGATACTGGCAAAGAGTTTGCGTTGAAGAAAAGTCAATGAAGTGAATTGCCAGCCAGGAAATAGGATTTTAATCAACAACTCATATGATACTCATAAATTACTGTAATCATCAAATATTATGAATTTTAAATATCATAATAACGAAAAAACAAATATATAAAAATGGAACATCGATTTCAGCACGAAAAAAAAATTGATAAGTTGCATGTATATAAAATCAATCATAACATTTTGTCCCGGGATCTTTATACTCCTGGGAGATTTACCAGGTACAAAATATCTTCTTGGTACGAGACACGCTTTAAAGAGCATTCGAAAGTAGAATATATATTTATATATGTACGTAGAGATGGTAGAAGTGAAAGATGGGAAATACGGTGTTCGGAGCAGGCAAAAGAGATTGCCGGAAACGTGCTGGGTAGTCGATAAGAGCAATCAATCGAGATTTAATCGCCAGATGGAACGGGAGAGGAGGGGGGTCTGTGCCAACACCCGCGAAAGCACAAAAGAAGCACGAGAAGTCAAATCTATTTTCATATGTATCTATATATATATATATATGTACAAAATGGAATGCGGAATCTGTGCGAGTGCGAGTGAGCGTGAGAATTAAAATACTCCGCTTGAGAGAGAGAGAGAGAGAGAGAGAGAGAGAGAGAGAGTTTTGTCGATAGCGCAGCTTCGGCCACGACTTAACGATCGATTAGCTCACGGTGCTTCCCGTTGCACTCCGCTAAGCGCCATATATCTCCGAGAACAAAAAGTAATTCAACATTCGTAGAAACAATCAAATTCACACAGTTTTTTTTTTACTTGAGAAGAAAATTAAATTAACGCTTGTTTTGGGACAAAAATAAAAAACAATCCTAAAGTCGTTCATCCAATAGTAAGAAAAAAATATTCTTCTTTCGATGAAATCATCCAACTAAATAATCCCAAACTAATTTTTAACTCGGGCGAAAAAAAATCTATAATTGGTGTTATATCTCGGGACTAGGTAAATAAAAAGAGCACTACTATTTATAATACTAAATAATTTAATGATTTATTTAATATTAAATGCTTCGCATTTAACTGTTACGACCTGGCCGGAGTTCTCACGTGCCCAAGCCGGTAGCTCGCACGTAACTCCTCGTATTGCCGGTCCTGCTCGTAATCGTAATCACACACGTGCGCGCGCGCGCGCGCGCGCGTTCTCTCACGCACGCTCACCTTACAATACATGACAATTGGGTTAATCGTTATTCTCATGCATCAAGAAATATGGCAATGGATTGAAAAGAAATTTTCTTTTTCTCAGTGCATAAATATTTCTCGTATTTATTTTAACATCAATAAATAATAAATATTTTATAACAATATTATAAATAATAAATAATAAATAATAAATATTTTTTTTAAATGCTCTCACAGGACTGGACCCTCCTTCTTTATTTTGATGTTTCTTCCTTGTGTACATTGTTCTGCTTTTTCTCCATTCTCTTTTCTCTCTTTTATCTCTTTCTGTCTCACTGCAAGACAATGTTCGAACGACTACGAGATAATCGCAGGATATTTAAAGGTGTATATATATGCAACCACTAAGCACACGCTGGATGGCATGTAGTTTTTTTTAATGTTTCGTGTTGAGTATGTGTATTATAGGAGTGCTGTTACAATTCAGCGACCGCTCCACTTCCGGTGTTACGCTCTTGTCTGCACTCTTTCTTTCTTTCCTTCGCTGCCTGCTTTTTGGCCCTGCAGCATATTCGCCAAAGACCATTGCAACTCCACAAACACACGTACACGCGCGCTCGCATGATAGTTTAACAATAAAAAGTTATTTTCTCCAGCTGACGACTCTCGAGTGAAATGGCATAAGCGAGAAAGCACTCCCGCTCTGGACCAACGATGACGACAACGAACAACTGTCACATTCCTGGACTTTGTATTCAGAGATTTACAAACACAATCCTGCAATCTCTAAAAGAAATATTATTTCGGAAAATGATAATATAATAAAAAATTTCTGGGAGAAAAAATGTGGATTATAACGAAGATTATTTGACGGTTGGATTACGCTTGAATCAAACTTTTTATTCTTGAAAGATCGATCGATCCCGCGTTGTCTCAAACTTGAACGGAAAACTTTATCGAGCAGGCGCAAAATTGCTAATCCGTTTGGTCAATCAATTTTATTTGTCGCTATATATCATGTAACTCCTATAGTTCGAGCTCGTCGAGCAACGAGAAGCGGTATTCGATTGACGAGATTGGAAAATACGACGATTGGCTCGATAGAAAAGTTGTTTCTGTCGAAAGCTCCGAAGGTCTCTTGAAGAGCACTGTGTGTTGTACGAGATTTTTCACCAAATTGACCACAACACGATTCATTACGCTTTTTTTTCTCCACTATATGTCAATAACTTTTTACACTTTTATGCTTTTTTTATTACAAAGCAAGAAAGGATATCACATCGTTAATCATTCATCACACAACAGCATCGGTCGAAAAACTTTCTTAACGACTGGATAAGGTTTTCACGGTATAGATAGATAACGAGAAAATTTGGTATGAATAAAGGCTCAAACCTTTTTTCCTAGTTGTACATCATATCGCCGTGCTCCACTAACGCAACATTCTCATTGTTTTATTCCTCATACTCACCATACACATTCACACTGTTAACGTTCCACAGTTTTATATAGCAAACAAGTTGAGCCCACAGGGGACGTTTCTTGATACATTCCCGACACTCGACATGTATTTTAGTAATGCAGCGTATGAAACTCACACATATATATGATTCATACACATTTGATACTCGGACTGGTTATTACCATTGGTGCAATTCGCTGCCGTCTTCCCGTGTCTACTTACGATTAGAGAGCGCTTCATTTGCATTCCGGTTGGCGCGTTCGTGTAATGGCCAGTGATATGCGATACGCGTTCACCTCGAACGTGTAGAAGAAAGCTAGAGTGGTGCATATCGTATCAAGCCAACACACCACGAGGCAGCAGCGCTCTGTAACGCTAAAAGCGAGAAATAGAAAGAAAGAGAGAGAGGTAGGTACGACAGCACACTATTTCACCCGTTGGCAGGCAAAGATTTACGGAGATCTCGCTCGAGTACCGCACGTGAAATTTCTATGCAACATTATCACGGATGAGAAAAACCCGAAGGAGAGAAGATTAATAATTTTGACATTTTATTTCGTTATTGGGTGAAGAGACAAAATTTCATTCTGACACTTTTTACTCGATCATACTTAATTAAACCAAGACTTTTTGCAAAAATTTGAAATTTTTAATAATACATGAAAATAATTAATGCGAGAGTACACATTTCATCCGAAAGTTTCAATTGTCTTCAATCAAATGGCAGAGGTACACGTAGATGATTGCTCGATGAAGAAGTAGGCGGCCAGGTCGTCCAATCTTTTGACGTTGATAAAAAATAGACAGAAGTAACGAATGAGAAACAAGGTGCAAAGAATGATTGGTTAAGGATGTATATAAGGTAAAATCCGCAGTACATCTATTTATTTTTTAAGGTTAATCTTTATGTCGAAATGTCAAGTGCCGAATCATTCCT
The DNA here is from genome assembly GCA_963989365.1 of Rhimphoctona megacephalus. Lineage (NCBI taxonomy): Eukaryota > Metazoa > Arthropoda > Insecta > Hymenoptera > Ichneumonidae > Rhimphoctona > Rhimphoctona megacephalus. The sequence continues at coordinate 40,676,412 of OZ022416.1, read as the reverse complement.
TTTGTTTTTTATGATGTCTAATGAAAAAATTATGTCATTTTGTATAATAATTTACGATTTTTAATGAAATTGATATGCAACTTGATATATGTGGCCGAATACAAATTGAGCCAATCAGATAATTTCATTTCTGTCCCGAGAAAATGTGGCAACAGTGCTACACCCAGCCATGACAGTCAACTACAGCTGATCATTCCGAGACCGGCAGTTGAAGCGTGCTGCGTTGCCGCATCTACGTGTCCGATATGATGGACGTATTAAATTGAACAACAGTTTACAGAACGCTAATAAAACGTCAAAAGTTAACCATGAATATCTTTACAACGACATCGGGAACAGTAGTTTTTTTTTCGTGACAAAAATTGAAAAATGTATGAAGTTTCTGAAAATTCTTTTTTTGGCCAAACATTGACTACAATACATATATTTTTTTATCATTTTAGTTTCATTTTGTCAACTTCCGGTACAAATAACACGGAGTTAAATGAGGCTTTAATTCTTAAGTATTTCTTTCAAATCATCGGCTAAGTTCCTTTTTCTTTTTTCCGAACGATGCAGCGTGATAAACTCTATCATATTAGTCATTTTTATGGAAAGTTAGACGACTTGATATATTTTACATACATCCTTAAAGACGAGTCGTTGCAATGTTATCGCACAGCTATGAATGCTAGAATGATACAAATTCATAAATCTTTCAGATGCTCCAGTCATCGCGGACTTGAATAAACAAAACGGAGTTAGCATTACAGCTTTGAAACATTCGAAATCTATGTGCGGTGTAAGAATTGAAAAAAATAAAATAAAATAAAATAATCATTTTTGAAATCTTCTTGTGCGTGTATAAGCCCGAGGTTGTTTCCACTTGAAGAATCTGGTTCAACCAGCCGAACGGATATTTCCAAACGCGAAGCAAGTTCTTAGCTCGTGACAGCGGGTTGTTTACCACGCAAGAAAGGGATAAATACGTGGAACAACCGGGAAACGAGGCAGTCCTGCGAAGAGATCGAGAGTTCTATTTTTCACTATATCTCCTACCCCCCCCCCCCACACCTCCCACCGCCCTCTTTCTCTTCGTTATGACGGTTTTACTTGAGGCTTGTAGATTTAACCGCCGGCTAGCGCCAAGTGTTACTTCCGCTAGTCGGTTACCCTATTGCCACAGCTAACAGTTAAGGAGAAAATAAGCATCTCGATTCCAAGACCACTGTATATCTGCTATCACGCTCAAAGTTTACAAGTAAAGTTATTCATCCTCAGAATATTTTCATCATATTATTTAATACCGGGTGCACGGTATCGTAAAAAAAAGAATGACGTCTGTGACAAAATGCTACAACAAATATTACTCAGATAGAGAGAGCAAGTTCGAATCTCACAAGGAAAGGTACTTTGGTGTCCCCCTCCGATTTTGATAATTTTTATATATGTTATAGTCCATCGAAAATTAAGAGACACGTAATTTTTTTTATCGGCTTAAAGTTATTTTTAAGGGGTGAAATCGACCCCCAAAGTTGAGCATGTTTTGCATCTGGTAGAGTGTTTCATATAGAAGCACTTAACCGATCGTAACGAAACCAATTGCAAAACGTTTTTCACGTCAAATAACCTGTATATAATGTTCAACTTCTTATGCACCCCTATTACATGGGGATGATTCACCCCCGAATATCCAGAATTCTTTTGTATAAAAAAAACTTGCAATCCGATTTCAATAAAACAAACGCCATTTTGCAGAGCAAAAAAAATAAAATTGACGTATTTTTGGGTTTTTCTCAGATTAAAAAAATTAAGGGGGTAAAACACCCTTAAAATGTCAAATTTCATTTTGAGCACTGTCCCCTTCCGATTTCAATATTTTTTTTATAAAATGTAGCTTATCGAAAAATAAGACCACCTATTATTTTTATTGGCTCAAAATTATTTTTAAGGCGTGAAATCAACCCCCAAAGTTGGGCATGTTTTGCATCTGGTAGAGTGTTTCATATAGAAGCACTCAACCGATCGTAACGAAACCAATTGCAAAACGTTTTTCACGTCAAATAACCTGTATATAATGTTCAACTTCTTATGCACCCTTACTTACTGCAGGGGGCTGAACCACCCCCTGACATTCATAATTTTTTGTATAAAAGAAAAATTGTCATTCGATTTCAATGGAAAAACCAACATTTTGAAAAGCAAAAAAAAATTATAGTGAATGTGTCTAGATTTTTCGAATAAAAAAAATTAAGGGGGTAAAACACCCCTAAAATCTCAAATGTCATTTTGCGCACTTAAATGATAAAATTCAATTCAATTGGTCTCATTATCATTGCGTATCGACTTATATGCTAAATAATATTTATTTCGCATGTACATCCGCTGCCCTTCTGACATGCTTCACGTTTATAAAGAAGTGTTGGTATCCGTTCTATTTATATAAGTTTCTATTTTGAACGATTTACGAAAATAAAAAAAAAACTCAAATATCAAAAGAGTCGCATCAGCAATTCACCGCCCAGAATGTAAACAAAGCTGGCTCATGCCTTGCCATATTCTTATTCATATCAAGAACCGCTATAGTGGCTCGACCCCAAGTATTCTTGAAAAAGCCAGTTCGCTCAGGCTAATGTTTGAGGTATATCCGAAAACCAAATAAAAATGCTGTTTTCGTGGTGATGTCAGATCAAACCGCCCACTCAAGATGAAAAAGGTAAAACTGACTTTATATTATTCCAGAAGTTAAGTTGCTGTTCGACTGTTGATCAGTCATTATCGTGTCCGCTATCGTGAATACCGTATTGTTATTAACATGTCCATCAATCCAATGAACGTAATAAGACTGTTGTTTCTTACATTCGAGGTAATGAACATTCCTGACAGTCCTGTTAACAATAATGAAGTGGAATTGAAAGAGAGTTTCGCGGAAATTCTGAAGGCCTCTATGGCAGAGTTCAATCAGTTAGAAATCGTCGAAGATACGACATTAGATTTTCAAGAACCGTTTAGAGATGTCATAGTAGAACCTGTCGAAGATAATGACATCGAATGGGGTCTTGGAGAATCTCCATTAAGCCCTGAAACGTGTACTGACGATGAAGAAGATTTGAGCTACGACTACAAACAAAGAGCTGTTGAGTACTGGAGAAGTGCAAAAACGAAACAAAATAGGAAAATAGAAACAGTCCAAAACCGATTTAAACTCGTTAAATCTGTGCGCCAATTAAGGCGCTGGGCTCAACAAATTAATAAAGGCGGAACTTACAAGGAAAAATTGTCGCGCATTTCTGAATATACAATCGATAATTTAAAAAGCGCCATAGAAGCAGGTCTCATTGTACACGATATCGATCTTCGGAGATGGGCATTACAAGCCCAAAAATTGATTGGGCATGAGAATTTGCGTTTCAGGGCTTCGCCAACATGGATAAAAAAGTTTAAAAAAGTTCATCGAATAACAAGTAGAAAAATAAATAAATTCGTGACAAGAAAGACTCTCGAATCAAAGGACATATTACAAAACGATGCTAATAAATTTGTCTCCGCAGTTCAATTGAAAATTGAGGAATATGGCTTGGAAAATATTTATAATTCTGATCAAAGTGGTTTCCAATTAGAAGTCCATTCAGGGCGAACGTTAACAGAAGAAGGTACAAAACAAGCAGAATGCCTTGTACAATCCGTTTCAGCGACAACCCATAGCTACACCATCCAGCCGACAATATCAGCAGCAGGAAAATTGTTGTCACCTCTTCTGATAATTTTAAAAGAGCCATCCGGGCGGTTGGGGCCAATCGTAGAACGAACCATTTTTCGACCTCCCAATGTTTTTATAAGTGTTTCAAAATCTGGCAAGGCTACATCAGGTACGTTGGTATGTAATATTCAAATATAAAAAATAGATGTGCTATTAATTTTTACATATTGATTTATAGAACATTTCAAAGTATGGCTTCAAGAAGTGTTCTTCCCAAATGTCGGTGAGAAAAGTGTGCTTTTAATAGACTCATGGAGTGGACATTGCCCTAGTGTTGTCACGGAAGTTACACCACATAACAAAGAAATTGTTACAATGATCATACCGAAAGGAACAACAGGGAATATCCAGCCACTTGATGTCTTCGGATTTAGAATTTGGAAAAATTATGTCAGACATTTTTCAGACAGTGTCATGTTACTTGATTATGATTTAAGTCTACATTTACGAAATAATATAATCAAGCTGCAATCTCTAGTACATAATCAATTATCATCTCCGAGGTACGAAAATTTATTTCGATATGCCTGGTTCAAAAGTGGGTACATAGAAGAACGACCTGAGCATTTCGAAAATCCCGTTGAATTCGCTTTTGGTATGTCATCTCAAACACAATGTGAAATTGAAGGCTGCACAAATGTGGCTGTAGTAAGATGTAACTGTAGTGGCTGCACAAATGTGGCTGTAGTAAGATGTGTCATGGTGTAAAAAGTCACTTTGTTTCAAACATTTCTTCGAAGAACATCATTACTGTTCAAAATATAATCATTAAGTTCAGGAATGATAATTGAAACGAAAATTTGAATTGGAATCTATTTTTACTACATGAAAGATTTTAGCGCCTATGTATAACCTATATATATATATTTGTGTACAGACCATGTGTATACAAAAATAAAAAATCGTGAAGCTCACGACCACCGAAGATGTAGGAGTACTCAATTTTTCATATAATTAAAAAGCCGATGTACATGCGAAATAAATATTATTTAGCATATAAGTCGATACGCAATGATAATGAGACCAATTGAATTGAATTTTATCATTTAAGTGCGCAAAATGACATTTGAGATTTTAGGGGTGTTTTACCCCCTTAATTTTTTTTATTCGAAAAATCTAGACACATTCACTATAATTTTTTTTTGCTTTTCAAAATGTTGGTTTTTCCATTGAAATCGAATGACAATTTTTCTTTTATACAAAAAATTATGAATGTCAGGGGGTGGTTCAGCCCCCTGCAGTAAGTAAGGGTGCATAAGAAGTTGAACATTATATACAGGTTATTTGACGTGAAAAACGTTTTGCAATTGGTTTCGTTACGATCGGTTGAGTGCTTCTATATGAAACACTCTACCAGATGCAAAACATGCCCAACTTTGGGGGTTGATTTCACGCCTTAAAAATAATTTTGAGCCAATAAAAATAATAGGTGGTCTTATTTTTCGATAAGCTACATTTTATAAAAAAAATATTGAAATCGGAAGGGGACAGTGCTCAAAATGAAATTTGACATTTTAAGGGTGTTTTACCCCCTTAATTTTTTTAATCTGAGAAAAACCCAAAAATACGTCAATTTTATTTTTTTTGCTCTGCAAAATGGCGTTTGTTTTATTGAAATCGGATTGCAAGTTTTTTTTATACAAAAGAATTCTGGATATTCGGGGGTGAATCATCCCCATGTAATAGGGGTGCATAAGAAGTTGAACATTATATACAGGTTATTTGACGTGAAAAACGTTTTGCAATTGGTTTCGTTACGATCGGTTAAGTGCTTCTATATGAAACACTCTACCAGATGCAAAACATGCTCAACTTTGGGGGTCGATTTCACCCCTTAAAAATAACTTTAAGCCGATAAAAAAAATTACGTGTCTCTTAATTTTCGATGGACTATAACATATATAAAAATTATCAAAATCGGAGGGGGACACCAAAGTACCTTTCCTTGTCAGAATGGTCCGAAACAAACCGATTCTTCTTTCTTATGACTGCTCTATACGCATTGATAGAGTTTTGTCTCCGAGCAAAACTTTTCCAGAACAATTATATTATCATGGGCTAAGTTTCACGGTCATTACAAAATCTGTGATAGTAACATATATTCTGATGGAAAATAAAATGAAATCTTTACAACTCTGTCGATTCTCATGACATTTGCACTACCGAATGCCCCCCAATTCCTGCTCGATTTGTTCCGAAAGTTTCTTCCTGCCGGCTCAGGAATTTTTCGAATTTTCGTATCTAAATCTGCGAAGCTTCGTTAAATGGAAGAAATACGTTCAAGTGTCGTCATAACGGGAGTAAAACTGATAAGAGTCGAGCAGGAGACAAAAGTTTGTAGCTTTTATTCGATTTAAGATTGAGAAACGCTGAGAAATTCACAACTAGTAAAAAAGTTGATATACATTCAGCCACACATATACCCACAAGCGTATTAAATACGTGTATATATTCTGGACCCGAATTGTGAGAAGACCTCGATCTTTTCCAGTTTCGCGTCGTTCATAGCCCGGACAATTTTTTTCACCGTGCCTCAAATTTCTTATGCGGAGATTCAAGACGGGCGTCCCTGACCTTACCCGATCCGGCTATAGCTCCGCACGTGTTCGCACCCAAAATCAGTAGACAGTTTAATCTACAGTTGGCACATTGAGCTTTGACCTTGAAAAAGTAAAAAATCATAATGTCAATAATTTTAGTACAACAAATTTTCTTTTTTTATATTGCAAACGTTCCCAATTAAAAGGTTTTTTTTCCTAAATTCAATTTGAATTAATTCCGTTGTAAACCAATATCAAATATAATTGAAGGATACGGAGCGCGTGTAAACTCGCACTAATTGAATTTGGATCCGCCCTCTAGCCGGTTATTCTACTGTTGTTTTACTAATATTACTGACTATTCAACACGTACTACGGTGACGATGATGCTGATTGCTTATTCCTCGGTATGGTGACGTTGAAGTAGCCTCGACCGGCGACACGGTCGCACAAGCCCTCTCCATCTTCTGGTGCTAACAGCGGGAGAGAGGGAGAGAGGGAGGGGGGGGGGGGGGGGGGGGGAGAGAAAGAGAGAGGACGAAGAGAGCGCGAACTGGCGATGCAGTTTCGCGTTCACCTTGCCACGCGTTTTATCGTTCGATAATTACTCTTCGCGGCTGTCGAGTCTCGCCGTATGTGAGCCCATCGCCGTCCCCAGACAAGCAACACACACACATATATATATATATATATGTATGTATGTATATATATATGTACGCGCGCGCACATGCAGACACATAAACACTTGCATACATAAATCGATGAATATATAAACATACAGTTTTCTTTGTGTAATATATATATATAGACGCAGACGCGCTGATGTACTCGACGAGATTATTTACGAGGCTCACTCGATACGGAGCACTGCCGTCCAAGGACGCATATGTATGCACATGTAGAATCGATTAACCGTGAAAACTGTTCAATAAAATTAATGGACCGCCGTACTAAATCACAAATATCCACGCATACATACTGTCTATAGATTATGCTCAGCAATATTGGATGATCAGTTTATCAAAAAACAACGAAGACCGTAATAAAAATATTGATATATTTTTCTGTATTTTCAAACTTCGTAGTTAATTCACATTTGCCGGAGATATCGTGAATTGATTACGAAGAAATAGTAGTTTTCTAATGTGACGCGTGATATTTTAAAGATACATTACTTTTTAATTTTGATCGATTAAGAAATTTAAGTCCGTAACAAAGTGTATAGAGACAACAAATAAAAGAAAAAAAGGAAATACGGTACTCTTTTCACGTAGGGCTATATAACGTGGCTCTCGACTCGACAGAGAGGCGTTCGCGCTACACTTGACGCGGAGAGTTCGTGTTTCAATTATGACACACGGAGACCCACAAGCTCGTAAAGCGGTGTCTCGGTCGTGTGTCGGACTCTTCTACTCTCTTCTTCATCCACGTCGTTACCTTGGTGCATTTATACAGATCGAGATATAAATGCGCATGTAAAAAGGTAAATGTATCATATTCCGGGGTCGTACACTATTCCGGGAATTTTAGTTCGAAACGTTAAAATAAGAAAACTTTCCAATATTTTGAGGAATTTCGAAGGAAAACTTGGTCTGTGACTCCTACAATGTATACAATTCAAGCTTAGTTTATATTGTTATTAACACTGTAACTGCAATGTTGAGTCAACCCGTCAGTCGGCGACGAGTCGTCGTACGAGGCACTTACACTAGGCAAAGTAACAACGGATGATGACAATTTTCGTAAGGTCACAAAACGTACGAATTAATTATTTTTTAATAAAATTTTGTTTCTTCAATACCATTATTGTTGTATTTATTAATTGATCCTGGTTTTCGAGTCGTTTGTGAATTTTTAAAAATAAAAGCCATTTTTCTGAAGCACGGAATTACGTTCGATATTTTTTTTCGATATGTACATAATTCCGTGGCTACAACGAGACGTTTAATTTTTTAATTAACTCTTGCAAATTAATAAAATAACTTTTGGTTTGATAAAAGTATTTTTTCCCCGTTATTATGCAATAAAAATATACAGTTTTTCTTCAATTTTGAGCAAAAATTCGATTTTTTTTTTTAATTCTTAACCTGTTTACACCTAGCACGGAATTGTGTCCGAAATAAAATGTGTATTTCCCTTATGCCGTTTCTATAGGCCGTAATTGAAGACACCTGGCATGGAATTGAGTATCAGACATTCTATATATCGGTTATTACATCCTATCAAACACTGTAATATCGGTTACCGTTCAATCAAAATTTGTAAATACACCAATGTTATCGAATTTTTAAATATTTTCCAGCTGTTATACTTTTAGAATAGAGTATGCCGGAATTACGGACATAACAGCACGGAATTAGTAGCAGCGGCATATTTTTATAACGGAATTACATACATTTGTAGGGTTCCCAAATTCGTCAAAAAAATAATTAAATTGTTATTTAATGTGTTTGAAATTTTATAATATTAAAGAAAACTAACGTATTATCGTGCTAAAATAATTATTGGATGATTCTTTTTAATAAAACAATTACAAATTCATTGCAAAATTGAAGGAGTTTTAAACTCCCGGAATATGGTACATTTAACATATTACCTTATATGAATGGAATGCTTCGTCTACTCGTCGACGAGAGAGAGAGAGAGAGAGAGAGAGAGAGATTGATTGATTGCGTTTTTTTTGCCTTGACGTACCTTGAGGCAAGGTGGACAGAATGTTTAACTAACACTATACTTAAAACTAAGAAGACAATACTCATGAGTTGAGATAATACAAAATGTGATAATAATATTAAAATTAATTATAATAAAATGAAAAATACTTTAACTACAAATATGGAGAGCAAAGCTCGCTACCTCTCGCTTGCGAGAACCTATGTTACGCTTGTTTCATTACTTTCTGAGGCAAGTAAGCGCGCATACAATTTATTCTTGAATACAGTGATGGACGGTACAGAAGTGACCTCGGTAGAGAGAGAGAGAGAGAGAGAGAGAGAGAGAGAGAGAGAGAGAGAGAGAGAGAGAGAGAGGAGAGACGATAAGAGGGGATCCGTACGCTCAGCCTCTTTTCGACGACACGCCGGGGAAAAAGGGCGTTAATTATTCGACGGGCTCCCACTCAATACCATTTATTTTTCTCTACCGTATTTCACGCATGCCAAAAGTTTTAACAATACTCCGTAACGTTACAAATATATGTAACGGATCAATTACGATGAAAAAATGAATCATGCTTGCAGAAAAAATATATTGCTAGATGAAGTTTGCGTTATAATATTTATGAGACTGCATTCATCACCGTCTACCACGGTTTTTTTATCATTTCAATAAAATGTTAATTCCATCGTGAAATCTATTATCTCTCACGTTATACAATTCAATAAAGTTTAATATGAACATAAAAGGGATTATAGAATTATTATACAAAAGTTGAGAAGGACAAAATTTAGTTTCAGTACTTTCTAGCTCGCACGATATTTTTTTCGTGTTATGTACACATTTATATATGTGTATACATATAACGTGCAAAATCAACAAGTCAATGAGCCGCGTGAAGCAGACGGAGATAGATATGGGCGCGCGAATGGCGAATGAGAAAGTCATTTGCATATCACTCTCATCCGTCTGTAAACGCTGCTTTACCTTCTGTCCGTCTCATCCTCTTGATCACTCCTTTTCCATCACTTTCCCTCTGGCTCTCTCTGTCTCACCCTCTCTCTCTCTCTCTCTCTCTCTCTCTCTCTCTCTCTCTCTCCCCCCTCTCACTCTCTGTGTGTCTCTCTCTCTCTCTGTCTCTCTTTCTCCTTCACTCTCGCAGTGTCTATCCCTCTTGTTTGCTTTTCAGGTTGTCTCATTCTCCATCAGCTTATATACACATACATAGCGTGCCATCTCGACGTTTGTAGCCCGTTTTTCTCCTTCCCACTCACCGCATCCACCCCTGAAAGTCTCTTTCTCATTGCGCTCGTTCGTGTATTATAGCCATCAGTGATTGCGATCGTTTCGAGCCAGAGAAACAAAAGGGACCGACTGTTTATTTTCATGTATCTCTAACGGTATACGTCCGCTAATTCTACCAATAGAGATTCAACTCGTATAACCAAAACTCACACTTGACGCGGAGATTTCATTTCTTGCCTTATATTTATATTTATATAATCGACCGCGAATAATGTAGGCTCGAAAACACGCTTCGCTCAATCGAAATTATTGAAGGAACATTTAACAGCGGTTCGCGCTACATTTCTGTTATTAAATTAATTGCAACAGAATAATTTATTTAATGATATTACAATTAGCTTCGTTAGAATTTAACGAAATTCTTTTTATTTATTATTTCCGAATTTTTATAGCAAAAACGAATATCAATAAAAATTAAAAGATGATGACGAAAATTTTCGGTGCATTTCAAATAATTCCAAACTGGAATAACATTTTTTTTTCTTTTTTTTTTACTTACTCGATTTAAGGTTTTTCTTTTTTAAGATCCTACCATTGATAGCTGAATTAGAGAATTATGGGTGTGACAACAGACTAATTTGACGAGAGTACGTATGAAATTTTCAAGATGTTGGTTTTTTACCACTTCCATAGAATTGCGGGAAAACATTTTTTGATACCGTGCCAATTCGTGAATCAGGCCGTGCCTCTGATGTAGAGTATACGCGCGCTCTTGATGCATATACATTCAACATGAGTAACGAATACCGTTATGTCGTATTTTCTTGATACGCAACAAAATGCAAAAATTTTCCGCGGTTCATATTATTCTCGGGGGAACATTTTTTTTTTTTTTTTTTTTTTTTTTCAATTTCTAAACGAAATCGAAGAACCAATGTACGAACGCAACATGAATGAACGCAAAATGAGAAAATTCATAAACTAGAAAAAAGTGTTACTTTGAATTCGAAATAGATCGGCAGCTATGAAAGATATCAATAATCTCTCACGATTTTGGACAAAAGTCCGTCCGAGATCCAATCCGCGATCCGATAGCGATAAATCAGCCGTGCGAGAGCTAGAAGCCCTTGAATATTAGGAAAGAGCGCGAAGAATCGTCGATAAACCAGGCCGCAAAGTAATCCAGACGTATATAATTCATTTCAACAGACCCGGGCAACGAGTCGCACGTACATATATTTATAAATACACTTATACATGTAGGAGGAGGTATGAGGTATCGAGAAAGGGCGCGATAGGAGAGATAAAGCGCGTGGGATAATTTAAATTCAATGGGTTCTCTCGCGTGGCATGTGCCCAGTTCTCGCTGTAACGACCGCCCGCGGCTCGGAGCACAACCGAGTTATACGGTACGGCATATACACTCGTGCTTGTATCATACTATATATATACAAAAATAAAAATCAGAAAACCGACATATTCGAGTATACAAGAGTGCGGCAGGGCTCGTGCTGGCTTTTTTTTTAATACTTGGCGTCGAGCCGCTACCGCGGCTCATGATACAATATATACATAAACTATATACGCGTTCCCTTATCGTTTCCACCGCAACCAGTTCCAATGTACATTAGTCCGAAGATTTGAAAATGTATTTTTTTTTTTTTTTTTTTATACGTTCACACTTTGAGATGAACGGACACAATTTGTAAGAATATATAATTACACAAAATGATAAATATTAGAGGAATTCTTGAGTTGAGATTTTCCAGCAAATTCTGGATTGTTGCTGCTGGGCATGTTGATTTACGGTTTGTCAGCAACATTAAAAACGTCATTAACACGGGATTGTATTTTATTGTGTCGTTCGACGACATCCTGGAATCCCGTTTCGAACGTTGAATTATCGATTTCACGAACAATGAGAAGTACCATGCAGCGAAAGCCGTTACGGATATAGAGCGAACATAAACATGTAGCGACGTGTTGTACTCGAATACGGTAAATGGTGTGTACCATTTCCTCTATCGGAATATGTATGTAAAGTACTACGACGGAGCGTATACTTGTATATTGTAAAAAAATGAAATAATAAAGGTTAAAAAAGAAACGTATCGAGGAGCGGCCTTTGTGTGAGAACGTAGGATAAAAAGTCTCTTTTGCAAAGTCTATATTCTGAAGATTCCGGTGGTATACGCCCACGCGAGCACCCCTCTTACGCTCATACGTGTGTGCGCGCGCGCGCGTGTGTGTGTGTGTGTGCGTGTATAAATTACACACATGTACGATGTCTCTGAAACGACGCCAACTGAATATCGCACCGTTTTCTCAGTCTCGACGTCCGCAAACGGCAAAGACCTTGCTCGGGCTCACTGCGTCAAGAGCGCGAACAAAAAGCCGTGAGAGCTTTTGCTCAAAGAAAAGAGACGTTAAAGAAAAAGAAAAAAAAAAAAGACGAGGAAACGAAGAATACCCGAGTAGCAGCGCCGCGCGAGAGAGCAGAACGAAAAGAGAATAAAAAAAACTACGAGACTTGTGCATCCGAAAGATGCACAAGGAGGGGCGAGAAAGTTTTATTCGTTATCTTATACACAAAATGATTTTTTGCACCAAGATAATACCGACGTAAAGAAAAGAGAAAAAAGAGGACGAAAAAAATTGTACGAGGTTATAATGAACAGACGTTTTCCTTTCATTTTCATACATTCAAATTTCTTTATTGCTCCGATTACTCACATTCCGATTCAACGATTCACCGTTAGGCGACTTGTACTTTCCCATCAAGCGTTTCACCCCACCCACCTTTCACCGCATTTTATCTTCCGACGTCCCATCCTCGCAAGCCGATAAAGCCTAGGCGAAAATCAGTCTCTGCACAACTACGTAGCGCGAACCGTATTGGCTGGGTGCACGTACATATACTACTTTAAAAATAAGTGTGTATTGCGTATACGTTAAGCCTGAAAAAATGCGGAGCATGATTTTAGGTGGCGCTGACAGTATGCATGAATATGTAACACACTGATAATTGAATAGTATTAGTATTTTCGTGCACCCTGCCAATAACGTAATTACTCGAGACAATTAATATCTCAACTCGCTACGTGATTTCCTTTCATTTATTTTTTTTCGTTTTTTTTTTGTTCCACAGATTGCTCCTGCTTCTCTCGGCTTCTCTCAATTTCTGCACTTAAGAAAGATCGCGCGTGTTTAATGGAAGGTATGAGACACCAGAAGGGAAAACTCATACCTCCTCTTCTCGACGCGTCAATTACTTTGTAGTACAGAGCGAACATTTTATGGAGTGCCAAACGACGCGTGATTATAAATTTAGCACGGTAACTGACAATTCGTCATATAACCGTATAGTTTATTACGTAGGTAGATCTTAAGGATCGCCACGAATGATTAAAATCATTGGAACCCAAGGGAAATTATTTCTTTTTACTTTCTTTCATTGCACGCAGTACCACAATCCCGATGTTTATATACAGATTGAGAAATTTTCGACGTAGTCATCGTATTGTCGGTGTTGTTGTCGTTGTCGTCGCCGTAATATACGGCTACGAATTCGAGGGGCAACGATAACCTACAGAGGGCAATGCACTTCGCTCCTTCGCTTGTGGAATGCCAAGCGATAAGTTTTCTTTCTCGGGCTTCGAACAACGTATCAAGAGACTCGGTAGAGTCTCGGGACAAGTACATTTGACAGCTCTGTCGTCTGCTGGCCCGTGGCTCGCCAGAGAGAGAATATTATCTCTGAATAAAGTAAATTTCGGTGGTGGGGGTAAAAACTGAAAGTCATTTTCTCGAATTACGAAGCTCAGGAGACAGATGATGATTTGAAAATTGAACTGGAGACTAATTAAGAAAAAATCTTTCGATTGAGCTTTAAATCAGCACGATTGATGCCGTATTTGCTGAGAAAAAACTTTGCACAGGCTCAAAATTATGCAAAAATTCCAACACATCGAAGAATTTGACGTGTCTGTATATGTGCCTATCGAGATTCTGATTGGTCACGAGTGTGGTCATTTCCCTGTGTTCCCAAACCGGTAAACCAGTGTGCACACGAGTGATGTTTTTGAACGTGTCCCTGTGACTACATTCCTCTGCACCCATACCACGGAAAGTTTGAATGTTTAACCAGTATGACGGTAGTTTTGACTTTTGACAGTGTAAAGTGCGAGTCGTGCAAATCGCGTGTTTTTTAGATTGTGAAAAATCGTGATTCATAAATAGTTTAAATATATAAATATTTTTTATTGTCGCTTGAGGATGGAGTATTTAAAAAAAAGCAAAAATTAGTTGGTTATTGAAAAAAGTCACCAATGTACAAAAATAAAAATTGTTCAAAAGAACAGAGTCCAGAAAAAAAAATCGGGATGAAAAAAACTTGAAGAAAAAAATTTCAAACGAAAAAAATTAGATTGAAAAAAAAAATTTCGGCCGAAGTACTTGGCGAGTTTTTTTGCTTAGCTTGGATCACGTAATGTATTTCACGTAATGTTGTATGTGTTATAAACTCGCCAAGTACTTCGGCCGAAATTTTTTTTTCAATCTAATTTTTTTCGTTTGAAATTTTTTTCTTCAAGTTTTTTTTCATCCCGATTTTTTTTCTGGACTCTGTTCTTTTGACCGATTTTTATTTTTGTACATTGGTGACTTTTTTCAAAAACCAACTAATTTTTGCTTTTTTTTAAATACTCCATCCTCAAGCGACAATAAAATACTTGTCCTATTATTGATATTATAAATTTTAGTGCTGAATGTAAATCATTGGCTTTTCCATTTCTGTTTTTGTAAAGTAATTATTTTTTTTATGCGCAAATTGATCATTTACTTGTAGACTCTGTTTTTTACCAGACACTCACGATGGGCATTGTTGCTTTTTTTCTTGGGATCTCGACAAAATATGTGAAATTTTTCATTTCTATTTGTCATTTGGAGTATAGTTATTTTATAGAAACAATCTTCTTTTTCCTATCTCAATCTTGCCAAATTTTTAAAAATTTTGTACTTTTTTGGGTAGTTTTTTTCTGTGAAAACAAATGGAAACAGGGGTTAACAAATGTACTTGTCCAAGGTTTTTTCCCCGGGGAGGGGATTTTTGGCCAGGATCGCTCTATATGTAACTAAGGGAAATGAGCTTGGCCGCGTCGATCTGTCGGTGTCCTGTCAGTTTTACTTATAACACAAGAAACATGCATCGTTGTAGTATAACGAAATTTCTTTTTTTTCCTTCGATAGGGTTCGAGATTAAAAAGCGGTTTTTGGCTTCGATATCTGGGCAATTATCTTTTGAGACGTAAAAGCTACGAGGAAAATTGGGTCGATTTCGCATACAGATTGACCAACGAGATTATGCATGTTTGGATTATTTAGTAACGATGATTCAATTCACTCGAATATTTCGACATTCGTAAATTATTCATGGAAACGAAATATCATCCCTGTCCACAAGATTCGGCATGCTCCTCGATTAATTCTCAATGGCATGAATTATTCCAAATATTATAATTGTTCACGTTTCGGTGAGAGAGTATAATTCATAAATTTCAGAATATTCAGGAAAAACCATCGATTCTGTTTGGAACATTGTCCAAATGTTTCGAACAACCATTATTTAAATTCAAAATTAGTATGTATTGGAAGAATTTTACGTAATTGGTCAAGCGAATTATTGTACCGTGTAGTTGAATCAACGAAAATCTGATAGCACGAGTGACAAGTCCTGATGTTAAAATGAAGCACCCCGACAGAAAAATAGAAAGAGAGAGAGAGAGAGAGAGAGAAGGAAAAAGAGTGGGGAAAGAGAGACAGAGCGCATATACATATTTAACGAGTTTGAAACACGCGATGTTCGCACACAGACCCTTTACCTCTTTTTCCCCTGGAGTACGTTGCACACAGAAAGTGTTGGCGAGCACTCACCCGGTGCTCCCGATATGCCAGTTACGTGTTTATCTCGCATGTGCCCAAACATAAGCAGACTGTTCTGTAATGAGATATTAAAGTGAGGAAAGAAAATAATTGTAACTAACGTCATTGACACTGGTGGAAAAAATCGAATGAGACTGCCAACTACGTATCATTAACCGTTCAAAAGTAAATAAAACAGTTATTAGAGTGATAATACGGTGTCAAGATTAATTAATCATAATGAACCATCGAAGGACTTGAGATTCCGCGTTGCCTCATTTTCATTCCCTTCAAATCGATCTCAATTTGTCTGCTCAATGGGGTGCGCCAATCGCTATCGAGCACGCGTCGTATGCAAGTTGAAAGTGGATGACATCCTTCTGAATCATTGAGACATCGACTCTAAATGTGAAAAAAAGCTTTTCGTACCACATATCAATAACACAGCCACACAAAAAAAAATTATTTTCGGGTCCGGGGATGAGACACTCATATCTTGTAGTATTTCGATCTGCTGAAGCCGAATCCGGGGTCTGTTTGGCCTCATCGGGTCAGGATCAAGGTCAAATTGGGGAAAAACCATTTATTCGGAGAAAATTGGAAATATAAGGTTTTGGGGTCGCCTGATCCGAATCCGGAGTCAGTTTGACTTTATCAGGTCAGGGTCAAGAGCATTTCAAGGTCAAATTAGGAAAAAACCTTTTAATCGGAGAAAACCATCAGAAATATAGGGTCTTGGGGTCGCTTAATCCGAATCCGGAGTCAATTTGACCTTATCAGGTGAGGATGAAAGGCATTTTAAGGTTAAATTAGGAAAAAAACATTTAATCGGAGAAAACTACCAGAAATATAGGGTTCTGGGATCGCTAAATCCGAATCCTGTGTCAGTTTGTTTTTATCAGGTTACGGTCAAGGGAATTTTAAGGTTAAATGAGGAAGAAACCTTTTAAACTGAGAAAATCACCATATATATATACATACATGCATACATATATATATATTGTAACGAAAACACTTACGCGTAGTACCGGCACTTCATTATAAATACTTTTTATCCCGATTTTCATCCAATATCCGACAATTTTGAGAAAACGACGCGACAACGTTTCGCGTGCGTTTGTTGACTGTTGTTGTCAGCGGCCATCTTGAACACTATGCTAACGGCGAAGCTACACTTACGAAAGCGTCTGGCCGCCGCCTATCGTGAAAAACCGGAACTAAAAAATGCGTACGTGACTTTTTGCACGTTTCAATAATTAATTATTAAAAAGACATTACTGCAATTAAAATAATGCGTAAAATATGCAGAAAAATCCGACAAATCGAAGTGAATAACTCGCGCGGTAAATTTATGCGAAAATAACCGGTAATTTGAGAGTGAGAAGAACGAATGTTTGTGCGCATGCGCGTGGGACAAGCGACAAGGGAACGCACAAATGAGAGAGTGTGTTTTCCATTATTTCAAAATTTATTAAAAACTCTTTAATTACTGAAAAATCTTTGCGAAATGTTTAAACAAATTTAGGAAATGATCAAATGTGATAAATTTATTATAAAAATTGGTGAATTACGAAAATTGTTAATTCTTGCGCAGGCGATGCGTAAAGTGGGGGTAGCGTCGAACAAGTCGAAGTATGAGAATGCGAGAGTGGGGAAAGCGAAGAACGAATCCTAAAAATATTGTAAATGAGCGTGCGCAGAACGGGTTCGAGACTACCCGGCGAGCGAATCGGAACTCGAGCGCGAGAACAAAGGATCTGCTGGGTATAAAAAGCCGTGCACAGCAGCAGTGGAGAGGCATTCGGCTCATTCTGAAAACAGAGCTCGGAGAGACAACACGCTCTCAGCAGCAGAGATCCTTCCTAGTTCCAGCAGGATAATAACCTATCTTTCTTATCATATTTGATGCTTGGAGTATCGGAGCGGTTCGGCGACGTTCAACTCCCATAGTCCAAGGTCAATTCCTATTCCTTTAATTTTTTCCTATAATTCCTTGATGCTTGGAGTGTCGGAGCGGTTCGGCGACGTTCAACTCCCATAGTCCAAGGTCATTCTTTAATTTTTTTACATTTTTCCTTTTTCCTGTGGGTGCTCGGGGTATCGGAGGTGTTCGGCGACGTTCACATCCCATAGCTCGGGGTCTGCATCCTTACCTGTGGTGTGTGGGGTATCGGCGTCGTTCGGTGACGTTCGGGGCCCATAGCTTGCATACTACGTTTCCTCTAATTAATTTTATCTCTTGAATTTATGCCTGCTGGAAGTGGGAAGCCTGCTTGTTCTCTTTTAATTAAAATTTGCTAATTAAATTTATGTTTTGAATTATTTTATTCAAAATTCTTTTCGATAAAATATAATCAGTCTGCATCACTTATTATGCTCAGAAATCCTCGTCTATCCTAAAAATCATCAATAATCCTGAATTCGATAATCCAAAAGGCCACGGTAAGATTATCCATTATATAGAATCAATTAAAAACATAAAATTATCATTATTATTATATCGAGTCAATCCACTTTTGGATTATTAAAATTTTGAATTATTTTTATTATTCACTATGAAATAAAAGTGAATTTCATAGCAACATAAAGCCCTATTAATTTTTATTTCATATTAAATAATTCAATTATTGTTTGAATTATTATCATTATTTTTCTGTCGACAAAGCTTCACCGAGTATTTCAATTATTATTGTTAATTAGCCTCGAAGACATCGTTTTTTATTATTTGACCATTATTGTTGTTATTTTTCTCATTTAAACGATAATTCTCACGCGAAAAGGGAATTACAATAAATATCATCGTTTGAATAGTTACCGACAAAGAAACAGAATTGATACCGTTTCTTTCCGTTCTGATTCGGATTAATAAATAAATTCATGCAAATAAATAACCCGAACGCGAAATGAAACAAATATTCATTTATTGTAACAAAAATCGGGAAATTTACATTGTTTAATTGAATAAATTAATTTTGTTATTATTTTGAACACAAAATCCGCGTTTCTCACGTTTCTTTCATACCTGTCCCAAAATTATTTAAAATTATTTAGGAAGCTCGGACCTGCGCGTAGCGACGTTTAGCGTATGGCAAAAGCGTTCCGTTACAATATATACATATATATATATACACTCCCGCTCAAAAGTTTGGGTACACCGATTGAAATTTCCAGCCGTAGTAAAAGTTTGATAGCTTAGTCAAAAAATGACGTAATCAAATTCAGCAAACGTCGCTTTAAAGGGGACAAATTGAGTTTCATTTTGCCATCTCGGAATATTTTTTACGATTTTTTTAGGAGCTGGCACGCGCTTTTGAACAGGGCCGTTTTTCGGCAATTTTTTGGCCTTCGAAAATTGGCTGCATATCTAGTGAATTTTTTTTCCTCTAGTTCTATCTATGACAGCTTTGAAGGGGGTAGCAAAAGTATCATTTTTGTTTTTTAGAAAGTACCGTGCGATTTTTTTCGTAAAGTTATTCTATTTTTCGCTAAAAACGAGCAATTTTAGGAAATGCGTCGTATTATCTCAAAAATTGTGGGGATTCAGAGGAAATGTGAAGAAAGTAAAAAGTTGCTTGAGTACACGATGGACTTGCTGTAATAATTTCAGAATTCTTCTTTGAAATTTATTTTTTTACTATTTTTGATCGGATCTCGATTAAGAGAAGTGGTGTAACCAGAGAATTATGGGATTATTTTGAGCGAAAAGATATTTGATTTGAGAAAAAAAAATTTCATTAGTACTTCACCAATTTTTTTTTATCTATTGCTCATGAGAAATAATTCGTAATCAATAAATATTATAAAAGAAAAACTCGTGTAGTACTTTGGCCAAAATTATTTTTTCCAATTAAACTTTAGCTCTCGAAATTTTGTACGTATATTTTTTTGTTTCAAAATCTCGTTTCGTTATGATTACTTATATTTAAAAACTTTCGGTGCATTCTGATGCTATTGGAGTATTTCTTCGGCATCATTTTTATGGAATATTTTCCGATCCGTTGATCTGTTGGCAGGAATGTTTCGTTGCAATATTTTCTGAATTTTTTTTTTACAAAATTAAAAGAAAATTCAAGTTTTTACTTGTTCGTTGTTCTTTTATGCGTCGTATCTTCTCAGAACTACTGTACGTTTTGAGTAATCTAATAATTTTATAAGTATTGACGGTTAATTACGAAGATTGAATTCATTTGAACACTTCTGAGATCAATATTTCACATTGCATTTTTAGTTCGCATATACACCAGCTCGAAATTCGATCATGTATCCATTTTTAGCCGAAATCATTGAAAATTCGCTTGAGCGACCTCTAAAATTTTTATTCAGGATTCAATTCTTGAGAGAGTCAGTTTTTGATAAAATGTTACCATATTTTGCTGCAATGCCGAAAAAAATGTCAATTCTTTTGCATCACTCAGATGCATACATAATATAGACATGTTTAATTGGCAAGCTATGAATTTCATACCCGAGTACGTACACAATATTGACATGTTTAATTAACAAGCTATGAATTTCATACAAAAAGTCAACAAATCCTAGCCAAAAACAGCATAAATGCTGTGAAAAAAGCTGAGACAAGTACATTTATGCCCCCCAAATAGTCGTTCCAGTTAATCCCCCCCCCCCTCCCCCATCACCCAGCGCCAAAATACCGATCCCCACAAAAATTTACAAAAACCCGTCTCTAAGTCGTTCATGCAAAGATCTCCGCACAAAAATCCTTTCTAAAAACCAACTCATCATACAAAGTTTTATGGGTAACCGCTCTCATTATCTTATCAAATTAAGTCAAATTATACAGAGGTGATAATTTCATTCTCGTAAATGTTGTGAGTTTACAAAAAGTTGATAAATAAATAAAGATCTACTAATGTATATGTGGCCAAGTACGTGGGATTTTATTATGTTTATAAAATCTCCAATTATGATCATATGCCATTTCTCTAATTAATGCTTTATTACAACGAAAGATTATTTATTTTTGCTCTATCACTCTTCTACTGATAATATAATAAAAGTCACTTTAATCAAAAGTTGAAACTGACGGCGATCTTTATAACCTTACAACAAAGATATTAAATATTCACCGAATACACGTTTAAAGTCCTGATCTCGAATATGTCTAACCAAAAATCAAATTATCTGATTTCACACCCGCGATTTTTATAACTTTACTTTTTAACCCCACAACTGTCACTAGTATAACCGTGATCTTTTTTCTAAGCTCACAGCTGTCACTCTTACTTGTGCATCCTGAAGAAAAGTCATCGGCTGTCACATCAACGAACACAGTCTCGCATATCACCAGAAAATTTCTAGTTATAACTAGTGTCACTAGACAGCAACTTCTAAACGTCAAAAAATGTGTGCGAAAAACGCACCATTTTTTTGATGATTTGGAAGGATGAAATATTAATATTTCCAATATGCGTTAGGCTACAGAGTTCTAAATAATCACGATCGAAAGAAAAAAAAATAAAAAATACGTGAACTAGCAACATCTTTTAAAACATTGTAATTAATTAAATATCGCCGAAACAATTTTCGAAAACCGTTCGAAACCGCTCTGCTTGCTGTAAAGACTCTAGTAGCGACTCGTCTTCGCCATCTTATACTATACGTAAATGTACTTGTCTCGAGTCACTACCGCGACTCTAAATTTCATATCCGCGATCTTTATAACCTTTTTCAACTCACAGCTGTCACGGTTATTACATGATATGAAATACACTTATTAGTTCTCGCATTATTACTCTTTATCTATTACTAACCAAAATCAATGCTGAAAATAATATCCGTCAGCTTTCACATCCGCGATCACTATAATCTTATTTTTTTAAACTCACAACTGTCACTATTAATATAGAATTTCACATCCGCGATCTTTATAACCTTTTTGAACTCACACCTGTTCACTGTTATTACATGAAGAAAAGTCAATCGGCTGTCACATCGACGAACACAGTCTCACATATCACCAGATTTCTAGTTACAACTAGTGTCACTAGACAGCGACCGCAAAACGTCAAAAGATGTGTGCGAAAAACGCACCATTTTTTTGATGATTCGGAAGAATGAAATATTAATATTTCCAATATGCGTTAGGCTGCAGAGTTCTAAATAGTCACAGTCGAAAGAAAAATAAAAATAAAAAATACGTGATCCCGCAACATTTTTCAAAACGCTGTAATTCTTTAAATATCGCCGAAACAATTTTCAAAAACTGTTCGAAACCACTCTGCTTACTGTAAAGACTCTAGTAGCGACTCATCATCTTCGACATTATAGTATATTAAATGTACTTGTCTCGAGTCGCTACCGCGACTCTAGATATATTGTAACCAGACAGCTTTATTCCCTGGCTGGATTTCTGGTGTGGCAGAAATCCGCTAAAGGCCACGGGCGGAGCGCTCTCGCGTAAGCGTCGCATCGCCCGTGTGTGTCCATAACGCTCCGACATTGAATCGTTAAATATCGATCACTCCGACCGATGGTCGTCGAGAAAATCCGAACCCTTGTTTTACGAGGTAGAAAGTTCTAAGGCCTTATCGTACAATTAAAGTACGCTGATATAAAAAGGTTTTGCCACCTAATTATTTCAGGATAGACGCTCTTACTAGAGTGAAAAATCGATCAATCGTATTTACTATTGAAAGTCGCAAAATATAAAATCAAAAATATCAAATAAAAAATATTTCAAAAAATATGTATATAACAAAGAATTCAAATTCGGTTCGGTACAATCGCTATACGTTTTAATTACATAATGCAATTCATTCAATCCAAACATGATTAACACAATTGATTGAAATACTTTTCCGCATTTTCCGAGCAATGCGATGATACTTTTTCAAATATTTATTGAATTTTATTCATAAAATGTTTTGGTTCTATTGAATATTTAAAGTTTTATCTCAAATTGCGGGCATAGTTGGCTCAACAAAATTCCTTCAACTATGCGCAGAGGTTGCGTCAACTATACCATTGGTTTCGCCATATTTGGATACGGCCCTACTACTACTTTGCTACTACATTTTTACTACTACTACTACTACTACTACTACTACTACTACTACTACTACTACTACTACTACTACTACTACTAGTTGCGCCAATTACGCCTCCGTTCTCAACACTATGCCTTTTTTCTGTGTATGCAATATTTTGATGAATTCTTACGTATTCTCATACAAAAGTACGTTTTAAAACTAAAATTATTACCCCTCATCCATTCGGTTTACTGCATTTTTGAGAGAGTTATCGATATTTGAAGAAAAAAATCGGGAAATTTTTCAAAAATTCGTTTCCAATGAACGTGTTAAGATAAAAAGTTGAAAAAAATCGGACGAGTTCCTTTCAATGAGCTCCATTAGAGAAAAAAAAATCAACACAATAAAAAATGGGAATTTCAAAAGTGGCCGATTTGGCGTGGAATGTCCCATATAAATATAAAGGTAGATTTGGGGACTTTTAAGAAAATTCGTGAAAATAGTATAATGACCAGGTGCGACTAGTACCATTCAAAAAATAAAAATAAAAAACTACATGTATACATATATATAGTACATTCAGGTGTCGTAATCCTCTCTTCATACTGACATGACCACACTGCATATATGGGTTTACCAATAACTCGACAAACCGTTAATAGGAAAATTTGAATGTGCATTTCAAGTACATACTTGATCTATCATTCGACGTTCTTTTTGTTCCGCACACGAAAAGATTAGCATTGAATACAGTGTGAAAAGAATACCAGCGTGAAACATTTTTTTCTGAAGAAAACAAAATTCGCTGTTTCAAGACTCATCAGTTAATTCAATCAACTTATAAATGATTTTTCACATTGTAGCAACGTCCACGAGCCCCGTGGTATAGCATATATGTTTTCATGCACGAGAAAAGATTTTTCGAAACTGATCGTAACACAAGCCAGATTCAGGTAGAGACAAGAATGAATAAAAGAAAAACAAAAAAACAAAGTAATAAAATCGCTTCTCCACACTGTTTTGCTCCCGCACTTTTCAGCATGACAAGTGGTTATAGTCACTCTCAAAAATTCCAATCCCATATAACCCCAACAGTCTCTTATACACAGGCATATACATCGCAAGTTTTTGTCCTATCTTGCTTCTTTGCCTCGTATACTCTCCACGTCCATATATATGTAAAGCTCGGCATGGCTTTGCCTTCATGAATTTTCATTCGTAAAATGAGATGGTGCTTTCATACAGAGGTGTTCAATACAGAGTCATATACCGCGACGGCATCACTGAGAATGATAGAGAGAAAGAAGAAGAGAGGGACAAGTGAGAATGGAGCGAAAAAAACATACTCCCGCCGTGTCCACGATTTTTCGCGACGGGGGGGGGGGGGGGAGGGGGAGGGCAAATGATTTTTCCTCACAATTTTTACATTCAGCAAGAATATTTCTCCGTTACAAAACGGTGTGTACGTTTCATCACGCCTAAAAAGACAGAGAGAGAGAGAGAGAAAGCAGTGGAAATCTCACATCACAATTTTTTTCATTTTTCTTCACAATATTTTACTGTATTTCTGTCACGCCCCGCGCGGTTTTGAGGTTTACCGTCAACATTTACCGCTTCTCGTATTCGGAACAAAGCTTTCTACATGCATGTGTATACACCGGACTTTTACACATTTTTTCATTTTTTTCAAATATATCCATGAACCTCAAGCAACAGCACTCAATGCTATGTAATGAAAGTCTCCTACAATATCTTTTTATTTATCTCTCGCGTTCTTGGAAATTGCAGTGAATTAAATACTATCAGGCTTTTTGTTTCTATACCAAGTATAACGTCGATCCAACATTACGGGGAATTCGTTGGTTCATTCGGCAATGTCAAGGTTTAACTTTTTTAATTACAATTATCATTTTTATATTTTTTTTTATTTTTACTTTCCTACGTTTACTGATCTCTCTTGAGGGTTA
This sequence comes from Rhimphoctona megacephalus, assembly GCA_963989365.1. NCBI lineage: Eukaryota > Metazoa > Arthropoda > Insecta > Hymenoptera > Ichneumonidae > Rhimphoctona > Rhimphoctona megacephalus. Next base: position 40,651,358 of record OZ022416.1, on the reverse strand, counting down.
CAGAAATGGTTCACTGTGCAATCCTCTTCGCTCGCAAAGGGCGAGAGAAAGAGCTTAATTCATTTGAATACTGCTTCATAGCATTAAAGCCAGGCCGCGCCCGAGTCCCGTTTATCTCAGGCTCTTTCCCTCTCGCTCTCCTCCCTCCCTCCCTTCCTCTTTCTCTCTGTTTCTCTTTACAACTTGTTTGTTCGACTGTAGCTGGCTAATTGGGTTCTCGGTCAGTTTCCAACCATATGGTATGCTACTGTAGTAAGAGCCGCAGAGTTTGCGCACCGTAGCACACCGCAGCAGTTATATTCTCTCTTGGTTCGGTGTTTCTCTCTCGAAAACGCGAACGGCGCGCGGTACACCAAAGTCTACGAAAGTACGATTATCAATATTTCCTGCAAACGTCTACAAAAGCGTCGGCTTTTCACTCGTTGTCAGAAATTTTCATAAATTCAACCTTCTGCATTTATAAACGACCGACGTTTTCAATAAAATTCAGCCTCAAGACTCTTTTATGCGGGAGAAATAATTAGTCGACGCGGCCCAAAAAAGTCGCCCACGTATGAAATAAAAAAGCGGAATATTTTTACACGTGAGAACGAGATATCTGCAAAAATATGCAAAAAGTATTAGTTTCCCGCTCAAATTATCGTGATTCACACCCTGAAATGTGGTAAAAAGGGTCCATGACAAAACGCCGAGTGACTAAATGCCGGCAACTAACTATATGCCGAGCGATAAAATACAAATACTAGTAATGTCGGGTGGAAATATTAGTTTCCAGGTTTTCAGGTCATTATTCAAGGAATAACCTTCCTAAGTTTGTATATTACAGCGTACGTCATCACTACACCATACGATACACCATTATATCACACCGTGCATCGTCACACACCACAACACCGAAACACAACAGACTTACACTCAGCAATATACTTAATTTTTCAATAACAGCCAACAAACATAAATAATTGGCTTGGAAGTAATTTCAGTAGCATTTGTACACGTCCACTGTAAAAACAAGTGTGTTGTCGAAAACAACACACTTGCGTTGTTCTGTACTTAACGCCATAAGCAAACTGTAGATTTTCAACACGCTTTAAAACGTGTAGAAAATGGCGACAAAGAATCTATAGTTTGCTTATGGCGTTAAGTACAGAACGCACTTAATGTGTGCTGCAACAATACACTTGTTTTTAGAGTGTCACGATCCGAGGATCGTTTAATACTAAAATTGGACACAAATGTCACACGATATTATATAATTATAAATCGGTCGGCATATAGTCGCTCGGCGTATAGCCGCCGGGATTTAGTCACTCGAGGCGTTTTGTCATCGGCATTTTGTCGTGTCACCTGGTAAACAGCGTAAAAATTGTATTTATTTTAGCAATTATTAAGTTTTTCTCTCTTTTAGAACGTGTAAAACTTCGCGTTACTGTGAATTTTACCGTGACATCTGCTAAAAAACTGTGTACAAAATTGCAGTAAAAATGGAAATACACATTGAAATTTTCATTGTTTTATCACGTATTTTCATCAAATATAAATATAAAATATTCAACTCCGCGACAACACGGACCACGCGCCGCAACACCTGATTCGCATTTTCGAAATATTTAACTGGACGACAAATTTAACTAATGAGTCGCAGAGATTTTTCTCAGAATTATAAACAATTTCCTTTTCTTTTCACATAAATTATTGTTAATTTATTTAGGGCATAATTTAAAAAAAAAAAAAAGTGCGGCGTAAATTTGGAGAGAGGTCCACCTCGATTTTCACACCAGCGTGCGGTATCATAATATGAAAATGTTCTTTTTATTTGGGCGCGTTTAAAGCAAATAAGGAAAGAGCGAGAAAGAGAAAAACGTGAAAACGAGCGTTAGAATTGTATTGCGCGCGCAATCAAGTTCCCTGAGCTCGGAGAATCGTGTGTTCGTGTACATGGCTTTGGCTGTCGTAGCACACGACTCCTCGTTTACTTGGTTCAAGGCTTATAATTACCCGAGAGCTCTAAGTGGGTCGCTTTCTCCTCTTCGTCGGGTATGAGCAGCGCGAGCGGCGCACTTTGCGTTCGCTCTTTTCGCGAGAAGCCTCGATGAACGTCGCCGCCGAGGAGAAGCTGGAGAATTCTTGGGTGTTTGATCGTGTGCCTGCTTCTTCTCGAAGTCGACGAAATACCGAAACACACGTATAGACTACTATTATAAGCCACACACACACACACACGTATATACCTAATACTTATAACTATCGTGGAATCTGTAGAGTACCTATAATGTACACGAGCTTATGAGAGCCTATTTTATTATACCGTGCAGGTTGCGCGCCTCGTCATTTGATCGTTAACAACCAACGTGTACATACACGCTTATGTATGTGTATACAATATAACTTGTGCTGTACCTCGAAAATCGATGATTGAAGAATCGACGACCGGGTCTCTCTCTCTCTCTCTCTCTCTCTCTCTCTCGATATGGTGGGTAAACAGAATGAGGATAACGAGCGACCGTGATATACCTCGATCTATTCTCTGTGCTCGTCGAAAAAAGATCTCGTTTGGTATATAAGCTGTATATTCAAGCTTGTCCGTGTGTACTGTACTCAAGCATTTTAATTGTAACCACCGAGTAATATAATAAACATATTTTCGTAAATAATATGTAAACGAAAGAGAAAATGAATATTTATTATTTATCTCTTGGGTAAAAATATCACTGTAAAAACAAGTGTGTTGTTGCCAACACACATTAAGTGTGTTCTGTACTTAACGCCATAAGCAAACTATAAATTCCTTGTCGCCATTTTCTACACGTTTTAAAGTGTGTGAAAATCTACAGTTTGCTTATGGCGTTAAGTACAGAACGCACAAGTGTGTTGTTTTCGACGACACACTTGTTTTACAGTGATCCAAGCATTATAGATCCGGATAAAACGTTGAGACGCGCGGGTGTATATAACGTGATGGAATTCGTCAAGGCAATCAATAAATTATGATACGAATTTTTTTTTTCACGCGACGAACGTAAATATTTATATAAGCGTACACACACGCACCGATTGAATACGGAATGAGAGTATTTGTATTTCCATCGATTCATAATTATTCAACAAATTCACAGAATTATCTTCAATCACAATTTATGCCTAATAAAAGATGGAAGAAAAAAAAAATAAACACAAATTCGCGTTACTCAAATACAATTTTTGTGAAATTCAGGTGGAGGTTCATTTTTCGAGCACAATGCAAATAACAAATGGATCGGTTATTTCGCAACAGCGGTCAATAAATGGGCAAGCACGAAACAATTAACTAACGCTGTAAAACAATTAAAGTTTTTAAATGTGCTTGAAAGCTATTGCGCGCACGTGTAGAAAGAAAATGGAAAATAAATTCTACAGAAAATACGACTAATGAGAAGCCATTTGGAGAAAAACCGTAGAACAATTAATATTTCGACAGGTCGACTGATATCGAATGAATATAATTATCGTATACACTAATGATATAGACGTTGACAGGTCGTGTGCTCGAATAATATAGGACATTCGTAATGGGCGTTGCTGCAATAATAAATTTATATATGTATATGTGTATGTACTTGATTCGTGTAACGGGAGTATTATTTCGTCGCGGTTGCATTTCGGCGCAAACTAAATCATCGTACACGCTAGATACATGATTACATATATATATTGTATACATACATGAATGGGGTCGAGAACTCTGCGGCGGTGGTAAACGTGAACTGGAGGCAAAATCGCGTTAGCGCGAATCCTCGTGATTTATACGATAGATACGTCCCGCAGACT
>OZ022416.1:40562681-40647351 GCA_963989365.1 Rhimphoctona megacephalus | reverse complement strand
GTCAAAAACAAAATATACCAGTAGCCCAAATGACAAAGGCTGGAATAGCGATTTTAGAAAAGTTCGACCATTACGCACTCGAGTCGTCAAATACTGAAATCGGCAATATTATGAGAATATTCACAATTTCAAATATATTGTAACGAAAGACCCAATATTAATGTGGTGAAAATAGCGAAACACCAGAAAGTCGAACGGTCGAAATAGAGCGAGAGCCTCTGGGCTGTAAAATATTCCTTTGTCATTCTTCGTGCTTCACAATGTTCGCTATTCTGTGTACTTCTAATCTTTAGTCATTCGAAAAATTCACTTTCGAATTATTCATACTACACATTTTGGTCTCTCAATAAAAGAATTGCTCTCCATTTCGAATTTAGAAAATATAAACTTATTACATTAGGACCATCTATATTACCTGCATTTGAAGTATATACAGTCTGAATATATATTTTCGAATAAATGCGCGATCAGAAAAAAAATATTACATCAAATACGCATTCAACTTGATATACTATCGAAAATATAAACTTCGAATTTCTTATTTTTCATTAATCGAATGTTATGAATACCAAAATTTTGAAATATTAACCGTTCTACAATTTGGTTATTCTACATATTAACCCCCACCCAAAGAGAAGTACAGCGTACAGTACGCGTACAGCTGTGCGCGAGCCTCATTATTCCTCGTCCATTGCAAAATGCAACCAAAACGTAAGGAAACTTAAAATGAGTGTTTTCTCTTATTCCATATCAAGATTCGTATATGTGCAGTACGATAGTTAATCCGGTGTCCATAACTATATTTATTAATGCGATCATTATTCTTCCCACTCTATTTTTCCGCTACATAAAATGAGTTTCTCGATCTTTTATCTCTGGACCCTGGTGGTGAAAGAAAGCGAATACACGTAGTTGAACATTAAAGTATAATAAACCCTCAATCAAATCTTCCGGACGTTACTACTTCCAGTTAGACACGGACGGGTATACAAGTATACAAATAAAAATAGATTAAATGAGAACTTGTATTAACGAAAAATATATTGCTCGATAACAGCCAAACAAATAAAAATTTTACTAGCCACGTTATAGTTTCGGAGCTGATTTTCGTTTGTTATGCGAGTAAATGAAACGTAATGAAGCCACAGTAATAAACGAGAACAAAATCAATGAAAAATGAAAAAAATCAATGAAGCTGAGAATAATAAAAAAATAACGTGTGCGAAGGTAGCGTCTCGAGTCTCTCAAAATCTCATACTTTAGCGTTGCTGGGAACGAGTTCTTTTCCTAGCATCCGACATACATAGTTGCTCGAGATGCTGGCTTGACACGCGTTAAAAAATAGACGAAATGAATGAATTGTCCATACATATTTTTTTTCGATTCAAGTGTATCGGTGAATCATCAAGTATTTCGCAGCCACTTGTGATACACGAGTGAAAAACTCAATATCGGTGATATACGCGCGAGAAAATGAAAAATATATAACGCATCATTTCTGTCTTACTCCTTTTCGACTCTTCTTTTTCTCTCGTACTTCTCGCGGAGGGTAGCGAAGCACGAAGCGAGCACCACACCTTCCTAGCACATCCACGTGATCCGAATTAACTTCCGACTCTCGTTCCCGCGCGAAACACCGTAAAGCCTGCTCGCGCTGCTCTCCCGCGTTGAAACAGGGAAGCGAAAGATTATAGTAAAAATAAAAAAAAAAACCCCGGATAGCTCGCACCGAACATATACATGTATATGCAACAACACCAGGGCACATATAGCGAGCATCGCGAACTATATATGGTCAGGCGAGTGGCTTAAAATTCCCGACAGATTGGCTTCGTCGTTTTGGGCATTATTTTTTCGTTTTTTTTTGTTCCTGGCAAAACTCCAGGCAACAGCCAAATTTTCTATATGCCACAAGAGTGCTCGGTGAAGACGTGTTTGCAGATTTGGCGAGAATCGAGAACGAGACTGACATGCATTTTCATCGCTTTCTTTATATACATACTCTCATATACACACGTATATACAACGATTCGCTGTATCAAATCGGATTGCGTTCTGACAGCATGGGGAATATAATGTGTATGTATGTATGTATGTATGTATGTATATATATACAGTGGCGCGCAAAAGTTTCGGGCCACCCTATTTTTTCCAGTTAATTGATAAAATATTTTATTTCTCCACTCTTTCATTGTTCAAAATATTCAAGAGAGTTAGAATGAAGGTAACAACGTCGTATATTATATTTAATTATGGCGTATTTTTCGTGTACTACGTGAAATGACTTTGGTCGGTGTGCAAAAGTATCGGGCCACTATATCGCCGCGGCTTCGTACGCACGGTTTGTTTACATTTTTTTCCTCATTAGTTTAAAAACATGTCCTACAATGGAAAATCAGTCTCCTTTCTGCCACAATGCCGAAACACATAAATATTCAGCTTCGTGAAATCGCGTTGAACTTTCGTCAGAATGAAAAAGTTCTCGCGATGTTGCGGAGACTTTATCTATTGGCAAAAGTACCGTTAATCGTATTATTACTAACATATAAATTAACAAACTCACTGCGTGACAAAAATCGGAGTGGTAGACCGCGAAAAACTTCGAACCGCGTCGACAAAATTATAAAAAGGAAGTGCATTGTAGATCCACGAAAAAGTGCTGCAGATGTTTCCCGGGAATTGCGAAGTGAAAATCTAGCTGATGTTAGTCGGAGTACGGTATCTCGACGTCTCAAAGCTGCGAGGCTGATTGGACGTGTTGGTGTAAAAAAACCGTTGATTAGCAAAAAGAATAAGAAGGCTAGATTAGAGTTTGCGAAAAAATATCAGCGCTGGACGGTATCAGATTGGCGGAAAGTACTTTTTTCCGATGAATCGAAATTTCAATTATTCGCAAGTACGTAAGACGTCCAGCAGGTACCAGATATAATGTTAGGTACCAAATTCCTACCGTAAAACACGTTGGCGGAAACATTAAAGTTTGGTGAGCATTTTCTGCTGATGGCGTTGGTCCGCTGGTGGAAATTCATGGCAATATGGATGCTGCAATGTACAGGGACATACTACGAGATTGGCCGCGTGATTGGGTTTTTCAACACGATAATGATCCGAAGCACGCTTCGCGTCTTGTTAAAAATTTTCTTCAAAGCCGAAAAGTCCGTCTTCTTGACTGGCCATCGCGGTCACCGGATTTAAATCCTATTCAACACCTGTGGCAAGGCATCGTGTTGGAACGAAAAATTACTCCAACAAAACGGAATTATGGAACCATTTGCGAAGTGAATAGGAAAAATTGCCACAAGAACGAATCAAACAACTAATTGGGTCTATGCCTCGTCGGTGCGCTGCAGTCATCGCTGCTAAGGGCATGGCAACAAAATATTGAGTCGAGTGGAGAAGACCAAGACATATGCTTCCTTATTTTTCAAGTTTTTTGTTATTTTTTTCATACCCAAATGTACGCGGCCCAATACTTTTGCACAGCCGGTCATAAAAAATTGTTGAACAATTAATGATTTAAGATCGATATCAATGTATACAACCTATTGTTTCTAAATATAAGTGATTACGTGTTATCATTACTCGTTTGTTTTTCTCCCACCACCATATTTCTGTTCAATGTGCATAAAAAATAGGGCATTCCGAAACTTTGGCACGCCACTGTATGGCACTGTGGGGCAAAGTGGCCCCCTTAAGCAATTTACAGAGTTTTATCGGTTTACGCAAGCGGTCGTTCGGCTAATTTGTCCCGGCTATTGGGGAATTCGGCTAATGTCCTAAAATTCATTTGCCATGCTCATTTCCCGGATCTTGTCAAAATAAATATTTATGGGGCACAGTGGACTTCTCCTCGGAAGAACAAAAAATGTATAATTGACCATTCTGGCTAATTAGCACACACAAACGTTGTAATTGGAACGAAATATGAATTTCATGATATAAAGAGAGAAAAAAATGGGGCAAAGTGGAGCTTCCGTCGGGTGGAATGAAGAAATAACAGAACGAGGCAAATTCTTGGATCCACTTTGCCCCTTTTTTTCATAGGCAAAATGAACTTTGAGTTTACTTTTCACCACGCCCTGCCTTCACTTTGTAATACTATGAATGATTGCGCTTACCTCCATTATGCGTGGCGCGTAAGCCACCACAGTTTTCGTCCGTCTCAAAATTAGTATTAGGGTCTTTTGTAAAATTTCTCCTATTTATCTGGCATATATCTTTCGTAATTTTTCCTCTGATATGGCGCTATTTAATCCTCCGGGACGAAATAATTGGACTTAAAATCTGATTAGATCGCAAAATTAGTTATAAGAATCTACGTCATCCGCACTCTTCGAAACGTCAAGAAATCACCGTATCTGCAAAAAACTGCAGTCATCACAAGCCCGTCATATCGGGTAGAATTAGCGAGCAAGAAACGAAGGGCCGCGAAAACCGCTAAATTCTCGTCGTCGGACATTTCTTGCCTTTTTTGCGACGAACTTTATTCGCAATCGACCGAAGATTGGATCTGCTGCATGTCATGCCAACAGTGAACCCACACGTTCTGCGCAGATGTCGATGATGATGATGATATGAGTTATCAATGCGATTTTTGTAATAATTGTCAATAAAATAATCATCTCTCAACAATTTGTACATTGATTGGTACCCTCAGCCTCTTGAAACTATAAGTTTCACAAAAAATGAGGAAATTTTTAATTTTTTTATGTCACGGCTTCCACGTTTTCGGCTTATTACTTTGAATTTTGTGTTCAATAGCGTGTGGAATCTTGCAAGAATGGTGATGAGAACATGGTCCGAGTTCGATGTAACAATTTTTAAAAAATTTATATATTTTCAATTTTTGGAGAGTCCACTTTGCACCAGAATTTGAAATTTCGTAAGAGTCCACTCTGTCCCGGGTGGCCACTTTGACCCACACTCCCCTATGTGAGATTTAAATTTATATATCAGCGATATGAAAGGCCTCGAACTACTTAACAAGCGATCGATACATATCATCGATCGCTGTAATCGATCGCTCTATCTGGGACTGAGAGTGGGAGAAGCCGGCGCCCTCCCTTTTTTCCCAAAATCAGAGCAATCGACGAATTTTCGATCTCTTTCGTTCCGAGGCTCTACCATCGAAACTACATCTTTGACTTCGCTCCTACACTATCTCCTCTGTGGAAAGGACATCAAACCATCAAAATTCGAACTGGCCGCCCGAATCCTGACTACTGAGTTCGGGAGTCCTGGAAATGCCCCGAAACATTTGAAAGAGGCTACGAGGGACGAGCGTGCGGAAGATAAGCAAATATTTATTTTCGTTATTGTCAAAAAACGCAAACCAAAATCAAATTGTAAAAACAACGCTCCGTCTCTTGGCTCAAAAGGTGTAAAGTGTGCGTGCGTGCGTGCGTGCGTGCGTGCGTGCGTGCGTGCGTGTGTGATTGAATGTGGAAACGAGTGTCCAACATAGAGATATCGACATAATTGAGATTTTATTTTCTACACCTGATGAACAATTTCGAAAGTGTCCAAATAAAATAAATTTGATATAAATAAATATTTATAAACGTACACGATCGATTTTGCCCATATTTTCATCATCCCTGAAATATTTCTTAGTAATTTTTTCTGGGAAACACAAATATTCGTCAAAAGTTTTGTAGCCGTATTCGCATAGATACAAATTATATATATCAAACGCAAAATAATAAGTACAACTTGTAAAGTGTAGGAGCAACGATACATTATAATCGTTCAAGGAGACGAGGCACGTTTTGCGAGAACATTTTTTTTTCTCAACACAATTTTTTCAGAAATAAAAAACGGAAATTAAAAGTCTCATAAAAAATGATATTTTCGTTCAATATTGTATCAATCTGAATGAGTAATATATATAGCGTGGCTGATATTAAATTTGTTTACTCATTGTGTGAATCGAACGGCAGCACACCCGAGTAGTGAGAAGCCGTCTCGTTTTTATATTCATCTCGCGAATTCAATGAAATTTTCGACGATCGAGGAGAACTACTGGCGGTGTGTATAAAAGATTTTTTACAGGATGCACCAAACGGAATAAAGCCTATTGGAAAAGTTCGCTGGAAAGCTTCGCACAAGGAAAAAAAACGAAAAAGAAGACCAAGAATAAAAAGACGCAGGGAAGAAGGAGGAGGAGGAAGAAGAAAAAGAAGAAGAAGAAGAAGAAGAAGAAGAAGAAGAAGAAGAAGACGAAGAAGATCCATGAGCAGTTCATTCTATCATTGCTGCACACCATCGAGCACAGCCTTTTTACTTTTTATACTTTTCTATCTATTTCTCTTCCTCCACCTCCTCCTCGCCCCGCGCTCTCAATGTCATTCTCGCGAGTCCAAAAGCAATGAGCGGAAAAGCTCTGTCAGACATTGGGAAAAACGAGCGGATAGACTCGTCTCACATTCGTCTTTTATCTTCTAAACGCTTAGATTGAAATCCCGTACTCTGTTGAAAATTTCACGCCTTGTGGAAAACAGAGCGAGAGAGAGAGAGAGAGAGAGAACGAGCTCGAGTACGAATTCATGCGATCTGGAATTACTTACCGAGTCGAGATTGTGATAGAAGTACACCAATAAAATACGTGACCGTTTCCGTCGGACGTTATCACAATATATATATAACTATGTATAAAGGCGATATATATACAGGTCATTTTTTATGTAGGGGTATATATGTAGCTCTTCGCCTTGCTTCTACTCGCAATTTTTTCTGCCAATCGCGGCTGCTCGTGGATATACACGAGAACTCGATCGAGTCGTTATCAAATGTTTTATATACATATGCACTCACGTTAACGCCAAACTCACCAAGTTGTATAGTTTACTCTGCTATATATCTATGATAGCCTCGTAAAACGATAGCTCGTGAATTATATACGCAGTTACTTCAAATAGGTATATATATATACCCCATAACCGTAAATACTATTTTGTATCAAGTACACTTACTGAATATACTCTTGGATAATATTTGAAATATCGATTGATGCAGATATAATGTCAAATAAAAACTCTAACTCAGCTGGCCTTCGAAAGCTATAAAGCACACATCAAACTTATCGAAATCTGTACCAAGTAAATAATAAAGGTTTGCATATTTTATCTGTTCAAAGATTTGCAATATACATTTTATACAACGGGGAGATACACCATTTGTTTTGTTGCGCATTCAATTTTCAATTGAGACACGTATTGTGACTTACGAAATTCCAAATTCTGGACCAAAGTGGACTCTCTCAAAACTGAAAATATATAGGGGAACGTGGGGCAAAGTGGACACCATAAGCAATTAAGCTAGATGTGTCGGTTTAAATATATGCTGTGAACTACTGCTGTGTTCAAAAATTGATTTTTGACACTTATTTTCCATATCCTGTCAAAAAAAAATTATGGGGCAAAGTGGACTTCCCCTCGAAAAAAAAAAAAATGCTCTACTGACGATTCTGACTAATTTTCTCGAATGTACGGTGCAATTGAATGAAATTTAAATTTTTTGAAAAAAAAAATGGGGCAAAGTGGACTTTTCTTTTTGAAAAAAAATTTTTGTGTCCACTTTGCCCCATTTTTTTTTCGAATTTTGTTATAAGTTCTTTGCTTGACGTTCTATTTCATCGAAAGAAGAACGTTGCCTCAGCCCACATTATTATTATAATATTTTAACACGCGAGTGCGTATCAAAACAAAGCGTATTCCGAGAATTGTTGAGCGTTACGTTCAAATTCTGGCTAACGACGCGACGGCGTGGTGTCGCACATCGTGCAGCCTACAGCGCCCTCTCAGTTCACGAAGCGCTTGAATCGAATGACAACAAAAAAGTGAGTCCTGTTCATTTCGTTATGTATTCGTGATGGTGCCTATGATATTTCGTTGTGATAGTTTTCGTTTAGATATTTGTGTGTGATATTTAGAGTTAGTAGTCGATTTTTCCTATTCAAAGTGCAATTTTTTTGTGAAATTCTTGAGAAAATAACTGGCGTCCAAATAGACAATCAGCGAATCGTATTTTTATCGCGTTATACAAAATTCCTTTTCCTTATTATTCGAATGTTGCAAAATATTCGTTCTCCATTTATTCAAGTTTAAAAATAAATTAATCACCGTGAAACCAGTTCATCAGGTAAGTCTTTTTTGTTACTAGTATTACTCTGCAATCGGAATTGTTTTGGCGATAATTTGGAAACATTCAATCGGCCTACAATGGTTCGCGTGTATCGAAGAAAAACGACGCAACAGTCATGGAGCGAGGCTGCTATGGAAAACGCTGTCCGAGTGGTTTTGAAGAAAGAAATGACACTGAATCAAGCTTCACAATGTTTTAACATCCCACGGACAACTCTGAGAAGACGTGTTCAGATATTTTCACAAACTCGGGACATGGAATTGAGTACGTTGAAAGGTAAGTCCAATTTTTATCTTTACATCAATTTTCGTTCGTATTACGATTGTAGCTTTGTTTCTATTGTTTCCTTGTGTATTCAATTTCAGGACTAGGCAGATTTCAAACCGTTTTTAGCGCAGCTCAAGAACAAGAGATTGTAAAATATTTGAAAGATCTAGATGATCGTCTTCTCGGGCTTTCAAAAGCGGAAATCAGAGTTTTGGCGTATCAGTTAACCGTTAAGAATGATCTTGAAAATAATTTCACTGGTATATAAAAGTAAAACAAAGTTCCATCGGAAGCGTTGAGTTTTACATTTTTTACGCTTCATATTTGTACGCTTTCAAAAAAAAAAATTACGGTTTAAATCGTGTATAAATTTTGATGCCACCATTATACATGAGTAAAGGCACGGATACGGTCGTTCAAGACTTGTATTTCTTATCGAATGATAAATACAAAACACGCCTATGCGAGAGTCAAGCTAAAATAACGATTATTTAAAGTTCAAAAGTGTGAGAAAAAAAATTATCATATTTATTCAAGAGTCTGTCGTTAACGTCAACGCCTGACTGTGTTTAAGATGTAAGCGATAGATTATTGTTTATACATAGATCGAGGTACGAACGATATATAAATAATATAGTCATGGGTTGGGATATACCGAAATATCAACGACCGCGAAACAAGACGTGCTTTTTTTTAGCGAACCAGTTGCCCGCGCGCGCTCGACTTTATATTCGTGATATCGTGACTTTATTTCCTCTTTCTCATCGATCCGCTTTAACGGCTTCGCATTTTTTCTCATCCCTCTATAATATACAGCCCGCCATTTTCCTCCAATACGAGAGAGAGAGAGAGCAAACGAAATCCTGTCACGTTGCACGCAATCCGATGTTATATCATTGCAACCGATACGTATATCGTTAAGGTTTTCCTTTCACGAACATTTTACAATATTTTACAATATTTTACAATGAATTACACGAATATTTTACAATGAACAGGCTTTTTTGTACAAAAAAGTAAAAATACCTTCCATTCCACTGGAAAAATATCGAGCCAAGATACCCAAATTTTGAAAAGAATTATAACTTTGAAAATCTTTCAATTTATACGACACTTTATGGAGATGACCTGCCGCTCACATTTCTATTTAATAATTCATATGTCAAATAATGATACATGTTTGATACAAACTGTCCCATGGTTACATCAAATTCTAAAGCAAATTCCGCAGCAATGTTAAAAACAGAGAGTGACCGAATGTTTAAAAAACAATATTCACGACAGAACCTGAAAGAATGTGATCAGCGGACGATTTTTCGTAGCCACGGCGTTCAAGAGGTTATGTTATCTTCGGCAGTTTTTATAACATTTTTAACGTTATTCTTGTTTTTATCCGTTACTAATTGGCTCACATTTTTGCCAAGGTCACTGCGTACTTTATACGTATTTTCACTCATATTCCACTATTTTTTTTAACCGAATACAATAAGTCCAGCTTGTCGCTTTGACAGTTCGGTTGTTGACATTTTCTGCTCTCCAAAAAAAAAAAAAAATATCAAAAAGTTTCATAATTTACACAATTGAGCTGAAATTTTCGATTTTTGTTTACAGTTGGGATTAATAATTATATAACTCTATAACTTTTTTTTTCAATAAAATCCAGTCTAATTTGTGAACTAATGTGGAGGGCCCTGCTGATGGGTCCAAAAAATACGACCCACCGCGAAAGGAAAACCTTAATGACCGGTCTCGCAATTATTTTCTGTTACACTACGTTCGTCATGTTTAATTAACAGCGCGACTATTCAACGGATAATCGATTACGTAAAATTTGAATAGCGAGTATTGAAAAAGAGAGTTGAAAGATTTTTCTCGGAATAACGGTATTTTTTATGCACCGTTCCTTCTTGGCAAGTATACTTCGACAAATTATAATTAACCTTTGAATGCAAAAGAAAATATATTTTCTTTCTCCTTTTAATAAAAATGTATACCAATTATTTTGTGGTCCTTCAGTGATGAATATTATCGAGTTATAGCTGAAGCATGTGCATTGCAGCGTTGTTTGGCAATAAAAAAAATGTATCAATTGAAGAATTGGAATTCTTGAAAATCCCGACAATCCGGATACAATTTCATTACATGGGACTATTTTACCTGTCCCTGATCGTTTAACTGATCGAGAAACTTTTGTTAATTTTTTAAGATTCGTTTTATTACCGTGTAATATCTGGTACTACGTGTTCCTCACTCTCGCAGTCTGTAATAGGTATGTAGGTTATAACAAGCAAAGTAAATAATGTTTGCATCGAATTCGTGCTTAACGTTTTGCCATTGTATACGTGGCTAAATTTATTGTAACGAAATTTTACCCTTTGCTTGTTTGTCCACTTGTTTACATCTTTTTTCAATTATTTTTTGTTCCCATCGAGGTACAGCGAGACACGCGCGAGCGCAACGTTTAAGTATATATTTAGCGACATTTCTGGAGCGGATGCTACGGTTGGCCGAAGTCCAGATAGTTCTCGCGCCCGAATCGCCACGAGCAGAGAGATTATACCAGGTCTGCACAACTAATACTACGAATACTGCCGCCAAGCATTCCTTTCTCCGTCAGTGTTCCACACGGGCGGAGATTTTCCTACGGCCACATCTCTCTCTCTCTCTCCCTCTCTCCCCCCCCCCCCCCCCTCTCTCCGATTCTCGCCTCTCTTCCGTATAAGCCAACTTTATATCGCGAGATCTCTCGGGAGGTTTCTGTAATAAGAGTTTTCGTTATCATCTCTCTTTCTCCCAATCGAGCTGTTATATATTTACGTTAGGGCCACGTGCGTGAATTTGAATGAGAAAAAAAAGAATCACCCAAATCACGTTCGTCCGTGAATATCGCTTCTAATTGCGGAAGAGAGAGAAGATGAAAAAAAAGTTGTTCAATATTGAGCGTTGTGATCGACCCTGACGCGTGAATAATTATGAAAAATGCATATTTTCTTTTAAAATCTACGATAATAAATTAAATAATTATTCCAAACGAGCAATTATCGATTATTCTTATGCAAATAAAAAACGGCAGAACTTTCAGCACAGAGAATTTCCGTAATTCGATAATGTGACGTTTTAATGTATACATGTGTGTGTGTATATATATATATATATATCGATGCTTTGTCTTGAAGTATGTTGAGAGCATTGCGATCGTGTAGACAAAAATGTTCGTTTGGTTGTTTTTTTTATAGAGAACGCATCGTCAGAGAGAGAGAGAATCAGAATAGGCGTAATGACGGAAGTGCGCGTATCATGTATATCGATTTTCGTGTTGTTACTTGAAATATATTTCCATTTAATTAACAATACACTTGATTAATAATCCGATATTCTTTATTTCAAAACTTTTCCTACATATACAAGATAATAACTCCGGTGAGTCGTTGCGCTCCAATTCCAGCTGTGAACAACTTATTGATTATATATACATATATACTGTAAGCCCAACATCACAAATCAACCCAGACGTAAAAATGCTTGGAATGGGCTGCGTTCCCCCCCCCCTTCCCTCCCTCCCCCTCCCTGTACCTACTCGTCTCATCGCCGATTCTCTTGCAACGAACCATGTACCAAACCACTCTCTACTACATCAATAGAAGAATAACCGAAAGCTCTGCAATTTCTTTCGACTCGTTTATCCTCTTATTCTCGATATCGTAATATATAATGAATGAGTAATGAATAATTAACATTATTCATTACTCAATTATTTAAATCATGTAGTTATAAATATTATATACACGACCGTACCTTTATTCATGTAATAATTGACGATGAATTTTTAACAATCATTAACAAATTAATATTAATTTCTTACTTGCAGACGTATAAATAATTGTCCACATCTTTTATCGAGTTCGATGATGCTTATATAGGTTGGGAAGCTTACCTGAAACAATACGAGAAACAAAAATTTATTAGCCTTTTATTAATTTTTTAATAACACACTGTAAAAAAATTTATTTGATCATCCAAGTAATCCAAATTATTTGACTTGTATTTACTGAACGCAAGTAGATTTTTCTTTGCCATAAATAAAAATAGACATTGCGTCCAATAAATAATTTTCTCGATAGCATTTATTTGGTGCATTGATGAGTAATTTAAACGCGCGCGAAGCGCGCGAACCGCGCGCGAACCGCGCGCACCGCTTCGCGCGCGTTTAAGTGAAGGATCAGCTGTCATTGTGACATTTTAGGGCAAACAGAGTAACTTCAGAGTGATAATTTGACTTAAACTTTGACACGAGGCGCGAGCAGCCACGTGCAACGTCATAGCGAACCAATCAGAATTGGGGAAAAACGGTGACAAAACTGCAATTTCATGCGTTATTCATGAACTTTATATAAGAAGAAATAACCTAATTCATTCATACTAATCAAAGTTATTTGGTGTAAATATATGAAATCTATAGACAAGGTCAAAGATTTATTACAAATAATTAATATTTTTGATTCGATCATTTTATTTAGTCAACATCAATTCGAGTGATGGCCTGCCAATATGTAATATTTTTGATTGAATAAACCAAAATCATGAGAAACGAGTAATCTAATTTTTTTATCCTGATGGTGTTTATTTTTGGCTCAAGAAAAAACTCTTAGATGCAATAATAACATGATATCTCGGAATAATAAAAAAATAATAATTTGATACAACTATTTGATTTCTTCAATCGGAACATTCTATTTTGTTCAGCGAAATAAAACTATTTTGATATTATAATACGATGTTTTCCGTTTCAAAAATCAACATTACTCAAAATAATTAATTGAGCTTTCCCGTCATAATACTTTATTAGCCCCAATTCGAGTTATTAGCTGGAAATATGAAATATTTTTCATTCGATGAACCAAAATTATTGGTCACGAGCAATTTAATTTTTTTAATCTTGAATGAGTTTTTTTTAGTACAAGAACATTTTTTTTTATGGAATAACGTGGTAAATTGGATTTAATAAAAATGATTTGTTACAAACACTTCAAGCCCTCAATATTCTATTGGGTCGAGGAGGATGATTTTCGCAATTGATATTATTTAACATTTTTTTTTAAAGTGTCCCGTCAGGAAAATCTCCAATTCCCGTATCCGTTTATAATTTTTTTTATCCATCGTTCTGGCAGAGTTATTCTTTGATAAAAAAAAAAAAAAAAACCAAATAAAAATTAGCGAGTTTCTTTCGATTCTTGGAGTGAAGCATATAGTTAAGATATTTTTTCTTACAAATACGCCACTGTACGCTTCTTTAAAGTGTCTATATTTTGCTTATATTTTGTTTCTAAGCGATCTCCTCACGATTTTGTTTTCTTTACTGAAACGAATATTCATGTGCGACTTCTCATTATAATAATGGTTAAAACAATATAATCAAAACGAATTTCAATAAATTTTGTTTCATATATCATACATTGGATTTTCTTACTCCATGCCGGACTTGCAATGTATGTATCATTTTTAACTTCAAGTTGTCATGTGGATGATGGTGTATTAGGTAGCGTCCGTGCTCGTTAGGTCGTAGATAGGTAGACAGATATAGGTCGGATCGAATCCCCGTGTAGGCAGTAAAATTTTTTCGTAAACATTAATGATCAGGAGTGATGGACATGACGAAATCAATAATGATTAAATATGAATTTATAATTAAAAAAAAAAAACTATTTTTTTATTTTTAAGATCGAGAATTAAATAATCGAAAGCTCTGTTCAAACTCTCATTTATTTGGCTAATAAATAAAATCAATTAATTGTTTCCAGTAACCCGTATAATTCTCGTTCATTAACAGTGTATATAATATTCTTCTTAATAATTTTGAGAGTCTGTTCAAATCGTTATTTCTTTGATTGAAGTAAATCGATTTATTGTTTTCACTAACCCGTTCATTTCCATTTTGTAACTGTGCACATTTCTAAATAATTTTGTATTTGCTCTTATTCTAACCATTATATTTCGATGAAAAATATTTACTTCATCCGAATACTGAATTACTGGATCATATACACAAATAATCAATTTACTTGGATCAAATAATTTTTTTTACACCACAGACGCTATGAACCGGTCGTAAACACATTTACGGTATATTTTTTATTTTCCTATAAAGTATGCAGACAGGACAGTATCTTCCACTGGTACTGTTAAGAGCTTACATACATCTACACTGAAAAAAAAATTAAAGTATTGTCAACTACGCGATGAGGTTGGACGAATTTCGTTGCGCCAATAGTCATATTACGTTTAATCACCCGGTGGTTGATCCATAGAAAGTCATGTCGTTGAGACAACTACGCCACGATTTTGCCGCTAAATTTTAATTTATTTGAGTTGAGTGTATTTCATGTGATACAACCGAATAAATGGTTACATTGGAAAAAAATAAAACTTGCAACACAGAATCGATTGAATTTGAAATAATCACACGGAGGTTGGGTTGTATACGGTTTGTCCGTGACTCGATAAAATAATAGCATCGAATAAAATTCCCTGCGAGAATTGAATTCAATGACATCACAGATCAACGGAATATAATTTGTGATTAAGCTAATCACCTAGTAGTACATTGCATAAAATCTTTTGTTCTTATTCAAACAAATAAACCTTTTGCTAAAGCTACTAAAATTATGTTACGCGAACAATAAGTTTTGTTTAACACGAATTATATATATTGTAGCCGGACAGCCTTATTCCCTGGCTGAATTTCTGGTGTGGCAGAAATCCGCTAGAGGGCCACGGGTGGAGCGCTCTCGCGTAAGCGTCGCACCGCCCGTGTGCCCATAATAAGGCTTCGACATTGAATCGTTAAATATCGATCACTCCGACCGAAGATCGTCGAGAAAATCTGAACCCCTTGTTTTACAAGGTAAAAAGGTCTAAGGCCTTTTATCGTACAATTAAAGTACGCTGATATAGAAAATTTTTGCCACCTAATTATGTCAGGATAGGCGCTCTTACTAGAGTAAAAAATCGATCAATCGTATTTATTATTGAAAGTCGCAAAATACAAAATCAAAAATATCAAATAAAAAATATTCCAAAAAATATGTATATAAAAAAAAAATTTCAAATATTTCTTAGTCATTTCAAAATCATAATTGTTCGGTACAATCACTATACGTTTTAATTACGCAATGCAATTCATTTAATCCAAACGTGATTGATACAATTGACTGAAATACTTTTCCGCATTTCCCGAGCAATGCGATGATACTATTTCAAATATTTATTGAATTTCATTCAAAAAATGTTTTGGTTCTATTGAACATTTAAAGTTTTACTTCAAATTGCAGGCATAGTTGGCTCAACAAAATACCTTTAACTACGCACGGAGGTTGCGTCAACTACGCCATTGGTTTCGCCGTATCCAACCTCAGGGCGTAGTTGAGCCAACTACGCCTCCGTTCTTAACACTATGCCTTTTTTTCAGTGTAGAGGTGCCAAAAATAGGGCCAATTTCAATAATTTGTTTCATACTTATAAAATGTATCTATTGCAATATTTTTTTATATATTTAACAAGACATATTGTTGTGAATGAAAGCGAAGAATTTCATTGAAAAAAATTAATTAGATAAGCTGTGGTTGTAGTTTTTTTGTAAAATAGTTTTTTGCAAAATGCAATTTACGGTAATCACGATTCTGACTATACGCCTTAATCCAAATATAAAACAAAATTTTTTTCTCAAAGTCGACAAAAAAATACAGTCCTTCTATTTTTGAGGCTTTCACGGCCATTATTGTTACAATAATTTGTGGCTTCCGGATGGATGCCGCGTAGAGTTTCAGCGTATACCCGACGTTTCGACGTTTTTTTAATTGACCAGCTGATCAATCAAAAACTCCGATTGGCTGGTGCAGTCATCCGGAATGATGACCATGCGTATATGTATATAAGGACTACCTGAGACCAGGGAGCTTCAGTATCGGAGCAGCTCGCAGCCCTGATGATGCAAACTGTAACGTTTGCGAAGCGTCGGCAATACGCTGAAACTCTACACGGCGCGTCCATCCGGAAGCCATAAACTATTGTAAATACAGTCTTTGTCGAGGCCGAATTTTTTTTTATGCATTTTTCGCAAAATGGCAGAGGTTTGAGTCGTGAAGTCGAGATTTTGACAAAAAGTTTTTTTTTTCTTTTTTTTTATTTGTGCAACAAAAATTATGATGTTTAAAAGAAAAATCGCTCGACAGAAATCAGACAATTGTGTAAAGGGTCTCTGTACCAAATTTCATCCAAATCGGCCGTTTTCAAAAACACCATTTTGGTGTTTAAGCATCTGTCAAATGGAGATTAAATTTTTTTCTCATAGCTGCAATATGTTATCGATTCCTAGGAAATTTTTAGAAATGACATATAAAGGGTGACACCATCGAAAAATAATGTTTTTGAAAAATCGAGTTTTTTTACCTCTCTAGGTGTATGTAAGCCCTTAATGTACATTAGACATAAATGTACGTTTGGACTTTGACGAGATCGAAAAATTGAAATGTACACAAGGGTTTTCAAATTTTTCTATCAAAACTCGTACGAACCGATTGAAATTGAATATAAATTTTGCATGCTAAATCAATTCAATAAAGTTACATGTAGATCAGATATAAAATTGTAACGAGAAAGCGTTCCGGAACGCGCGGAAAAGAAGGAAATACAATGGCGCCGTGTGAGAGAATCGCTCGTTCTTCGGTTTACGAGTTTTTCGCGCAATAAACCTCTCAACACGGGACTGAGAGACTTGTTTCTCCGCCTCTGTTCATTGCGTTATTGCGCAAGAAAACTGGTAGTACGTAACGGGTCGGGAGAACCGCGATGGTGTATTATATATAATGATATATCGTGTACGTTCGCACACTTTCAAGCAAACGTAAGGACACGTGTATATAGTACGTTACACGTATAAACGAGCGGGGCAAATGGTTATCACATATACTCGAGTGCACATCCGTATATAGTGGTGCACGTGCATAATAATAAACTATGTATGCGAAGCAAGATGGGCTCCCTGAATTCTTTAAAGTCGAATCTTCCTTTGCAAAAGTACGCTAAATCATTTTTATCCTTTCAGAAAAAAGTTTCTCTGCCGATAATACGAATATTTTCTTTTTCTTTATTTTACAAAAACTTCAAGATTACAAAAAACTTTGGAGTAATATTTAAGTGTTGTAAAGTTGCAATATCTGGATTCGCGGCGGCAACGACTCGAGACAAGTACATTTGCATGTATTATAATGTCGAAGACGAGTCGCTAATAAGACTCTTTACAGCCAAGCATCAACGTTTCGAACGGTTTTCGAAAATCTCCGAAAATTGTTTCCGCAACATTCAATTAATTACACAGCATTTTGCATGTATTTTTTATATTTTTTTTCTTTCTTTCGATTATGACTATTTAGAACTCTGTAGCTCAACGCATATTGAAAATATTAATATTTTATTTTTTCGGCGTATCACTTTTTTCGCATTGATGCTCAAATGTTTTTTTTTTTTTTTTTTTTTACACTCGCTGTCCAGTGACACTAGTAATACTGGTATAAATATCTGGTGATATTTGAGATCGTTCGTGAATGTGACACTGACTACACCTATATATTTCTGAACAGTTCTGACTTCCCGTTTGTGGTTGTGGAGTGACAGAAGTAAAGTTATAGAGATCGTGGATGTGACGGCTGACCAATATTTTTTTCGTCAGTTTTAACATTGGTTAGATCTTATAGAGCGGTTTATAAAGATCGCAGATGTTACAATGCTTTTTTCGAATCAGTTTTGACTTTCGGTCTTATATAGCGGTTATAAAGATCGTGCATGTGACAGCTGACCAATATTTTTTTCGAATAAAGCTTGACTTTTCGTTAGAGGAACAGTCGTGACTTTTGGTTGGTAGATTATAGCGATAGTGCGAGAGAATTAAGTGTCATTTTTTTTAATGGTGACCAGCGTCATCACATCAGTTTTGATGTTCTAGTTAGAGTGATAGTGCGGGAGTCAGGTGTTATTTCATTTGAATATACTTTTTTTACCGACCGCGACGGTTTACGCGATTTTTGGACGGTAAAAACCCCTACTATGGAATATTTTTCCAACTTTTCTCCTACATCGATTATATTTCGAGTAAATAATGAGAACGACTCTGTGTTTGTTTATAAGAATAATAATTGGAAACTTGAAAACAGCTGCATTTCTCGTACTCATGGTAGCTCAGTCGGTATTTTACTCGGCTTTAAACAAAAATAATTTTTATTAGAAATAAAAATTGATTTAAAGTAGTTCACTCATTTTTCTATGCTAAATGTACACAACGTACTAATATGGATTATTAATAAGCGTTATCATAACCTCGCTAAATACTTGGGCCGAAACTTTTTTTTCCATTCAGATTTTTTTAGCCGGCTACTTTGTCGGTATGAATTTGTTTGTTTCGCAAATTCAAAGAGAGAATAAATGCATAAAAAACTATTCTAATAGTACTAAAATTTACGAGATTTTGAAATAAAGAAAAAAAAAAAAGAAAACAACGAAACAAACCGAAAACGGAATCAAGCGATTGTCGAACGTTGTCAAAATGACGTTGTCAGAAACTCGCGTCGTACTTCGGTCAAAATTCTTTTTTTCGATCGAACTTTGACCCTCGAAATTTTGTGCGCATACTTTTTTTTCATTTCGAAATATCGTCTTTTTTTATTTGAAAATTTTTAGTGCATTTTGATGCTATTGGAGTATTTTTTCAGTGTCATTTTTTATGAAATATTTGTCGAAACGATTTTTTTTTCCTATTCCACGTTTACTTCACATACTTTCTTTTGCTTTGAAAATTTTGTTTTATTTGCATTTTTTATTCAATTTGAAAACTTTTAGTGGATTTTATTCCTGTTGGAACGCGATTGCTTCGGTGTAACATTTTTCAAACAATTTTTTTTACATTTTTTTAAATTCGAAATTTTTCAAAATTTATTTTTTATTTGATTGTGGTTCTTTTGTGCGTCGTATCTTTTCAGAACTACTACTGTACATTTTGAGTAATCTAATAATTTTATAAGGATAAAAGGTTAATTGGAGGTAAAAAAAAATTCCAATACAAAAAAAATTTCGGCCGAAGTAATTGACGAGTTTTTTGCTTAATTCACATGATGCATCACTCGTGATCATCAACTCGCCAAGTACCTCGGCCGAAATTTTTTTTTCAATCCAATTCTTTTTCTTACTGATTTTTTATTCTTGTTCTTGTTGTATGGAATAACTATATTTTCAATTAATGGAAAGATTTTTTATTAGAGATTAATAAGTTTTAATGTATTTGACTATTAATGCTTTTATAGGTTCAATTTATTTAATGAATTTTTGTGAAGGTTGGTCTTCATTCTTGGTCAGATTTGAATCGACATCTTTTTCTGGGATTACGATTTAATTAGTAAATTTTTGTAAGGCTCTTATAATTTTTTGTGAGACTCAAGGTGAATGATAAAATTTTCGCAAGGTTCATTTTTTAGGAAGGAAATTTCTTTATAACTTTTTGTGAGGGTTTTGTGTTTAGGGACGGGGGGGGGGGGGGATTTTTTTTTACCGGAACAACTTTTTTACAGCATTTGTGCTGTTTTTTTTTTTTGCGATTTTACTATCTGCGATATAGCGATTGTACTACTCATTCGTGGAAAGTCCCGACTATTGATCTTAATCTATAAAATATCTCGTAAACGAATCTATAACACGAAAAAAAAAAAAAGCAGTTGATCGGCAAAAATTAAGTAGCGAAGTGTGCATCGATGAATCGCACTGAAATTTTTGTTCGCATTAATCAAATTTCGATCCAGATTTTGGTTGATCAAATAGTCATAGAAAGAATTTTCAGCAACGTATTAATATTTATATGAGAATGAAAAAATAACAAAATCAAATTTATTCACTGCTGCGAAATCTCTCTCGAGAGGTTAGAAAAAGCGCGAGAAGCGTAAGAGTTTTGCCGATCCCGAGTGCACGAAGATTTGACGAAACGAGCCTCAAGTTTTACCGGTTTTGCGACACTACGCGCAAGCAACCCTACAGAACGAGCGAGAGAAAAAAAGAGACCGAGATCGAGAGAGATAGAGAAGAGAAAGATGAGGGCAATGCAGCGTTGGTGCAGTGGCAACCTCAGAATATTATATTTGCATCCGGTAATTGGATAGGTACGCCAAAAGATTCGAGGGTCCTCGAGAGAAAGGGAAAACCACTCGAGGATCCCAGAAACATTTTTCCCTTAGGATATACATATATAAATCCGAAATTTAACGAAGAACAAGCATACTAAGATTAAACGCGTTTCTTCGTGAAGTCAGTTTTTTAGGAATGATTCAAAATTGAAATTGCGATCACGAGTTGCACAATGTGAAAACACAATGTTGACCAAGATAAAACCTTCTGCGTTCGTTAAATTTGAATGGAAAAAAGCGTTAACAAATTTGTTAGACAAGCGCGAAGGGAAACTTGTGGCTCTCATCTTTTTCAGATTGAGCACAGATCCGAAAGTAAACCAGTTCGTGCTTTTCATCTGCTTTGAAGCCCCCCTCCCTCTCCAACAAACCCTCTCGTATTTCGTTCTTCATTTTGTCATCTCGTTTCTTTTACCCTCTTTCGAAAGTTTCCGGTGTCTCGGAGATATCGGAAGGAAATCACGTATTATAGGTAAGCACGAAGAAATTCTTCCAGCATTCCCGGAAGGAAAGACTCGGATTCTGGAGGAATGCCCGAACGTTTTCCAGCTCGGATCCTTCTGCTCTAGCTCCTTCTCTACTCCTGGCTCTTATTTTCATCTTTGTCCTCTATCCACCTCGTTTCCTCTTTTCCCAGATCTTCAAACACATTATGTATCTCCCTGCTCTCTTTTTCTTTCGACTCTACAACGAGAGCAATCGGTTTCTCCCTTTCTATTCCCACTCGCGAACTGGGAGCATTTCTTTGACGAGCCTCGCGATATTGCAGAACATTTTCGACAAGAGAAATACGGATCCCAGTGGGTTTAAAAATAACTCAGAGCTCTCTGCGTATAACTTAAAAAAAAAAAAAAATCTGTGCACATAGTTGACTCCCCCAAAAAGTTTCCTTCAAGTTTGCATCGTTGGAATAAAAATTTTCTGACATACTTTCAAAATTGGAAAATTGAAAAATAATACAGACATTTTTCGTTGCATTCGGACGATGATTCGAACTTCAATACAATGAAAGTTTGAGAAGCGAATATGAATTGATGAGTATATTTTTAGTTTCGTCAAAAATAGATTCGAGAATTTCCACTTTTTTCATTTAAATAATAACACCAGTAACGATAATGGCGTCGAGCCGCTACCGCGGCTCTTGATGATATTGAAAAGAAATATGGGTTCTTTGAAACGAGGAATAGCCAGAAGGTTGTAATTTTCCCGTTCGAAAAGACAGATCTCGATTAAGTGCACAGACCGATGTTTATCGTTTTATCGTGAAAGACAATTCTCGTAGGTGTCACACGTCTCATTTCTATGGCTTCTACGTATAGAAATCGAAGTGAAGATACGTTGAAGAGGCGAAAGATTCGCGTGTACGATGATATGACGTTGACATTCTCGTTGTTCTCTCGTCGTTTAGTCTGACGTACAACGGCGTTTATACAAACGCGAAAAAGGATCTGGATGTTGCATGCTAGTCTGGCTCGTTGTTGACTAGAACAACTCTCTTCGGAAAACCAGAGAGGTGGACGCGTCCCATATATATCCACTCATCTTTCTTCCACCCTCTTTCGTCAATTTCTACCCTCCATCAGTTTCTCGACGAGTCTATTTTTTCTTAGTTCCCCCGCAATTATATTTCTCCCTGTTGACGACGAGGGCCAACTTTATTATAAATGTCTCTAATATAATCACTTGAATATTAAATTTTGTTACGATAGGTATGATTGGAAAGGGATCGAATAACAAAATCAAGAAATACATTGGGCAGTGACACGTCTTTATTCTGTCGTGGCTCGACCACCCCTCCCTTTTCACACATTCTCTCTCCTTAGCGCCTTCTTTTGGCGACTCTCGCAACTACTTAACACTCCCTGTATCTCCCTGGGCAACACTTGGTTATCTTCGTCGAAAAGTTTACTCTTCGACGAGGCGTTCGCGTAAATATGAAACGAAAGAGAAAAGGAAAACACGGAGGGAGAGAGAGAGAGAGAGAGAGAGAGAGAGAGAGAGAGAGAGAGAGAGAGAGAGAGAGAACAAGGAGAACAACGGCTCGTGCTCACGAAGTGGAAAAGGCGCTATGGGAAAAAAAAAATAATCAGTTCGTACATAATAATACGCGCTATATACAGACGAAAGAAAATGAGGATAAAAGATGGCGGAAAAAGTGAAAGGTAGCGAGAGGAGATGCGCCGTGGGCGTCGAAAAAGCTTGAACAAACCGAGACCACGAAAGGTAAAATTAAATTGGTAAGAGAATCGTCTTAAGTGCTCTTACAAATACACCGTCGGTGATTCCCACTTTCTCTCTCTCTCTCTCTCTCTCTCTCTCTCTCTCTCTCTCTCTCTCTCTCTCTCTCTCTCTCTCTCTCTCTCTCTCTCTCGCGCGCTCTCTCTCTAATCTTCGCACTGCTATTCTGCTCAAGACAGTCGGAATCTTTTCCGAGATCTTCGTCGTCAAGCGGTTTGAAATGCTTAAAAAATGTTGTGAAAAACGTATCGGCGTCAGTAATTTCGTATACACGGAGAAAGAAAAGGGTATGAAAATCGAGTGTATTGGTGAAATGAAAATTCGATACGGCAATTATAGGATCAATTTGTCGTATTATCCATGTTGGAAGAATAAATCGGAACTACGAGACAAGAGCCCAGTTAACGTGTTGTGTCCGCACAGTTTACGACGAATAATATACGTGCATGCCGCACAAGCCAGCCACACAGAACCACGCGCAAGGCGTGAATGTAATATGTGTACGTGTGCATGTGCGTATACACACTTGATCAGGCTAGTGATTGAGATGGATGGTCAGCCGATTGCTGCTGATATGCCATGGTCGAGTAGGGTAGGGAACGACATATGACTGATATATACGAAGGGCCTCCTCGTTCAGCAATCGACCACATTACTGAGGAAACTGATGAGGAGTGCTACGTGTTATGTACACGCGCACACGCACCCACACACACGCGCGCGCACACACTCGGAGTTTATTTATTCATATACCTTCACGAACATTTATTGTTGATTCCCCTTGAGTCTACTTTGAACATCACGTTCATGGCAACTTTTTACAGCACTGGGTTGATAAACTAGTTTCTCATTGCCTGAAGTTCTTCCAAGTCACGGATAAAATTATTGACTACCAAAATAATTATTTTTATCATTTTACTTAAATATTTCTATATACAAAATAAAGATTTTCAAATAACTTACGCTACATTCGAACAATAAACACCTTTTCAACATAATTGGTAAAGTGGAAAGTTAAAAAATGAAGATACGCCAGGATTACATATAAAAGTGACTTATTGATAGTTTTAGCGAGCCATTTTCCTAAAATTGACCTATTTCTTTTTCTTACACGGTATAAAACGATTGCTCATAACTTTATTTTTCTGGTTTGCTTAAAATTTGCTGAAACGTCTCTGTTACAGATAGCAGCAATCGGAGAATGAGATATCGTATCGTATTATTTATATACATTTATGTGTGCGGCGTATATATAAGACGTGTATACACATCTAGATAGGAAAATATATATATATTGTAGACATCAAGCCGGAGGGATTTACCGAGCACATAACAGCAGCGATGGAAAGTCGGTCGGTCGGCCCGACATCGTTTCGCCGTGAGGAACTGGGACAGAAACGACGCGCGCGAGCAAGCCGCTTATATTTACGATCGAGGTTATACGCGAGACGCGAGGAAAAAAGACGAGGAGGAGGAGGAATAGGAGGGCGGGGAGGGGGGAGGCCGAGGGAAGGGAACGGAGTATGAAAGATACAGAAATTGAGGGAATTCCCAGCGAGACTTTAAAATTGTTTTCTTCTTCTCTATTATTTTCAACTTTATACTTGATTATAAACCGGTATTTCATTTCTTGTCTTTAATAAACCGTTACATTTTATCTTCGCTTCAATTTGACTGCGAATCTGTTTCCGATGATAGTAATTTAATGTAGTCGTTTTAATAAAGCCGTCATTCGATTGTACTGTTACAGTTTAAGCGCTTTCTAATATTACACTGTATTGCAGATATTATTGAGATTTATAGGTTCGACAACAAAATCACATATTTTTTTTCAAAATTCAATGAAATTTTGCAAGTTATCATACTTCACGCTTGAATGTAAATAAAAAAAATTAATCCCCAGAAGCAGCGTCGTATATGAACTTTCGTAGCTCTTTTCAAGATCGACAAAGTGTGTCAAAAAAGGCATAACGCACGCTGGCATCAGCAACGACCAAACTTGAGAGAGAGGGGGGGGGAGGGGGGGGGAGGGAGGGAGGGAGGGAGGGAGGGAGGGAGAGAGGGGGAGAGAGAGAGGGAGAGAGAGAGAGAGAGAGAGAGAGAGAGAGAGAGAGAAAGGTTTCGCAGCGTAGTGATATTCAGAGTAGAGGCTCTCCCCAAGGTTTTTCGTGCAAGATGGCGCGAGTCACGGCCACTCTTATTTGCTCTTCGCCTCAAAACTTCTATATACATATAGTTTTCGGGCGCGATTCGAGACATTAATCATAAAAGTTTCGAGCTCGTTGGTTCTCAGGAAACTTGGTGTGCAAGAGTCAGAGTTACAACGGCCATTTGCCATAGAAAAAGAGATGAAGAGCGAGAAAATGAACATCGTATATGAAAACAATAAGAAAAAAGAAATGTCGGTCCACCGCAGTGAATGCTAACGAGAGTTTTGTTTCTTCGTATGTTCAAAAGAAGTTTTATTGAATTGTCACGAGAATCAGTTTCGAAAGAGCAGAAAATGGATGTTCGATGGTAAAACGAGAAATGCTGGCAAATATTTCGTTCCTCTTAGGAATCATATTCTATACTTTTCTTCATCTCCGGTTTACGTATATATGATAAATATATGTGCATCATTGGTTCGGATATAGCGAAGGAGAAATTCGTCGATGAATTGCAAAGAAAAATTGTATGGCTGCTGCATGAGATGGAAGGAAGGATGTGAGAGGAGCTACAAGTATAAGCAAAAGCGGAAAAACGTATCTCAAACGTATAGACATTTACGTTGAGCGCGTACTATGTACATTCGTACATGCCAGTATGTAAATAGAAATCGAAGAATAATATACGAAAGAACGCGTTGCGCTTGGACGGACCAAATGAAATATCGACGAACCATATAGTACAATCAAGGTAAACGGGTTTTCGGTAAAGAGCAACACACAACGATCATAAGTGTTCGCATACTATGTGTATCAAACTAAGTGCACGTGGATAAAGAATGAATAAATGGGTGACAGAAGCAATGAGAAAAAAAAAGGAGCACGTAAAATAAGGGACGGGGGGAGGGGGGGGGGGGGAGAACGAGAGAGAGAGAGGGAGAGGGAGAGGACGTAAAAGAAAAGAAAAAAAAAGAAGCGCGGGTTCGGCGGGTGAAAGTGTCTATGATCAGTCAGCAAAAGCGGAGTAGAGAAGCATCGGTAGTGAGAAAGGAATTACTACAAGAATTCCAAGCAGCACGGAGTGTCAAGATAGTTTAAATCGAACAAATTGAGGCAATTCATTTTCCAACTGACCGT
Organism: Rhimphoctona megacephalus; assembly: GCA_963989365.1. Classification (NCBI taxonomy): domain Eukaryota; kingdom Metazoa; phylum Arthropoda; class Insecta; order Hymenoptera; family Ichneumonidae; genus Rhimphoctona; species Rhimphoctona megacephalus. Next base: position 40,621,202 of record OZ022416.1, on the reverse strand, counting down.
CGACCTGCTTTTCTCTTTCTTCCCATCTACGTCCGCCTTTATCTCTTTCTCCACAGACTGAGCCGGCTTTTGTTCTGAACATGTACGGTATACTCGCATCGGACGCTTCCGGCATAAGCCCATAGAGTACAAAGCGATTTTGGAGACTCGATTGCTTCGTTAATTACCATATTCTACGGGGACTGTGAAGCCTCGGTTTATATAGTCGAGGTATGGAACCATGCACAGCGGCAGCTTCTGGATGGCACCTCGTCGAACCAAGGCCGCGCAACTACATTCGCGCAGTTGACAAAGTAGCAGCAAGCGCACGCATTGACGTCACAGAATCCCACACTACGTTAAGGGTTTCTCTCCCACAATACGGCACAAGAGACGACGAGAACGCTCGATACTAAAAACAAATTGCACCATACGCATTGAGAATTGTCGTCGTCAAACGGAACACCGTCAAATCGAGGTAATACGTACAGTGCGTATATAATTTTCATAGTGATTAAACGAATGTTGAAGTCACGCGTATTTAGAACACCATGTACGCGCACGAATATCCATAGGGAATTTATGTGGTATATGCATGATGAAGGGTAAACGGATTAGTGATATTAATAACAATTTTGTCCTAATTTAACAAAATTTGGTAATTTTTGTACGAATAATATTCAACTTTTATTTTGGACAAGGCGTGAGAATTCTTCCATCAGAGACTAGGTACGGTCCAGACTACACCGGTGAAACATTTTTTTTTGGTTGTATTTCCGTAAAAATAATATACCGACATGTTCACAGCCTAAAACCTAATATTGTGGATCATGAGCTTTCGTAGCGTGAAAAATTTGTTGAAATCGGTTGAGTGGTTCTCAAGTTATAAACGGGGTAAAGAGAAAAAAAGAGGAGAAGAGATACATTTATATCCTGCTTTTCATCAGGACTAACCGTGAAATTCATTCTTCCTCGTCGAAACGCCAGCCCCATATTCTCTTAATCGATTTATCGCGTATTATATATCCATCTTCATTTTATCCGATTTCTATTTCCGCAAAATAATGCCACCTAAATATATATATATGTACAGTGAACCAGTTAGATACATTGTTCTATCCCGCGAGATGCGAGTCATATGTTAAGCCATGCAGTGAGTTTCGATAGAGCGAGTAACAAAAATAAACGAAAGAAGAAGGAAAAAAAACAGTTTTGCTCGAGGGAAGAGCCATATTCGATGGTCAACCGTGTGCGCTCGGCTTCCTCGCGCTTCATTATCGATTCGATTCGCCGGACCGATATCGCCCTGCAGCACATATATATCATCATCACATCTGATCACCACTTTTTCCCGCTCTCTCTTTCTCTCTCCATTTCTTGCAGCAATCCGATTTTTATATAGCGCGCTCCTATAGGGCCCGACAGTAAAACTCTCGACTATTAGTCCTTGTAACATTATTTTTTACGATGAAATGATTTTGCGCTGCTAAGCGAAATCGCTCTCACGATTTTTACACGTATAAATCGACTGTTTTGACAAATTTGAAAATTGATGCGAACAATCCCCTGGGTCGTGATCTTACCCACGCGTTCGCCGAATTAAATTGAATTATCAAACGATCGAATTCTTCTCTCATTAGTGTTCGACGATTGTCCGAAATGTACATTTTTTTGCTCGTTTCAATTCCATCCTCCACTTTTCAAAACTCTAGTATGTGCTGGAAAATTTTAGGATGAAACTCGTGATGCTAATTCTGGGAGATTTTGGGATGAAGCTCGTATAACGAAAATATTATGCAACAAGCTCATTTATTAACGGACTGTATGCGCGGTTTTTTATGTTCATCAAGTGGAAGGCGATGATCGAAACGAATTAATTCCTTCTTCTATCAATGCTCATTAAATATCAATTTATGAGAATCTCGAGTCAAGTTTAAATCGTTAAATCAGAGTTGCAGCGCAAACTTAGTTAATTCTACGTATATTATACGAAAAATATCAAGAGACGCAGTTAGATCTTTAGCCATGCAAGCATTCGAAAATAATTTCCTGAGAACGAAGCTATACGCTTCCTCTGATACCTTATAAATTATCGAAATAGAATTGACCAACTCAGCATGGAATGTTATTTCTGTGTTATTTGCACCACCAAAAAGGAACTGTAATTCTAACAAAAAATTTGCATATATACAAGAACAAATTGGGCCAATGCCCGAAAGAGTCATATAATTGTCGCACATTTACGTGATGCAGCAGCAGCAGCAGCAGCAGAGCATCGTGGTGCATGATATAAACAAGTCGCTGAACCGAAAGGAACAGGCGGGCTTGAACGATACGAGAAAATAATGGGCGTAAAGTTCTCGACTGTACAAACTAGTCGTGAACACGGTACGTCAGCGAAGGAACTATGTACATTTATATACATACAAATAAAGTATTACAGATATACGGCGGGGAGCGAACCAAAATGTACCTATGTAAGAAAATATGTCTATAGATATATATTTAAGTGTTGGGGAGATGGAGTTAAGCTGGGACTCGTATATCTATGCGCGGGGAGAACGAAACTTTTCGCGTTCCGCTAAATCTTCTCGCAACAAGTTCACCGTTAAAGAGCAGCCCGAACAAGAGAGACAGAGAGAAAAAAAAGATCCAGAGAGAGAGAGAGAGAGAGAGAGTGAGAGCCAGAGAGAGAGAGAGGGAGAGAGAGTTGACTTGGGTGAAACGAGGAAGGTTCGGGGACGGTGAAAGGACCGAGTTGAAGAGACGAGAGCAACACACATAAACGGACCCACACATGGACGAGAGCAAAAATAGTTGCAAGCAACGCGGCGGCAATAGCAGCAGCAGCAGCAGCAGCAGCAGCAGCAGCAGCAAAATCCGTATCATTCAGGCCGAAAAATTACAGAGGCCTGGAGACGTGTGCAAACGAAAGTGAGAACGTCCATGTTTCAAAGTAGCTATACGTCTTTATACGCACCTATATGTATATACCGAAATGTAATCCGTTTCGCACGATACACGTATAATACACGTACACCAGCCGGATATAACCATGCTTTCGGTATGCTAATGCAGCATCAGCGAAAATGGTGACGACGACGACGACGACGACGACGACGACGACGACGACGACGACGACAGAGCCACTGCGGTCGACCACGAACTCGCTCAAGGCAAACTCACTCAATTTCATATATATAGATATAACACATATATACAAACGGGAGTGTTTCAAGTAGGAGAAGGATATGGATAAATGGTGTAAACACAAGCGAGCGAGGACAGTGATGAATGGATGGATAGATGAAACCTGGTTCACCGCGCGCGTGTGCGCGCTCGCTCATGATTATTGTGTAGAGAAAAAGGATGGTATATGCCTTTGCCACATACTGTACGCGTAGTTGCCGCGTTTTATTATCTACCGCGGTGGACAAAGTATTTCACTGAATGAGAACCGATCGGGAAGCCACCCGGATTTTTATTCAAATAACTGTCTTTTATGAAGAGTTTCGTTTTGAGTTTTGACAATCTGGCATTATTACGTGATACATGCGTTAGTCGCTTCGAACTTGAATTAGCGCCCCTCTCCCCCCCCCCCTCGTATCACAATAGAACACGCTACACATGGGTTACCATGACGTGTATTTGCCGATCGTCAATACAAGAATCGTCTATCGACCTATAAATCAATGAATTTCTTGTCTCCCAAAGATTTGGGTCTCATTTTCTCGCACACACGATCGTGCGCGATTCGTGTTAAGGGGGGGGGGGGGGGGGGGGGCGATTTGTGGACTAACGGAAAGGGACACAGGTACCCATGCATGAACAGAGAGACCAGCATGCATGTTACCAAAACGCAATCGATATACCACCACGAGACCTACGCGCGGATGAGGTTTACCGGAAGCAAAAGCACAACGCTGCGGTGGCTGCTTTATCAACGAGACGAAATGTATTCGGTTACAGGTGTGGAGTTGCTGAACGTATGTATATTGTTCTTTTTTTTTATGTGATAGAGAACGCCCCAATATATGTGTATAGCCACCTATACATCATGGAAATATATTTTTCAAGCTATATTTTGTAAATATAAAACTATGAAATGACGAATAATAAAATAAAAATGTTGCAGAGCAATGAAAATATCGCTGTAACTTCGAGTGGCCTGGTTTCTCCACACATTTGACATAATATTTAAGTATTTAATAAACGTATGAGCTTTTTTTATTTCATCATTGCACAGTTTGCGATCGTCCTCGTATTTCGTTGATTTTAAGGTAGGATTAACGTTGGTATAGCACACTGGCAAATATCCAAGTGCACCCTTCGAACGTCAGCACTTTAATTTGTTAATGTAGGTCTTTATTGGATATTTCCTGCCCAAGCAGGATTCCGTGATTCAATTTAATTAGAGTATAACGTGGAATAATACGTTATGGGTGCCGTATACACACAGAGCTGCGGTATCATCGGTGAAGAGAAAAAAAAGGGAGAGAGCGTAGTAAATACTATATACGAGATTTAACGTTCACCGCGGGAAAGAAATAAATTCGTGAATAAATATCAAACCGACATAGAAAGTCTGTGTTTATCGTATGCAGAAGAAAAAGAAACGAGTCGCGGGAACGAGAATATATAGGAAAGATACGAATGATAATAGCGTTGAAAGAATTTCCGCTAAATACGAGCCGCACGAGCAAATTAGTGTTTCGACCGCGAATCACCATAATTAAAGATTTTCATTTCAATCTCATTGAAGTCGGAGACTTCAATGAGATTGAAATGACTTTTTCCTGTTGATTGGGCTCTTTTGTACTATTCTTTATTTGAATTTTCCTCGATTTTTCAATGAGAGTAAAGTACACCTCTTTAGAAAAATTTGATATTTACCTTGAAATTTTCAAATTGACAAATGTTTATCGGTGAATAAAAATAATTTATTATGATTCTCAACGCGGATGCTACGGATGTACTTTGGAAAATATAAAAAATATCAAAAAATTAATCCCCCCCCCCCCCCCCCCCATATGAGAAATAAAAAATTTGAAAATTCGGTAACTTTGGAAAATAAAAAACATGAAAAAATCGCGCGAGAATTACAAATTAATAATATATCCGCAAGCGTGTTTTTTCAAACATAATTGTCGTGCGATGAAGGGGACACATCTTCAATACTCATACAAGGGGAAAGCCAGCCTCGATAATGACGAGACACGCCGTGGCCGAGTTTTCTAAAACAGTCCGCCCACCCATATACGTGTATAAACAAAAATGTAACCTCATTTTAAATATGTCGAAGGAAAAAAGAGAGGATAACGAACTATAAACGAATAAATATAAAGAAAAGGACAGAGAAAGAGCGAAAAAAGTAATGGTGGTTGCGTATGAGCAAGCGTAACGGCCATGGGAAAATAAATTTCTCCATGCTCGAATACAGAGAAAATGTGTGTAAAGGTTAAAGGTGCGAAATACAATATTCACACGAGTGCGAGGAAATAACAGCACAATGAGGTATACGCGCTACGTCCGTGTTATGGTTGAATTTCGAAAACACATTAATCGAAGAATTAGTAAATAATCGTTTGAAAGTCGATAACGCGAGAGAAATTTATTTAGAGCTATTCCGGAAAAAGGTTCAGATAGGAAAGAAATTTTGCAGTTGTAGAAGTAAAAGGGAAGAAAGGAGAAGATATGTTAAAGTAGTTTGTCAAAAACTTGAAGACTTTCCGCAACCAAATCTCGTAGTTGTACTGTGTGTATATATATATATAGCAAAGAAGAATGCAATTGGAAAAAGTAACGGAGCAAGATGAAGAGATACATATAGCCTCGGCTCCGGAGGATCGACAACTTTTCCCACGCTCAAACCATCCCCCAATTATTCATTCGAGTTTTCTCAATTCTACAATTTGTATATATATTCACACAGAAACAGTCGCGCGTACATACACACACAGGTATATATTTCGATAACCTAGATCGAGTAATAAAATATGGATTGGTATACGTAAAAAAACTTAATCGTATAAAGAAGTAGAACACATTTCACGATCACTTCGTTCGCGAGTGATTGTATATATAACATTATTAGACTTTATATTATATATTTCACGTTTTACGACCACCATCTTAGACGGGAGAGATGGGTATGGCAATAAAAAGATATTTTCGTCGACGTTCTAAATAACATGCGGGAGTCATATTTGTTATAAGTGCCTATGATATTGATGGATTCATAAATTTGTATTTGCATCTGTTACGAGTAAAATTCGCCGATTACTCGGCTTATAATTATATCGAAAAAGAAATCATATGTCATTATCTCTAATGTATGAAAAAGAGGTTAAAGGTAACGAACAAAATCTTATATAAAATAAACTGTCAAGTGAGAGACTGGAGTCTGGAAGGAAAAGTATTTACGGTAAAAATGAGAGAAAGGTATTACGCATTAGTTCCGTTCGAGTAGACACCGAAGAATTCTCTAACCGAGGCGATACGAATAAGCGACGGTACGATAACAGGTGTAGAAGAATAATTCTACGGGAAAAGCGGGAAACGAGTTTTACTACAAAGTCGCGTTTTTCGTTCAAGAGGCTTACTCTTTCGCTCGTATACTCCTCCGGTGTGTCAATGATCTCCGTGGCAATGCTAGAGAACCATATGGAAATAACAACGCTCATCTTATATAGCAAAAGATATATATATATATGTATATATTTATCAGTTGAGGTCGCCGTGTTGAGCAATCGAGAGAGTGAACGAGCCGAAGCGCGCAAGAGAGCAACGTATCCGTAATACACTGTTAAATTCCAGTGCTCCTTCTACTCCTCCCTCCTTCATCTCCTCTCCCACGTCGTATGGCTCTTCTCGTCAACACGTTCTCGGACGATTCGTCGAGAGATCCGGGACCAGTCGAGATACAAGACCCTCAGGGCGAAAGAGAAAGAGAGACAGATTTTCTAATGACAATTCTCGCAACTTAATGACTCTCCGTACGAGGAGGAGATTGAAATAGCTTGTGCTTCGTGTACATTTTCTCAATAGAGTTACGAGAGATTTCATTTCGTGAACTCCAGGCTATATACTTGCGAGGAACAATTACATAGTTTGGAAATGTTTTTCAAATCGCCGAGAACTACGCATTAATTTTATTTTGTGATTAATTCAAAATTACATAAACGTTATAATGGGTTTCGCTGCAAAAACTCTCGTAGATACAGCTATTTCAGAATATATTATTAAAATGATATATACTGCAACTTTAACATAGTCTTAAACTGAAAAAAAAAACATCATAATTAGTAATAAATACTATTTCTACACGTACTGTCCCTACGTTCCAGTGTGTATCACGGTAAAATTCTCACCGCAAATTTTATCGTGCACAGTCTCATACGTTAATTCCCGTACATTTGCACTCTCTTCCCCCCCCCCCTCTCTCTCTCTCTCTCTCTCTCTAAAGGTTGCGCACATTTTTGTTTAAGGCATCTTCTCACTTTAAACGCCTCAAAAATAGGCTGTTTTTGCGATTTTTTTTCGAGGATTTTTGCTTAAAATTATGGGATAAAACGGATCCTATGTAATAAACACATCTTTCAAGTACATGAAAAAATTTTTATTTTATTTTTTTAAACAATTATTATAATACATCAGTAGCATTGAAAAACCCGTGTAAAAATGTTATGGTCGTGGCTTGTTGATGGTATCTCCGAGACGGGTCGTCTGAAACAAAAAAATAAAACTGTTTTAGATTCAGTATGTCAGTGGCTATAGCGCATATCATCAGATTTTTGATATTCGCGAAAATAACAAAATGGCGCACGTTTTTCGAAAAAGTAAAAAAAAACCACGATTTTTTTGCAGTTTTTTGTAAAAAAAAAATTCTTAAAATCAAAATTTAAAAAATCTGATGATATGCGCTATAGCCATAACTATGAAGCATATGTCATTCAAATTTCATGACAATCGGCCGGATAGTTTCCGAAATTTCATCAACAAAGCACCGAAAAACCTTGTTTTGAGATAACTGCGTTTAAAGTTTTGGTTGCAGAAAAATCATGAAAAAACCTTACCTCGGGTTAATCAGCGATGCCTGCTCCATACAATGGACCTTCCGATTCTTCGTAGAAGGTGTGTTCGTCCAAAGTAGCTTCCCTTCGTCTCGACCTAGTCTCTTTTGAAGCGTTAGAGCTGCGGCGGTTCCCTACGCGTACGCGATCACTGTCGCGTTTCTCGGCGTATTGAACGGCGATAGGGCCTAGTTTGACACCCATCACCTCCAAAATTTTTAAAACAGGTTGTAGCCCTTCGTTATAAATGCATGCCGCTGTTTGGCAAGCAATTTCCACGGTTTTTCTTGATGATGTTTCTTGAAACATCTTTGTTACAAACTTTACACTTCACATATTGTTGTAATGTAGAAAAAACAAGAAAAAACTGAATAATACTATATCCAGCCGTTGGATCGATGTGTACATCGAAACTTGTATCGTCCGATTTTTTTAATTTTGCTGCACTCGCACTAGCATGACTCGTATCTGCTTCAGACTGGTGTGGAAGCACTCCACGAAATTTTCTTTTTTTAGATTTCGAACTTGGACGTCGCCACGTGGCACTTTGTTGCGAAGTCTTTTTATCCATTATAACAATCCTGAGCGCAGAGATGTTGCCGTTACGAAGTTTCAAATTAGACTGATGAAATAACAGTTTAGCATCGTTGCCGAGTGATTTTCTTTTGAAAAATGCACGTGTTAAGGTCTTATTACATGAGTATAGACCCGAAAACAGAATATACCTAAGCAAGGGGTACTACATTAACAAAAGAACACGGCTATTCAATTGTATAGAGTCAGATATACAGGGACCGTCCGAGCGGCGTGAAAGGGATCGCCGGGTACTCTCAGGTAGTCACCTAACGGTCGCCAAAAAATGTAGTTAGACTCGTCCGATCTTTATGAAATTTCGAGATGACATTTTTGAAGATATGTACTTTCAAAATTTAAAAAAAAAAAAAAATCGATTTTTTTAAATTTCCAAAGTGAGAAGACGCCTTAATTTTTAACGAAGCGCGAGTAGCGAGAGAGCTTTTCATTTTCTCACTCGCGCTTGCATCGCATCGCTTGGAACCTAGAAGTGAAAAAAAAAAAAGTAAAAGTAGGAGAATATGAGAAGAAGAAAGCGAGATAGAGAGGCCATCTATTATACTAAGAACGCGCACAAATGCTCGAGGATACGCGCACATGCGCCTTCGTAGCGGCCGTTTTGCGCCGGCGTGCCACATGGCCGCCACCTTGGCAATGCGTTGACCCTAAAGTAGCACGGTCGTCGAGTGTATATTATAACGTTACATATATATGTATATTATGTATAATATATGTACCACTTATACCACGACCTATACGCGAGTAGCGAACGCACAGATTATACACTGGTTTCGTGTGTTTGTCGTTGTCGTCGTCGTCGTCGTCGTCGTCGTCGTCGTCGTCGTCATCGTCGTCGTCGTCGTCGTCGTCGTCGTCGTCGCGACGTCGTTATCGTCGACGTCGTTGTTGTCGTTTTCGTTTTGTACCATTCTATACGAGTATGAAATCCCGTTGTTTACATAGCGCAACGAGGACCCGACTGGAGAAATGATGGCATAACCCTTTTTTTCACCCTCCCACGAATGGATGCGAATTTATAAGCAATTAATATTATAGTAAGCCCTGAACGGTTTCCCAAGTTTTCATCAATTCAACGGATTCAAGGGGCTGGAAAAGTATCGTACACTGTACTTATTAGAGTAGCTAAAAAAATCGATATTTTTTTTTTTCACGAAAATAGTTATTAAAAAGTTAGTGTATATGATAAAACAAAAAATCTCGCAAAAAGAGAGGGTTGTAGCTCAAAATTAAAAGATTGCGCAAGCGGCTTTTATATATATTTTTTTTTTGCAATTAAATACGAAAAGCCATAGTTTTCGTTGAAAATTAGAGAAGCAAATACAATTTAATTTGAAATTGAAGAAAAAACAGCAGTGTAATGATCGCAAATTAAAAAAAAAAAAAAAAAATCAACTTTTTTTTCGAAAAAATTTGTTTTAGATCTGTCAATTACATGTACGCAACAATAGATGAGATCTATTCTTCGGGTATTGCTGATGATCTTTTTTTTCCGACACAATACGGCTGTATTTTTCTGTAGTTTCGAATCACTCACAAGAGATATTGCATTAGTGTTTCGTCCTTAGTCAGTTGATTCTGAAATGTCTCTATTAAAGCAACCCCTTGCTCCGGTGTTTTGTTTACGGCATAGATACTGTTGCATTCAGTCTGGCAGTATTTACTGAATATGTCGGTGGCCCATAGCTCAACATCGAAATAAAAAAATCAAGTGGTAAGTCGAATTGTTCGGACAAAACAAATAACTTTTTTGTGGCAAAATCATTATAAGATTTTTAGATGTAAAACGAATTAAAAGCAATCTTGGTGACCGTAACCCGTTTCGTATTTTTGCTGTGACTTTCAGTCCTCTTTGCTGATTCTACGATCTTGTATTTCATTTCGAATGATATCATGTCATGAAGGAGAGGCAATACAATAACCACTTCGGATAAATACCACTGATGACCGTGTAATTTAGCAGCTGCTGCGATGAACATTTCACTATCAATTCTATTCTCGCAAGCCACGTCCTTGAGAAATGACAATTTCTGATTTGGAGCATTCGCAGCACTGCGAGCGTTGGGCCATGCTTTTAAAAGCAATATATACTATGAAAATGTACAAGTTTGACCAACAATCCAAGCTGACAGTAAAATAAAACAACCAGTTGTGGCGAATCGGTTACTTTTTGATACTTTGTTATATGAAAGCATGCATGGTTTAGTGCTTCCGATGCTGTAAAAGCTTCTAATCGTAACTCTCGTCATTCCTCAAAGACGTGCTCTGCTATATAATGAAACTCGTAGAGATCGACTGCATTAGCTGCTGAATTACACGGTCATCTTTGGTATTTATCCGGAGAGATCGTTTTATTGTTTATCACTGATGGCACGATATCGTTGGAAATAAAATCCAAGATCGCAGAATCCGCAAAGAGGACTGAAGGTCACAGTAAAAATACGAAACGGATTACGGTTACTAATAATGCTTTTAATACGTTGGCTTATAAAAATCTTAATGATTTTGTTACAAAAAAGTCGTGTTTTGTTCCAACAATTCGACTTACCGTAAACACTGCCAGACTGAATACAACCGTATCCCCATGCTGTAAACGATACAGCGAAGAAGCGAGGGGTTTGCTTCAAGACGAGCTTTAGATGCTTCAAAAAATCAATTTTTTATTTTTTTTATTATTATTTCATAAATCGTTAGCAAAATATCTTAAGAATACACCCTGAAAATTTCAAAACGACATTCCGATTCCTTCTAAAGGTATGTATATAAATGATAAAAACTCTCCGCTCGACTCCCAAACGCGCTCAAACTTTAAACGTGTTTTTCTCGAAACGACACATTTTTTCAATTTGCGGTAATCATAAAACTCAAAAACTAATTGATGGATCATCTTCAAATTTGGAAGACGTTCACATAACATAATTTATTAAAACATGAACCTAAAGTTGGAAAGATTAGATTGTTTACAACATATTTATTATTGCAAAATGCCGGGGGAAAATATGTTAAAAATCGATCATTTTTCTTCAAACACGTTCCAACATTCAATTCTCGATTTTTTTTTTTTCAAAATTTAGGTTCAGTTCTTAAAAACCATCTCAAGAATGTATAAAAATTTGTTAGACTTTTTCAGATGCGAATTGCGAGCTGCGAAATTCCCGCAAATCGACAACGACGATGAGGACACGCCAAGGGACACAGCGGATTACACCTTAATTAATGCATGAAATAACTTGAAAAAATTACCAGAGATGTATGAAAATATGAATAACTTATTTTCAGAGTTGCGGAAATTTCCTTCTTTTTTTCACAATAAAAAAATCCAAAAAATCATCTAATTTTCGGTCTCCTAAAGTGGTTACTCGCCTCAATAGAGCGACATTCCAGTATCAACTGACTAATAAGGAAGAAACACAAATGCAATATCTCTTACAAGTGGTTCAAGACCACAGGAAAAGATAGCCGTTTTGTGTCGAAAAAAGAAAAATTTGTCATCGAGACCCAAAAAATAGATCTCATCTATTTTTGCTTACCGGTAATTGACAAATCTAAAACAATTTTTATTTTTTATTTTTAATTGGCCATGATTGCACTGTTGTTTCTTCTTCAATTTCAAATCAAATTGGATTTGCTTCTCCAATTTTCAATGAAAACCATGGTTTTTCGTCTTTAATTGCAAAAAAAAATATAAAAGCGGCTTGGGCAACCTTATAATTTGGAGCTACAACCCTCTCCCTTTGCAAGGTTTTTTGTTTTATCATACACCAACTTTTAAATAACTATTTTCGAGAAAAAAAATATCGATTTTTTTTTAGCCACTTTAGTACGTATGTTGTAATAGAGATATGATGGCCTCATATCTCACCAGCGGAAATCACTGATAACGAACCAAGAACAATAAAAAAATTCTTATTGCAAGTACGTGTCATCAACGATAAGTTTTCCAAAAATGTACTCTGGGATCAGAACTCAAAAGAACAAAAATAAAATCGCGTCTGTCGAACATAATCATGTTGGCCTTGTCGAAACACCTGTACTCATAACTCACGAATCTACCACCTTCATTTTCATTTTTTTTCTCATATCTCTGAAAGAACATGCTTCGCCCGTTTGGAGATCGGTCGATAAAATTTAAAAGCTTGTATATGTCAAGTATGATACCTCGTATATATAGTATAAAATGAACCAAAAATCGGAGGTACAATTGTTCAAAGTGTGTGATTTCTATAAGAACCAGCTGCTTTTTGTTTGATCATGTGGCCTTTTTTACGAAAGGAGCTCTTAACGGTGAAAGCCAAGGTCATAAAAGCACCATCACCAAAAATCTCTACGAAATCCATTGATATGGATCAATTTCTAGATACATTAAAAATCTATTGGTATTTCACGGTATGGTAATATCAATTTAATATTATTACCTACTTTTCCGCATGATTAAGCATCACCTTGTATCTCATCGTCGAGCGAGATCGTAGCGTTGAAATAAAAGAACAATTCTTTCAAACGCACACGCCGGTTGATTATATGTGCGCTGTCTGTGTATGTGCTGTATACTCTGTGTACAGCGTGTAATCGAACAAAAAGTCACCTGAACAGTTTCCCGGTGGAAACCCGAGGATATATATAAATCTCGAGTATAGATACTCGGCCCATCTTGCCTTGGACGTTCAACACTATCTTTTTAATACTTGGCGTCAAGACGCTGCCGCGTCTCTAAATTTACTATGAAAACAGACGTATATAAGAGGTACAATATTTTCACGCATACACGCATACACAAGCCTAGCTTGAAACCATGTAAAAAGAAAGGTAGTAGAGAAAGTAGTACAGGGGATTGAATAAAATCTTTGGCGGGATGTTCACAGTTACGTACAGGAGAGTCTTCTCCATGTACATTTTTATAGATGTATATATATTTGTGAATGTGCGACATGTGTTGTGACGTAATTTTTCATAGCCGCGATTGTCACAAAATTCGCTCCCTTTCTCTACGTTAATTTATTTTATTAATTTGGGCGCCAGTCGCTCCAAGCGACTTAACGGGAGAAAAAGTGAGAACGTTGACCAGTTTTGCTACAGCGGAATGGGCCCAACTCGGGCACGTTGGAAAAAATTTGAGAACAAGATGAAAATCGGATCGTCCTTCAATTTAACAATTTAAGTTTATTTAATGATCAAATTATTTATGGGATGAATCCCGATTAAAAAAAAAAAAAAAATACAATATCAAATATCGTTACAAAAGAGTAATTATATCCAAGAATTATTCGCGGAATAAAAATACAAAGTATTAAGCGCGTGCAAACTGTCATCCAGAAAGAAGCTCGAACGCGATCACACTCACAGTCACACGACCGGGATCCTACACACACAATTATAAAATTAACCGAGTCCGTTACGATTTTCACCGCGGTTCTACTCGTGGGAAAAAGTTTATAAGACACAGGAAATTCGATGTTATAACAAAAGACACGAAAAACAAGATACCGAGCCCCTGCGATAATCGGTTACTCGGTTGGACTTTTCGAACTTGACAAAATAACGGCGATTTTCCCGGCCACACACACACATACACACACACGCACGCACGCACGCACGCACACACACACACACGCTACGCTCTCTAACACTCCCGAAATTCGCGCTCTTCTGTCGATGTTGATGAAACTGCCAATACATATTTTATTCGAAGATACGCAACCAAAAATATAAGATTTTCACTACCCGCCACAACTCTTTTCCCTCTCGCGTCGCAAACACACTCCGCTTCGCGAGAAAAGATTCACGAAATTGCTAAGCGGCAAAACCGTCGCTATAACCGTTAAATTGAACAATAGAGCCAAACTCTAGCGCTATTCAGGCCTAGACTTTATTCCATTATTAAAGAAAACGTCGAAATATATCGAGACGGACTCACTGACCGTACGAACTGCGTTAGGCAAAATTACGTACTTCAGGATGATCTCGGACGTCCGTCGCGCTCAATATCATTAGATTTTAGATCACGATCATCTCATTCTCGTTGAGATTGTCGATGTCAGAAAATACTTTCGGGAGACAAGACACATTGGGTGAAATATCGTAACAGCGAAAATGTGACCGACGACGCGCGATGACGAGAATCCTTAGCCTTTATAATTTCGTTAGCCAGAACTTTTGTTGGACGGGACCCAGAGATTGGCAGCGATGAATCGAAAAGGAAAATGGCCAAGTGCCACGAGCCCTGCTCTCGAAATACACTGACGACGATAGTAATTGGCCGAAGTTGTTTCTCACTCTCGCTCTCGTAAAAACGTCAATCCAGCTGATCGGATGGGTGCGCGTAACCCTTAACCCCGGTTTCGAAATATAGCTCGAAAATAAAATACAAAAATCAAAAACGATTAATAACAGTAATAATAATTTTTGTTCTCCCGGAATCGGTCCTAAGAGATTTTGTTGTGGCCGGAGCATTGAGCGGCATAGGCGGGTCGGGGAGGTTCGACCAATTTTCTATCAAATGTGACTCGCTGAAAAAAATTCACGTCACAGTGTATATATATATAAAGATTGTGGCATATGTCGGTCATTAATTTCCGAGGGGACCGTCGACCATTGGCTTCGAAGACGTCAATTCGATAGCAGCTGATCCACCCAGCACGTAATCGAATGCCGCTCTCTGATTCCGTGCGCCGCGTTGCTTTTTCATCGATATAATACAAGCAGCAATTCGGATTGAAGCCAAGGATTCTATGCCCAAGGTTTCTCTAGGTCTTTTTTTCATTACTCCCTACTCCCTCTTCCTCGTGCTATCTCATCTGGTCCGTATCGAAATTGTATGGTTCAGCGCATACTCATAGAACAATTCATCGCCACCGAAGGAAATCGATGGATATACGTCCATAATCTATTTTTTTTTTTTCACAAAGCAACATTTTTTTTCTTGCTGTTAAAAAATGATGCTACGTTTTTTTTTTAATCAAATGCACGTTTTGTATATTCAATAGAGTATCATAACGGTACCCCCTCCTCGTTCTTTAATGAGAAGAATTCAATAAATCGTGTGCAACCGTCGACGATTATTCCTCTACTCATATTATATTAATGATATATCCTTTTTAACCTTTATGATATTCTAGAGGAATTGCGGAGGATTGCTTGCTGGAGAGACTTTAGATGTTGGATAATAAATAGTGGATGTTTTGGGATTCTGTGCAGAATGTCGTTCAATAAAACTGTATATTTATTCGATCGCGATAGTCATCAGGATCCTATTAATTTCGACATGAATTTTTCACAGCGTATGCATCGAGGATGTAACGGCAATATTGCCAACTTTGATTTTTTTCAATTAATTTCCTATGAAGAAAAAGCGAAAGAGAGGGAAGCATCGCTTTTAATCGTGTGTGCGAGGGCATATCGTCGAATGACGAAAATTCGCGATTCCGTAGTATGGCGAAGGTAGCTTTTTAATCGACAAATATAAGCATATACCGCTTTTCAATTTGTATATATGTAAATAATATACATTCGTATATATGCATACATGGATATAAGTATTCATAACAACGCAAGGGCGAGTTGGCCATTGTTGATGAAATATCTAATGGCCGAGATCCGAGAGGATTGGCACGTATGTAGTACGGTATATGCGCATGCACGCTCGGATATGTAATCGGACGCTCCTCCGCGGCTGTGCTGTTTGTTATCGCACAGTCGTTCTCTGGTTCTCGACAAATGCCCTACGTTTTCGTGCAACCATATGCGGCCATATAAATAGGTATACGTACGGCGTTTTGCTGATGTCGACTCTAATTGCAATGTCGAACGATTGATCGTAATTTGCATATTCAAAATTTATATGGCATGCTAAATTTTATTTGTAAAAGAAATGTTGTTAACTTTGATAATTGCGAAATTGAACATTTGAAAAAAAAAGATCGCCTTCCAGAAATCGAACGAAAAATGCTGAAAAAGTGTAAAAAAAAAAGAAATGAAAATTGTTTCTCGCTCAACGTGTGCGATTCGAGGTGAAAAAATGGTGGCATAGAGTGGCAAAGATGAGATACGAAAGTGGCTATACGATGGTTGATCGAACGATAAACGTAACTTCACGACGACGTAACTACATACGTTGCATAGGAACACACACGTATATAGCAGGGTGTATCGATCGAATCACAAGAGCGACCCACTTGATTCGAAAGTCGGTCGAAGGAAGGAAAGAGGGAAAGAGGAAGAGGGAAAACACATGTATTCATAATGAGCACCGGAATCTTTATGTATATATTCATACGAAAGTATATGAAAACATGGATAAAAACCATTGATATAAAACATCAAAATCCGTTTCAGTCTATCGGAGATACGATAGAATCTCTTGGAAAAAAAAGGAAATAAAGAAAAAGACGGTATCGGGTTGAAACTTGTTTGTCTCGACTCGTGGTAACGTTTCGCACTCTTTTTTTGTAATGCAAGTGGAAGAAGAACGCGGATATAAGAACAAACCGCCAATAAAAATGGAAGATATGGCAAGAAAATAAAAAAACTGTCAAGCCTTAGGACACACACGTATATATGTATATATACATAAACACGTGTCTACAACGATAAACTACTCGCGAATCGGACATCCATAAAATGAGTATTAATGTGATTCCAGAAAATTCTATGGCATGCACACACACAAACACACACACGTACACACAGGATGGCTACTTAATTTATCTAGTGTTCGATTTATTTGACAGTCATTTCTCGAATGGGATTTTTTCCTCGAGGATTATATGGTAGGGCAATAAATTAAGTATCGCGAATCAAGTAAGATATATATCTATGAAGAAAAGTAAATAATTGATATGGATAATGAAATGATCTAGAGTTCTGTACGCTCAATTTGTGGGCATTGATTTTTTTTCAAGAAGGATTCCTCGAGCTCAATCGTTCCTGTGTCCAAAGTTTTTTTGAAGGTTAGATTCAACGATGCACCCAAACATCGACATCACATTCATTTCAATCAAATGTCAAATAAATTGTTTACAAATTTGTTGGAATATAACAACTTCATCGTAAATATTTTTCGTGATACAAAATTCGGTTAATAACTTTATGTCACTCAATTTCACGTTACATATATGAATTGATTGAATATCATTAGATTTCATTAATTGAACTATGTTGAACTGTGTTGGGGGGGGGGGGGGGGGCAAATTATCGGCTGCAGTGAAATATATATCAATTACAAACCCGTGTGTGCATGAGCGACAGAAAAATTTGTGGCGAATGTTCAAGTCATCAGAGACAAAAGGAAAAAAGAAAAAGAGATCAAATCATGCGGAGACTCTCTCATGTCGTGAATAATCATTCTGTTCGTCACGTATGGGATCTCGGAAAAGCAGTATGTGTAAAAGAGGGGAAGGCACTCTGACGTTGAAATGAAAGGGAGACGAAGAAAAAAAGACTCGAGACAGAAACGAGATCTCGCGGTTCTAAAGTTGTGTTTTCGTATTTTATATATCATACCGCGCGGTATATATATATTGTAACAGAACGCTTTTGCCGTACGCTAAACATCGCTACGCGTCGATCCGAACTTCCTAATAATTTTGGAGCAGGTATGAAAGAATCGTGAGAAACGCGGATTTTAGGTTTGAAACAATAACAAAATTAATTTATTCAATAAAACAATGTGAAATTTTCCGGTTTTCGTACAATAAATTATTGTTTGTTTTATTTCACGTTCGCGTTATTTATTTCGCATGGATTTATCTAATAATATGAATCGGAATGAAGAGAAACGATAAATTTACAAGAAACAACTATTTGTTTAATTCGCAGTAATTATTCAAACGATGATATTTGCTTTTTATCTAATAATATCGCATAGATCGCGTGAGAAATAATGGAAAAATAATAGAAAAACGGTGTAAAAAGTAATAATTGAAAAACGATGTCTTCTGGATTAATTAATAGTAATAAAATTAAAATAATCAAAGAATCTTTGTTTGATAGAATAATAATAATGATTCAAATAATATTTGAATTATTTAATATTAAGCAATATTTAATCAGGCTTTAGGTGCCGATAATTTGATGCCGCGGAATTCAATTTTTATTGTGCAATAAATAATAAAATAATTCAAAATTTCATTAGTCCAAAAGTGGATTGACTCGATATAGTAATAATAATAATATTTTTTAATTGATTCGATATAATTGAAAA
The DNA here is from genome assembly GCA_963989365.1 of Rhimphoctona megacephalus. Lineage (NCBI taxonomy): Eukaryota > Metazoa > Arthropoda > Insecta > Hymenoptera > Ichneumonidae > Rhimphoctona > Rhimphoctona megacephalus. The sequence continues at coordinate 40,602,362 of OZ022416.1, read as the reverse complement.
TCTTACCGCAGCCTTTTGGATTATCGATTTCAGATAATTGAGAGGATAACTCAGGATTGTTGAGGATCACTACTAGGACGCAGACTAGTTACCTTTTTAAATAAATTTCTAATTTAAAAATTCAAATTATAAATTTAATTAGCAAATTTTAATTTAATAAGAGCAAGCAGGCTTCCCGTTTCTAACAGCCATAAATTCGAAAACGTTAAATAATTGAAGGAAGCGTAGTATGCAGGCTGTGGGGGCCCCGAACATCACCGAACGACGCCGATACCCCACACACCACAGGTAAGGATATGCGGACCTCAGGATATGGGAGTTGAACGTCGCCGAACTCCTCCGATATCCCGAATACCCACAGGAAAAAAAGAAAAAAATGAAAAAATATGAGGAGTGACCTTGGACTATGGGAGTTGAACATCGCCGAACCACTCCGATACTCCAAGCATCAAGAAATAAGAGGAAAAATGAAGGAATGAAGAATTGACCTTGAACTATGGGAGTAACAGTTTAACGTCGTCGAACCGCTCCGCTACGATTAGGTAGAAAGGTATTTATGCTGTTAGAACTGGGAAGAATCTCTGCTGCTGAGTACTTGTTATCTCTCCGAGCTCTGTTTTCAGACTGAGCAGAATGCGTCCACTCTGCTGATGTGCACGGCTTTTTATACCCAGCAGCAGCAGATCCTTTGTTCTCGCTCTCGAGCTCCGATTCACTCGCCGTGTAGTCTCGAACCCGTTCTGCGCACGATCATTTTCTACAATTTTCTCATTCGCGTTTTGTTCCCCCACTTTCTCACTTTCGCACTTTGATTCGCGTCTCGTTTCCCCCACCTTGCGCGTCCTTGTTCGTATTTGACTATTTTTTATAACAATTTCATCTTATTTCATTATTTCTTATTTTTATTTAATCGTTCATTGAAGATTTTTCTGTAATAAAAGTTTTTTTAATTAATTTGGAAACACTGAAAAACATTCACTCCGATTCGTTCTTTCCCCTGTCGCATGCGCCACGCGCGTCAGCAGAGAGTATCATGTTTTTTTATTCTCAATTTTCCCGATTATTTTCTAATAATTTTACCACTCGCGTATTTCATTTCGATTCGTCTGATTTTCCTTAACATTTTACGCGTCTTATTATTTATAACAATGTCTCTCTTATTATTATTTATGAAAACGTGCTAAAAGTCACGTACGCTCTTTTTAGTTTTGATTTTTCACGATAGGCGGCGGCCTGGCACTTTCGTAAGTACCGCATCATCTTCTTCATAGTGTCCAAGATGACCGCCGACGAAAGAGTAATCAAAACGTACGCGAAACGTTTTCGCGTCGTTTTCGTAAAAGCCGGTCGAAAATGTCGGGATACGACGAAAATTACGGGATAAAAAGTTTTTAATAAACATGTCGGCACAGCGCGTAAGTGTTTTCGTTACAATATATATGGAGCGTTCCACGCCAAATTTACTAATTTTTTTTTTTGCTTGTTCAATTTCGCTGAATTTTTTTCTCTGTTAGTCCTCAATGGAAGCAATTTACCTGATTTTTTTCAAATTTTTATCTCAATGCGTTTGTTCGTTACGAATTTTTGAAGAGTTTTGCGACTTTTTTCTTCAGATACTTATAAGTCCCTGAAAAATCGAGCAAACCAAATACATAAGGGGATCAAAATATTTGTTTTAAAATTAATACTTTCGTTTGAAAATGTGTAGAAAACTATCAAAACATTTATGTACTACCGGTATTTCAAATTCTAAGTAAAAAATATTCGTTTCCACCCTTTCTGTCCCCTTCGATTTTCTTCATAAACTTTTATGAAAAACTGTGTTTTTTTAATTTTTTTTCTAATTAAAACGCCTGCCTGAGCGCCCCTGGTAACCGTGCTTGAGAGCATGCTCGCATCGCCACCCGAGAACATTAGTCCGGTACTGGCTGTATCGGCAAGGTTTTCTGCAGTTTTCCTTCGCCCTCGGTAAATGCCATACAGTGGAGAAATAAGTCGGCTGCAGCCGCACATAAGGGGGAATAGGTGAAACAGTGGATGAATAGTCGAAAAGGTTGGGGAGGCTAAAAAAACGGAACGACCCTGGGCCGTGGAAATAACAATCGCGGGGGCGATTGGTTACAAACTCCAATAAATAAATATCAAGAGACGCGGTAGCGGCTCGACGCCAAGTATTAAAAGAATATATATATATACACAACGGGGAGAGCGGTTGGTCTAGTGGATAAGGGCACGGGCTCGCACGCCGTGGGTCCCGGGTTCGAAACCCGACCAAAACACCAATGAAAAATTGAAATTTTTTTCACGTGCTTCCACTATAATCCCGGGTGGTTTGGACTTCACGTTTATAAAAATTATGTCCAGACCTCGCTATGATGCCTGAGCGGTCGGTATACGGCTCCGGGTGCCTCCCGTGGACGGTTCTCATCGTGCGCGGATGGTGGCCCCCTAGCCGTGTACTGGCTAGCTCATTGCATTACAGCTCAGGAGGGGTACCTTTCTTAAGCGCCTCTGGTAGCTGTGCTTGAGCATGCTCGCATTGCTACCCGGGGAAATTAGGTAGTTACCGGCAGTATCGGCAAGGATTTCTGCAGTTTCCCTTCGCCCTCGGCAAATGCGATACAGTTGGGGATAAGTCGGCTGCAGCCGCACAGGGGGGTGTCTTTGGAAAGGGGGGGGGGGGACAAGCTAAAAAGGGGAGAACCCTGGGCAATGGCAAATACAATAAAAAAATATATATATATATATACACAACGTTCGAATACATGTGAATGTTTAAGGTAGTAGTCTCGTCAAAGCGTTTCCCTGTAGATTTTTTTTTTAATTTTGAGAAAGATTGCACAGGTTCACATGTGTTCTTATACAAGGAACGGTACAAAATTTTGCATTTCACGCAATAACTCCGAAACTTTTGTACAGATTTTTTTTATTTTTTATTGTCATTTACAGAGGAGCATACGACAAAGTTTGTCGAAAAAAAGAAAAAAAACAATTTTGACCGCATAGTTTCGGAAGGCAGAGTGTCCAGTCGACATGGAGTAACTTCCCACTGTGTCATCTGCCCCGTGTAACTCACAATCGTGTAATTCTCTAGCCGTAGAAAGTATCCTTTGTGCCAAGTGCCCAACTGTGTCATCTGCCCACAGTGCTAACTCGAATTCGTAGCCGCTCGACATTTCCCCGACGCTCGCGTATCCCCACTTTTCAACATTCTCCGCGCGACATGCTATTGTATAAACTCTCGAACTGTAGCAAGTGCCCACTGTGCTAACTACCCAACCGTGTCATCTACCCCTAGCGTTAACTCGAATTCGTATTAGCCCGACATTTCCCCGACGCTCGCGTATCCCCACTTTTCAACTGGGGATACGCGAGCGTCGGGTAAATGTTAGGCTAATACGAATTCGAGTTAGCACTGTGGGCAGATGACACAGTTGGGCACTTGGCACAAAGGGTACTTTCTACGGCTAGAGAATTACACGATTGTGAGTTACACGGGGCAGATGACACAGTGGGAAGTTACTCCATGTCGACTTGACACCCTGCCGTTTCGGAAATATAGCGCTATAAAATATAAGTTATATTGTCTATATATTAGATAGTGGAATGTGGTTATTTCTGAAACTCTAAACTTTATAGTAGACATTTTTCCCGAAAATTTACATGTTTTTTGATTCCGGTAAGATATTAAAACTGCCATTATTAGATTATTCCGCAAGTTATATCCAAGTTTTCGAACACTGACCGGAGAGTTAACTTTTAATAGTGACTGTGGCGTGATTACTAATACCTTAAACATATAGTTATTCGTAAATTTTCAGCTGATCCCCTTTGATTTTTCCACTAATCTTCTTCCTCTGATTTCTTCCTGCTGACATACATGCAGCACACAATGAAAAAATCTTTATAGAGTAGCTTAAAAAAGAGGAGAGTTACGAAATCGTTGTTGAAAAAGAAAGAGAAATATTTCAATCGATCAAACCGAACTTCGTCACATTTTATTCAACCGTTTAATGACTGCCTTATACATATGGAATATGCGCACTTGGTCTTGAAAAACATCGACGCCGAATATACCCACACATAGAGACGCACACACATTTACACAAGCACGCGAGTTATATTAATAGAAAAAACGACTGGGCTCTGTATACCTGCGACTCTTCACTCGTCTTTGCGGGTATCAAGCGTGAACAAATGTGTGCGCGAGAGGCAAACAATAGTGGCCTGTAGATTTGCCAGACGCGAAAAGAAGAATTCTCGCGGACGCGCGATTGTATGGCACATGCATAAGTAATCCTACAAATTGGTGGATTCATCAACACACTGCTGGTATACGCATATGTGAGTGAATACGTGTTTCGGCATTATTCATGGAGATTGAGCGTGCATCAAAGATAAAAAAAAACTGAAAATCACAGAGAGTTTTTAACTTGAAACACGATCCGAGAGCGCGAGTAGACGAGTTATACGACCAAGACGGTAAATGACCGTATAAGAAAGAAGGAGGAAGAGAAACACGAGGTTGACGAACTGCACCTGGAAACTTACACTAGACGAGAAATCCCGAGAAATTCTTCCCTAAAGTCCAAATTCCCTCATAGATATATAGATTTTAGGTTTATTGAGTCATGCTTATATTTCCAAATGTAATGTATGTATATAAGAAAGCACCGCGAGAAGCGTGATAAATAAGAAAATCGATCTACAATTTTTGAAGATTCGAATCAAAAAAAAAAATTGAAGTAGAATTTAAATTTATCTTGTTGGAATCCAATGAAAATCTTTTTTTTCCATTTTAATTGCTCAAAAGTATACAAAGTTCCCATATTACTTTTTCAGATCGTTACATCAAAACCGTGCAAACTTCAACATTTCTTTAAAATAGATTAAACAGGAATAAAAAAATAAGTGAATTAAAAAAATCGAAATACGCCCATTTTTTCGTACTAATCGTAATTCAACATCCCGAGATTACACATATACATTTGAACGTAAACATCGCATTCGAAATACTCGTAGCACTTATGAGTATATTCATCGACAAATAGCGGAGCGAACACGACAAGGAAACAAGCCAGCTCACGGAGTCGCGAGCTAATATTAACTGGACGAATCTATTTATATCTCCCGAAGCGAAAACTCCCGAGTACAATAATACTCAATAGAAGCGAGTCGCGAAGCAAGTGTCCGACGAGAGCCAAGAGAGAGAGAGAGAGAGAGAGAGGTCGAGAAAGTAAGAGAGATCAAGGGAATCAGCACTCTCGGCCGGGAAATAGCTTGCATCTCTCTGTATTCGGCTGAAAGAGCTCCAAGTATCAACGAATCACGGATCACGATCAACTAACGCATTCTTCCACTTTTATTAATCACGCAAATGAAAAGTTCTTGAGCGCCAGAGAAAAAAGCAATAAAAAAAAAAACAAACCCTTATACCGAAGATTAATATTTTTCTCGGCGTAAAATTACAAATGAACATTTTTCTAAGTAATTTTCTCCTTCCCACTAGAATCATTCCGCGTTGAAAGAAATACAAACGATGCGAATTTGCGATTGTTGGAAATATAACTATTATATATTTCAAGTGTTCATACCGTTGAAATGCGACACTTTTTTTTTCTTGACGAGATCAACTACGCTGACTGATCATGATTTATTCCGTTTTTTTTTCCAAAAAATATCTAGTTATATCTAATTATATGTGATTGTCCATATATGACTGGATCTGAAATTTGGCCAGTTCTGATCATGTATGATTGGATATAGTCATATATACAGTCATGGCTATGGATACATGAGAACAGATATGATTATACATGAATGCAATTTTGTAGTGATAAATATATAATGATGTGTGATCATGTATAGGTATATATGGTGGTAAATTCCATATTAGATATATATCGAAGTGTTTCGATATTTGACGATATCTTCAAATGTCGAAACTTAGGATTTTTTAGATCCTCTTCTCTCCGAATAGAGAGGTGTAAATCGGGGGATTGAGCTGGGTACGTGATCGCTCATTGTTGTAAATAAGGATGATAAAGTTGGATAGGATGAATGGGTTATGGGCGCACGGTCGGCGCTTCGCTAATGCGAGAGCGCAGCACGACCGTGGTCCTCTGGCGGATTTCTGCCGCATCACAAAAATGAAATTGACGTGACTCTTTCATATATGTTTATATCTATTCAGATATGATCCCATACTAGTTAGCTATCCTAGGATATCATATATATTTGCTTTGAGATGAGCCCATATAATCATTCGACGTACTCAGATATAATCATATTTAAATCAATATTTACTCACATAAATGTTCATATTTACTCAGATATGAGCCCCCATACCAGTTTGATATGCTCAGATGTAATCAAATATGAGGCTATATTTATATATAAATTCATATCTACTCAGATATGAGGCAATATTTGACGTATCTGATCGCATGTTATCACATACATCAAGTGATATCTAATTATATTCATGATTATATATAAATATATATATAATTATGTATGATTCCACATACGATCACATATAATTATATATTATATTCAGGCAAAATAATTTTTTCCCGGGAAGAAACAATTTTCTATGCCTCCAACGATGTAAGCTTCAATACAACCGGATCGTTATGCATTTGTCATTAAACCTACACTGTTTATATATAGCCACGTCAACTTTCCATAGAATCGCGAAAGACACACGCGAAACGCTGGAATTTTTCAAAAACCCCCGAGTTTGACACCAGCTCTTCTTGTTGGTCGTCAACGTGAAAGAAGAACGATGAACGAAGTGCGATAAAGCCCTGCACATGTAAGAAAATTCTCGCGGGACAAAACGAAAAAAAATTAGAGAATCAAGTGGACCGGTCTGAAGGAAACAAGTAATACGATTAAGATTTTGTGAAAAGCGAGAGCAACACGCATGGCAGTAAATTCGGCGTATATATAATAATAGGGTGAACGAGGGAGGCGGGGAGGAGCGAGGTAAGGTATACACGAGAGATAGAGTTCAAGAGTTTATTCCGGTTAGGAAGAGAAGCACCCGGAGAGCGAGCAGCAAAAGTATATATAGTGTATTAGTTTGATATAGGCGAAGAGAGGTTTGAGGAAAGAGAGTAAACGATGTTGGTGGACGACGAAAGAGCGAAGAGAAAGCCAAGGGAAAGGATTCGGCAACGAGATGGCGGCGCACGCCGTAAAACCGCCCGAGAAGAAGTTTATACACGTCCATAGAATATATTTATGTAGAATATATATGTATATATGTATACACGCTCATAACGCGGATAGAAGATTGCTGAGCGTGAATGCAGACACAGATACATATATGTATATGTATATGTATATGCACGTATGAAGCGAAGAAGTAGAGGGTTGAGGTGGAGCTCCACTAAATCGATATTTCCATCGCCGTGGCATCGGCCACGACCTCGTGCTCGTCAGACTGTGGCATTTCTTCTCTCGTTCTCTCCGTCAAGAGAGGGAGATTCTCTTTCTTTTTCTCTCTACGTAACTCAGTCTCGAGAAACCCAGACCTTCTCGAAAGGGAGTAAGAAAGAGGGAATTAAGGGGCGAGAGAACGATAGAAATTGGTTCTGCGGTGCTTTTTGCCATTTCCGCGAGCGCTATAAGAGATCGGCCTTTGCCACCCCGCGCGTATACCGCGAGAGATACCGATTATCATTAATCTTCCGGCGAGAATCAGGTCGCGTGTTTTGACCCGTAATTCAGAATACGCTCGAGAGAAGCAAGCTCGCGTTAAAGAAAAAGAGTAGGGGAGACCGGGACAAAACGGGACACCTAAGGAAATATTGTATTTTTTTTTTTAAGTTTAACCAGCTTCGTGCATTTCTTTTCCCTCATAACCAAGAAATGTACTCGGTTTTTTGTAATTTTCTAGAGAAAAAAAAAAACGGGGAAAGTGGGGTATCCTTGAAAAATATGTAAAAAAAAAATTTCTCCACATATTTTTTCTCCATTTATAGCATTTTGGTCATTAACTTACACGATTGTTTTTAAATTGTTTATGTTTACATTATGTGGAAAACGTAGACTTTGACAATAATTGAGTTGCGTAATTAATCACTTTTGTCATCAATGTAGATGAATACAAAGGAATCTTATTTTTCGTAAAACAATAGAAACAATTTGGGAATAAAAAAAAATCATTCTCGAAAAAAGATTTAATAGAAAAAAATGATTTTGTGTTTTTAAAATTTTTCAAATTTTTCCTGTTGTCTTACAAAAAGGCAGTCATAATTTTCAACCGAAAAAATGTCTCGACAAGAAACAGATAATTTTTGAATGTTTCTAATTGAAGTGCCGCATTCGACCATTGAGGGCCTCAGTAAAAAAATCTGAGGGTCTTAAAAAAATGGGAAGAATTTAATGGTTTTTGTTTTTTTTTCACTGTGTACCATGAGGTTTTATGAAAAGTTGCAAATATGCGACTTTTTAGACGTTTTTGAAAAGCGATCACATTATGAAACATTTTTTTTATCGAATGAGTCGCCAAAGATTGTCCAACCGGGTATTCTCAGCTTTTCAAAATTACCCTCAAGCTTTCTGCCATGACCATTGAATACCCGAGTTACAGACGGTCATAGTAAAAATTACATTCTTTACTTTGATTACGGATAACCGAGGTCAATAATGGTCCTACTGTAACTTCGAAAAACGATTCGAAACTGAAGATACGGTTTACATACGTAACGGAACAGATTTGTTAAAAATAATTTCGCATACGCCAAACTTCCATAACATTTGCAAAGTCGATGAAGAAATCTTCGTTTTCGTTTTTGACACTTCGTAGTGGAAGAAAATATCTCCCATTTTCAAAAATTTTAAAATTTTCCCAATATGAATTCGAAAACGAGAAGAGTCAATCTTCGAAATGCTTTTTGGATAAAATTTTACGAATAGATCTAGCCTTTCAAAAAGGATCCAATTTTTGGAAAAATTTTAATAATATTTTATTCTTGGGCATCGGTGTATATATTTTCTATTGACAATTTCGCAGTTTTACATGCGTTTGCGATTCTTATACGAGAAGCATTTGAAAATTTCACATTTCCCATAATAACTGAAACTTTTGTACCGATTTTTTTTATATACGAAAAATTTTCAATTGCAGAGGAACAACATGACGAACTTTGTAAGAAAAAAAATCGGGATTTTGACCGTTGAGTTTTGGAGATATAGAGATGAAAGGTATACGCAATGTGTGAAATGTTATATTTGAAACACTCAACACCTCGTATTCGACGTTTTTTCCATTACACGATGAGTTTTTACATTTCTTATAAGATATAACTAACATTATTCGGATATTCTACAAGTTATATCCAAGATTGATTACGCATTGTAACTGTATTAATTAATAGTAATTTAAAATAATTAATACGAGTTTTAAAAAATAAAGAAATATATTGAAATAAATACTGACCTTAAAATAAAAGTTTTGTGTAGTAAAAAAAAAACAAGAATCATTTTTGTTTTTGACGTTATACAAAAAATGTCGAAATCTGGGATGAAAAAGATTTTTTCGAAAAAGAAAAACATATAAAAAATGAAGAAATTTTGGGGAAAAAATGTTTTTTTTTTATTTTGAGATAATGTAAAAATTTAAAAAAAAAATGAAAAAGTAGAAAGAAAAAGAATTTGACCAATTTTCGAGATATCCAACTTTGCCCCGGTCGTCCCTCCTACGTATGACAAAGGACAGAAAGTGTTTAAAAGTTGAAAAAAAAAAACACGATCAATTAGTAGTAATGCTCCACAATATAAAAAAAAAGACATTCCGTTGCGTTCGTTCGCTGTTTTGCTGGAATAAAATAACTTATTTGCTTGGTTTTCAGTTTTGCTGAATTGTTTAAAGAGATTCACGTTACAAAATTAGGTCTTTTTTCCGTTTTCTGTTAATAAGAAAACACAGAATAAATGTGCAAGATAAATTTGAGTAATTAAAAAAATTAAACAGCTGAAAAGTAAACGAAAGAAGACTCTTTGTATTCGAACGAGACAAACTTCAATTCTCTACTTTACTCCATTCTGCTGATATTTTCGCATTGTTGCAGAAGTAGATATATAAGCATATAGACGAGATGCAATTGAATGTTTCTGCTTATGTAGTATGTATAGGAAAAACGTGTATATACACAAATATAATTGACTTTATTTAAGGACTCGTCGGGGAAGAAAAACGACAAGAAAATACGAGAATGACGAAGAGCCAAAGGCAGGCGCACGCGCGCCATCGAAAAAACTTTACAGTAAACATGGTGTATATCTGTGCGTGGACGAATGTATTTGCATTTATGTACAAAGAAGCGAACGAACTGTCGGGCAAAAGAAAAATAAAATTTATAGCATCGGCAGAAATATGTTTCGCTAGAACAATACCTGCTTGGTGCTACAAAAAAATATGAAGAACGAAGGAAAGAGATGGAAGAAATTTAAAAAAAAACGTAAGAATAAAGATACGTATATATAACTACAATGACGACGAATTCGACGAATCGGTGAATGAGGATTTATTCGAGTGGAAAAATGAAATTTGCTCGCTCTTCTGTGAGGATCGTGAGAGATTCATTTAATCAACTCGTCGAACGACCGAGCATCATCGCGAGATTGCTCCGCATAACGATAAATTAATCGGGAATCATAATTCCCGAGACGATAATATCCTTACCGGAGTGGGTCAAATAAATTATTAAAATACCTATCTGTAATGTCAAACGACATTGAAAATTCCGGGAATGTAACATTTTTTTTTGTTGGAAAACACACTTCTCTGTGTCAAACCATTCCATCTGTGTAATAATATTCGATACTGCATTTGAAATACGTAGGTAAACGAGAGATGCCACTAATATCGGTGTGATTTCGATGTTCGTAATGTTCGTACTATTTTCCAATACATTTGGTCAAATAAGTGGCATTAATCGTTCCTCATAGGATTTAATGTTCCGATTTTATATAGCAAAATGCATTTAATTTTTAATCCACCACAATAATTATCACATAAAGTTAATGCGCTTTTGTTCGCCTCCTGTAAAATGTATATACTATTGAAAAACCGATCTGAATTTTTATTCAGATTATACCGCTATGTTTATTTGTTATCTTTTTTTCGAACGATCCAAATGAAAACCAAACTGGAGCAGTCTGTCCGTTGATGTTATTAACAATTTATGCTATGAATTTATAAGTATACCATAAAATAATATTCACGAGTTTTATAATTAATCAAGGTTTACATTACTTTTGTCTTTTTTAACCCAACATGATCTCGTACAAGCCACAATTCAACTTGTTGCGTGATTAGCTGCGATCCAAACCGCTTTGAAAAAAAAAGAACCGCGCATCGCGGGCTAAATCTGAAATATTTCAGAATCAAACGACTTTCTACTGTGGGTGGGTGAACATTGTCAACGCGTAAGAGAAAAAATGAAGATCGCAAAAATACGACAGAGAGGAAGAGAGTTGTGCCGCCGCGAGGGAACGACAAAACACAAAATGAGAGACCACAAAAGAGAAAAAGTTGAAGTAAACGAAAACGGTATACGTAAATGTGTTATATATAAATAGATCGGTGTGTAAATGAGAGAATATGTGTTTGAGCAAGCTTTTGTTGAGTACGCAGAGATGGTAAATGATAAAGAGAAACGGAGTCAAAAAAAAAAGAAAAAGAAAAAATAAAGAAGAAAATTTGAGCGAGTCGACTCTGCGGTAACGTTGACAACGTTCGTGAAACCACGATGAGATGGAGAAAAAAAGACCGAAAGAGAAAAAGGTTATCGAGCCGACCGAGGGACTATTCACTATCGAGCGAGGTGCTCAAGAGATTTCCGAGTGAAGTCGATTTCATATTATTTTCGTAATTTCATAAATGATTCAAGTGGTTCTGAAAAATATGTGATTTCACGTATCTTTCACTTAATTTCAGATGATTTCAGCTGATTTCATTCGAATTCATTAACGCAATTTCAAGTGATTGCTAAAATCACTGGAATGAAGAAAAAGCTCTTAAATGATAATTTTCGATGAGTAATTATTAAACTGAAGAAAATAGGAACGGGATATGAAAAATAAACAGATATTAATACTAAAAAAAAATTTTAATCTTTTTATATAAAGCCATGTCAATATGGAGCCCTCTTTCGGACATACTAGGCGATGAAATAGTTATACAGTATTGCTTAATACTAATAAATCCGTATACATCCATTGGTACCGGTACTAAATCGGGTGACTTTGGTACGATCTCGTACCAATTACACAGGACACCAATTTCTTTGGTGTTTTCTTTTACGCGCGCGTAATTACTTGAATACTCTTGACTTTTTTTCGTCGTACCATCTGTATACGCGAAATTTAGATCTAAACCGATAATACATTTTGGTGAACCTTTTCCAGTCTTCTTTTTCTCAAATAAACACCAGTCACCAATGTGAATTTCGTCATTTTTTTTGTGAAACATTTGTCATCTCGTTTATTTCGACCTTTTTTCACGAATGTATTCAATTCAGACTCTCTTACGCGCTGCAGTCGATCACTACTTAAATTTGATGAATTGTTTTGAAGGAGCCAACATATCGACGATTTTCTTACAACTAATTCTTTGTTATGATTATCTTTTACAACGACGAAAAGACTATCAGGCTGGAGTTTTATTTCGCAATGATCATAATTTTTCAACAGTAAACTGCCCTGAGCATTGGAAAGAACGGACAAATCTTGCAATAATTCAAGCTGAGGTTCTCCGTCATTGTCACTATCGTTTTTCGTACTTGATACCGAAGTGCATTCTACTGATGAAACCTCGGATGGAACCTTAATATTTGACTCGCCAACAGATTCCATTTCCTCCATATCCTCTTCACTATCTTTTTTTTCGTAAATATTTCCTGTTTCTTTATATTGCATAGGAACCATGTCGCATTCTAGTATGCCGATGTTCATTCCTAACGATTGCACTTTCGTCAAAGCGTCTTTTTTTGCCTGTTCGATCATTTCAAAAATATCATTCGCATCCGGAAGTGAGCACTGCTCTACTGTTGATCGGCCGGTTACTTTTGCACGTAGATAATTAAATTGAGCGCTTTTATCATGCAAATTTCCTGAGGCAATGTCGTCCTGAGGATGAATTCTATTAACCCTATAAATAATCTCTAAAAGTGTGCTGTTTACTATTGTTGAATAGGTTGTGCTCATGGATCTTAGGAGACGAAAAAAACTTTCGCATGGCTGACTACTGAATTGCCACGGCAAAAACATTTCTGAAGGGGTTTGTGGTGATGGAACGTATTTTTTCAGTTTCATAATAGAATTGACCAAGCCATGGGCATTCATTTCCATGCACAAGTATATGTTAAGGGATAGAAAATGATCGGAAACTGAATACTGTGGAACAGTGTTTAACCATGCTCTCCACATTCGGAGTAAAAAAATGGAGAACCAGCAATTATAAACACGGTCTAAAGGCTTCATATCCTTCTTGAGGAAAGCATCCATAAAAAGATGGATAATTTGTAAATAAACCGTGGTAGCTTCACTTCCGGGAACGATGTGTTTCAAAAGATCAATAATTTTTGGGTCACTGATTTTTTCAACCGAAGCGTAATTCATTTTATCTTTTGATGATAAGTCCTTTTGATTGAGACAGTGTTTGTCTTTTGATACCTTGTCCATAAGAATTTTGAGGTGACTGACTGTAATTATAAAATTTCCCATGGGAAGAATTATTGACGACTTTAAGAGCCTGGTTCGAGTTTCGCACCAATATGAATTGTGTCCTGAATGAAAATTACTTCCGGTTCCCAACTCGCATGAAAATACGGAAAGCGAATTGGACAACTTCCAGCAGCAACGGCCGAATTCGTGCCCAGCTCAGATCGAACACGCATTGCTTTCAATAATCTTGGATCTCCATCCAAAGAAATTCCGAAGACAGTTATTCCCTCGTTTTTCAAACACGAAATAATATATTCCCACCGGTTCAGAACATCGGTCGCGTAAAATTTATTGTCTGTACCGAAAATGCACAAGCAAAATGATGGAGCATTTTCGATCAGAGACTGAGCAATTATTACGTACGCTAAACTAGCAACCTTACCCGTTTCAAAGTTTTCGGCAATTTTAGAAGCTGACGTAGCCGGATACGTACCACACACGGGCATTCCTTTTTTATCGAGCGGTAATACAAAACCAACTAGTTGATTTGAGCGAGTATCGTACTGTATTCGACCGGTAATGCGTGTTGCATCTTCATTGATCATAACAGTGAGAGGTAAATTTCGTCCGACTAGAAATTCTTTTAGTTCTTTGGCTCGACATACACCTTCCTTGATATCACAGCCAGAGTTACCAATTACACGACTTATAGTACTCAAGTTTCATAAAGCATTCTTCCACCTATTGTAAAAAGGTACGTGCTAAAAAACTTAAGGGCATCATTATATCTATTTCCTACTTTTTTTGTCTCACTACATTTGTCATGTACACTACGGAACAGGTTCAATAAAAAGTTCGATTGGGACGAACTTGAATCTGAAGCACACTGAGTCATTTTTAAATTCACAGTGCTCACAGATTTATGCTCCATAAAGGTCCTCAACGTATTTCTTACTTGCTCATTTTCTCGAAGAAGTCTTTGTAATTTATCTTCAATAGGGTAGAATAAAGTAATACGCGGTTGATTTAGCCCAATAGACGCATGCATTTTTTTCATTCGATGAGGTACCCTGGTTTTCGACGGATTCCGAGCGCTGTCCGTTGAAGGAGTTTTTTTATCGAGATTGTCCGTTCGGTGACAATCCCGACTCAATATTCCCCCACCTTTAACTCTCGTTAGAGTTCAGTCAAAACAGCTGACGTTGAAGGCGAAGCTGGGAATTCAGAAAGCCCGGCCTCAAAAATTGTTGCATTACGGTGGCACTGATCGATATACTCTGGAAAGATATAATAATGTTTAATAATTAATTTACTAATGGAAATTCTTCAAATACCGTATTTAAAAAAGACAAAAAGTACAACTGACCTTCCATTCCTGTCGTTTTATCGAACGGAGACAACTCTGAAATTTCATCATTTAAGTTCCCACCCGAATCAATTTCAGTTCGTTGTATATTGAGTTTAATATCCCGGCTACTCGACGAATCATTTTCTGGAACAGTTTCAACAATCTCCTTGTCGAACTCGGTCACTTGTGGATCAATCTTTCCTTCAGTCTTTGACGTTTTCGCTAAACGTTGAAGAGCCTGAAGTATGGACACAGATTTTCGTTTCTGAGCCCTTTTTTTTAGTGTCAAGACTGTGAGTGTGCAGATGTCGTCTGTAGTTCGATACGACCCATCTTGCTTTGATGTCACCTATATGACCACACTTCGTTATTGCCACAGAATTTGCACATATCACACATTTGATTTTGGCGAAGTGAGTGTATGATTGTGGCAAATCTTCACCGTTGTACAATTCGACGACCGAAATAGTGATGTCAAGATTCCGCTCAGGAAATTTCATGGACATTGGATCGCTGTTTTCGCTTTTTCCGCGTTCTCTTTCTGAAGAAGCGATATTATTATTTTTGTCAATTGTTTTCATTCTTCTTCGATATTCATGTCCGGTATATGAGAGATATTCAGTTATGCGGAGTTTTTAAGTCTCCTCTCATCGGTTGTTACTCGGTTCAATCGTACCCCTGGGTTTTTTTTACGTTTTGATCAGTTAGTTTCCCGATGACAGGTGATTTCCAAAAGTCGGGAATTTTTGATTTCACATAACTCACCAGTTCCTCAATAAAATGGCGGTCACCGATGATGAATTAGAACGTTTGCGGTTATTTATGGAATCGACCATAAAATTGATACAAATCGGTTTCAGGCTCCAAGAGATCCTTCATCGTGTGACGTGAGAATTCTTCTAATTCTTTGATTGTCGCCGGCGTTATGTGACGAAACGACAAAGGATTATCGAAATTATTGAATTTTAATATATTCTTTATGTACACAGGTACGGTAACTCCTGACTCTTTCTCTAGTAAAAGCCAGAAATGGCTTGACTCCTTTCCTTTCCCTTTTGAGTCTTCGTCCTCCATTCTTGATTTACTGTAATGAACTGAATTGTCAGATGCATTAAGAAAAAAAACTCTTGTCGTCAGTATGCTGTATCCTTTGTTTTAATGTTACTGATTTTATAATATGCATACTACGATCTAATAACAATATTTTGTACATTAAATTTTTTTTCTAATCTCATGTTCGATTTACAATGTATTTAGTTGATATTGAATAACGAGAACAAATTATTTATTGATATTCATATCATACGATTTCCCGTACGTATGCAAAAATAAAAAATGAATGATAATTAGATTGTAAATGAGTTCCGTTTTTCTTACTAGATTAGATGTCTTCTAATGATCGCCTTGAGTTTCTTTTAACCGTCGATATTATTAAATTTAAATTTGTAAAATTTAACTACACTGTGAAAATCAGTCGAAAATTATACATACCTTGAACAAAAAATTTGTAGACAGGATTTCGAACCGTTCTAGGCACTACGAGTCACTAATTTATGCGATGCACGTGTTAAAAAAGCGTATAAAAATATTTCTTTTTCCGAGCAGTCACCTTTCTGTGAGCCCTTCTGCATATACTAGCGTCGAGCCGCAGACTGACTGCTCGAGCGCACGAACTAAATAGTAAACAAAGCGACAAAAAATCACAACAAAATTTCCTGGAAATTTGTTTCTTTCGACTCGGTTTCGAGTGAACCATGATTTTTAGCGACTTCCTGAATCAAGTGATTTCATGCTGATTTCAGACGACTTCGAAAATTTTCAACTTGATTTCAAGCGATTACACCTAAATTCAGATAACACCGATTCAATAAGACGCTTCGCGATTTCAGGCGATTTTTTACGATTTCGTAATCGATTTCGAACAGAAGTGCTCGAATGATTTCACTAGTGAATAGCCCCTCGGAGCCGACCAACGAACTCGTTTCCAGCGAACTCTAACTTTAAACACGTTCTTTCTCTCTTTCTCCCTGGTTCTCCCAACAACACCTCCTCGATTCTTCGCATACACACACGCGGAGGGGGGGGGGGGGGGGGGATACGAGTACAAAGGCAGCCACGGAGATTCGTGTGGCGAATAAGACACACGAGAGAGCGACTGAAAAAAATTTTGTAGACCGTATCAAAACGTACGTTGTGTGCGAGTGAAATATGAAATGGACATAATTAAATTTTGCTCAAGTTGTCACGACGGTGTCCACGCTTTCCTCCTTTGCCCCACTAAATATAAGTACGGCGGTTGTTGCGGAACTTTTTTTTCGTACTTCAGCCATCGAGAATTCTTCAACCCTATCGCACTTGTGCGAAATCATGTTCGTCTTGGTTTTGCAAAAGATGTAAAAAAAGGTGTAAAAAAAAAGAAATTTCGATACATACTCGACGTAAATTCGATAAAATATGCATCAATGCAAAAAAATCGTTAATTTCATTACATAATAAATCCGTTCGTGTTTAAAGCGTGGCAGAATATTAATGAATGAAAGAGCGCCGAAGCGTTACGACGATAGAAAACAGGCACAAATGATGAAGCGAGGCTAAAACACACGCATACGCATACACACATTGTCGCACACTAGAGTTTCAAAAGCCAGACGCACGCGACGAAGAGCATATACAGCGCGGTTATCCGTCATAATACATCACCGGGAGTCAAATCGTACGAGAACGAGGAGGAAGGGCGTGTGAATGCACGAGAGAAAAGAAGAAAGAAGGGCAGACGGACAGAGGAGAGGGAGAGGGAGAATTAAAGGGACAGAAAATTGAGAGTAAAGCTCTCTACGAGCGAACGACGAGGAAAAAAAAGAGCGGCTTGAAAACAAAAGGGAAAAGTGAGAGAAAGAGAATAAAAGAAAAAGGGAGTGAACAAGAGCTAGAGGGCGAGGTAGATAAAACAAGAAAACAACAAAGCTTGTATATACCACCGAGCATACAATAAGAAAGAACAAGTAATGTCCCATTATATTCGATGCTTTCGATTACGTAATAAGACCCGCGTCACGATCTCATAGTTATACGGATTCTATATGGTTGATGGTTTCTACTTAAAAATTTTCTGTCTTTAATGCGATGAGTTTCAGTCTCTTATAAACGTTCGTACGGGGTCTCCCCCATCGGAATTGTAACTGGGCATTGCCCGTTCTTTACATAAATAAAAATATATAAAGGCTATTAACGAGTAAAATTTAAATAAAAGAAAACAAAATAATAAAAAAACACTAAACAAGGTAAGCAATTTTGTCCGAAAAGAAGGAAACGACGATGCATATATGAGTACGTCGTAAACGCATATAAAAAATTATAGAAATTATTTTAAAAATAGAAAGTGTAAAAAGTGAGTTAATACGGCAATTCCGTCGTACGATCCTGCACTGCATTTGCTGTTACGATCCTCAGAAAGAAAAATACCCTCGAGCGACGAACTAATGTGACAAACTACATCCACAAACATGTAATTCTACATGTGTGTGTGTGCGCGCGTGTATGTACAAAGTGGATTCGAGTAAATGACCATAATGCTGTATGCGTATGATAAACATCGGGAGATATACCCAGTGAAAGATATGGTCGTCGTGGTGGTCGTCAACGTCTAGTACATTCCTGCCTACATCTATACATACGAATAAATAGACAAATACCTATATACGTATCTACCTTCGCGATACACACGTAGTTAGATTGTACACCCCCTCCCCGCGCGCGCACACACATGCACACACACACACATATATTTATGTATGGGCATTTGGATACTCATACGCCCCGGATACGCTCGAGCGTTCGTTATGCATTAGGCGTACCAATGCCTAACTGACTACCGACTCGCTCGTCCCGCATATAAGCACCACACACGCCAACGGGTTGACAAGTGCTTTGGGAGTTTCTGCCTATACTCTCTCTCTCTCTCTCTCTCTCTCTCTCTCTCTCTCTCTCTCTCTTAATCTTTCGTTCACCATCCTCTCATTCTCTGGGCATTTCGTGACGTTTCTGCTCACTATAATAACGGAGCCGCGCGGGATTGGTTATTACTGTCATAGACACGTATATACCGGTGTGCACGATTGTTCCAAACGTGCCAAGCATCATACGAATACACGCATATTATACACATATTTCTAACCCATGCTTTTATTATATATACATATATATACACAGACACCCAAATATTCGCTTACTCGTTAACCTGATAGAGATTTAGTTACACACCAGCGGACTAAAACGCACGCACACACACACACACACACACACACACATGTATGTATGTATGTATGTATGTATGTATGTATGTATGTATGTATATATGTATGTGGGACATGTAGACGTTGGAATTCGTCGTGTCGTCGTTCGGTTTCGAAAATGTAGGCGGAGATGGAAGGTCTCGTGGATGAAATTATTGCGAATGCGTTAAACAGACGCGTGTGAAGAGAACGCACATACGTTTGTCGTTTACAGTTGTCGGAGACTGATTCTCGCAAATGTAATCGTTAATTATAATCAACTATTAAATTTTCTGTACACCAAATATGCCAGTTTCTAATAAAGTGGCAAAAAAAAGAATAACCGAAATCTGAAACTATATTGGACAATAGGGGGAAAAAATCAATTTTGTTGCATTCCAACGATACACGCTTTAATGTCATATTACAAATTACCAATGCAAAATAGATCCAGAATACATATGAGATTTATTTTTCTCTCTCTCACACACACGCGCGCACACACTTGTTAAAACGCTGCATTCCGGGTATGCTGAAATTTAATATGAGCAGTACGGTATAATAAGAGAGAGAGAGAGAGAGAGAGAGAGAGAGAGAGAGAGAGGGAGAGAGAGAGAGAGGGGGGGGAGAGAGAGAGAGAGAAAGAGAGAGAGAGAGAGAGAGACAAAGGGGTTGGAAAAATGGAGGAAAAAGTTTGCAAGCTCGAGGATACGGTGAAGCACATACCCAGTATACATGATATACATTCATGTGAATGTATACAAAACATACGCGAATGGTGTACCACTGAAAAGCATATTAAATATATAAAACACTCTCTGTATGTATATATATAGAACGTCGGTCGCGCGATTCGCGAAGATTGTGGCTTGATCCTCATTGCGGCGAAAGCAGCACGATTTGCGCTACCACCGTAAAATTTCTCTCTATCTCTTTTCCTTTCCCTCTATGTGTACGCGTGCGCGCGCACGCGCGTATATGCGTTTGCGTATGTGTCTCATTCGCTTGCGAGATTCAAAAGACTACTACCACCCCACGTCGTGGTGAAGCTGCGCGATGGTGCAAAAGCGTACAGAGAAAGAGAAAGAGAGCAAAAGTTGAAATTCACAAGGGAAACTACGTGGCGAACGATCCTATTCGGTGTAACGCTGAAAGTCCGGCACACCTAAATACATACATATACATAACCATACAATTATATAAACACCGCATATTCGCATATAATATATGGAAATGAGGTACTATCCCCCTCCCTCTCACGCCCTTCTTTCCTTCCTGACCCGTAAATTCGTATACAACGCAGCCAGGCTGCAGTGCTTCGCGAAGACCATTAAAAGTCGGACCAAACTCTTGGGCATCGAATAACGAGCGCGTCTGCACCTCGCATGCAAAACATAACGGTATGTATGTATGTGTATGTATATCACACACATGGTACTTGCGTCATGCTGAAAATTTCGTGCTTGAGTGTGCACACGTGAATACATAACCACGCATAGCTCTTTTTTCAAGAAACCAAAAATCTTACGGTTCTATTCATCTTTTTTTTCATTAAACTAAAAAAACAAAGCCGATCGAACCTGACCGAAAAATGTAAGATTTAAATTTAGCATTTGAATAGCTTAATTTTTCATATGGTCCGATTTCCTTACGCACAGTCATATTCTGGAGATTTCTAACGAAGAGGGCGAAAAACATTGACACACATTTCGTAATAAAAATCTGTCGAAAAATTAAAGAACGAAAAAAATAATAATAATAGTGAAAAAAATCTCGACGCATTCCAACGTTACATATCTAAGCATCGTTATAAAATGGAGGAACAAAAAATCCGATAAGCACACAGGTTAGGCATTAGTTTTTTTCCAATGAGTTAAATCTTTTAATAGAACCGTGCGTGCTGTTTGGGTTTGCTTGTGGCATCAATTTATTTCCTCTCTCCAACAAACTAATATGAAAAGAACAATAAAAAGAATGACTGACTTCCAAATAAATATTTCAAAACAGATGGAGCACTTTTTCTAATCTACGGGGGTTTTGACGTGACAATAATAATAAAAATTAAAAAAAAAAAGAAAAAAGAATTAACAAAAACAATATGTATTTATGTATAACGAAATAATAAACAAAGTATATCAAGCGCAATACGGTTATTTAATTTGTACAAGGTTGAATCGCGGTGGGCAATACTGCGAGAAATATAGTGATATCCGAAATCTCTCTGGCGTCGATCTTCTCTTTCACCATCTTTCTCTCTCGCTCTCCCCTTCTCTTCTATCTTTCCGTTGCTCTCTGTGAATATAGGGTATAAAAGGACGGGGGGGGGAGATGTTACACAGTGTAGAAGCTCACGCACACGAACGGCACGCAGGTATATATGCGGTAAAACGTGTTTACTCGGGACTATCGCGCGCGCGGCTGCTCTCTCGTGTTCACCGCCCCGGGATATCTCTCTGCCTAGCTAGCGGTCGACTCCACTCTCGGTTCAGCGGGGCAGAGATAGAGAAAGAGGGAAAGGGAGAAATAGGAAGCGAGAAAGAGACGCGGAGATAGAGAATTGTGTGTGGGCCAGCAACAGCGGCACAACGACCGCGAGGGCCTCTCTTTTGTCGACTGCCCCCTCCCGCCCCCTCGGCCGTCTCTCCCGTTCTCTCTTCCACCCTTTGGCTCTCGCGCCGGTGCTTTTCCCCCATCGGCCCTTCCCAATTTTGTTCTACCACTATATATCCGGAACCAAACTATAACGTTACAACGAACTCTCCTGCCCCGTCCTTCTCTCTCTCTCTCTCTCTCTCTCTCTCTCTCTCTCTCTCTCTCTCTCTCTCTCTCTCACACACACACACACACACACACACACACACACACACACACACACACACACACACACACACACACACACACACACACATTGTATTCCTCTCTGTGATACTGCTACCGGCGAGCCTTGCTCGCGTTTCACGCTCCTACGGGATTAATCATTATTGCCCGGAATCGCGTGGCTTGTGCTCTTCCTCCTGCTCCCACTGGCCCCTCTAGATACACCTCGATACACACACACACACACACCCGCACGCGCGCGCGCGCGCGCACACACACACACACACGAGGTGTGGGTCATCACTAAAAGAGGATATACATTTTTTTTCTGCAACCGAATCCCGAACGGAGCAGGCATTTATGTTTTTATATTATTTTTATTTTTCTATAGGTATGCCGTATCGATTCATATATATATATATTCATACGAAAATGCAAATGGAATCATCAGCTCGGAATGTTAACTCGTAGATATATATATATATACGTGAAAATAAAAAGAAGAAAACCGAAAAACATTCACTCGTTACGAGTCTATTTTCGAATGGAATTTATTTCGGCTGAAGAGAAGCATTTGTACACGATTGAACGAGACAAAATTTGGTGCGATATATATACCAGTGCATGTCAATCAAAAGGCCACGAAATTCTACCATCGCTCGCGCGCCGATGTGTATACGTTTTTCGGCTAATTCGACACGTGAATATACCTACAACATTGCAATTTGATCGAAGAACAATCAATTTATGAAAATTAAATAATCCTCCCACACTACAATTCTACGAGGCAAACTTTGACCGCATTTTTTTTTCGGTTTTTTCAATAAAAATGACAGAGGACCCGAATTCAATTTGTGATACTAAATCAATCGTGATAATTCGAAAAAATATTTCGTACATTCGTGTAGATTCATTTAACGCTTTCCGTATATATAAATATGAAACGTCACACTGGTTTAATAATATGGATCAGGTCGAAAAAAAACATTTTTATAGTTCTTCATTCTGCAAAGAATCATTCTTGTTTCTTCATGTTTCAAATGGATTTGCATCAATTCGCTTCATACACCGTAAAATTACTCATGAAAAAGTAGTTGAAAAAAAAAAAAATTCCAGTCCTTAAACCAAAAGAAGAAAGAAGCCATGCAAAACCATATGGTAAATGTACCATATTTCGGGGTAGTACACTATTCCGGGAATTTTAGTTCAAAACGTTAAAGTTAGAAAACTTTTCAATATTTTGAGGAATTTCAAAGGAAAATTTGATCTGCTGTGACTCCTACAATATATAAAATTAAAGCTTATAGTTTATATTACAATTATTAATGATGTAACTGCAATCTTGAGCCAATCCGTCAGTCGGCGACGAGTCGTCGTCGTACGAGGTACTGTACCGGGCAAAGTAACAACGGGTGGGTGATAATTTTCGGAAGGTCACAAAACGTAGGAATTAATTATATTTTTTAATAAAATTTCGCTTCCTCGATAGCATTATTGTTGTATTTATTAATTGATCCCAGTTTTCGAGTCGTTTTGTGAGTTTTTTTGATTAAAAAATCCGTTTATCTATGAAGAAAGGAATTACGTTCGAGATTTTTTCTATACGTACACATAATTCCGTGCCTAGAACGGGATGTTTTTTTTTGTGAAACAACTCCTGCATATTCATAAAATAACTGGTCTCATACATAATTTATTGTAGTTTTAAGTAGTGACTATATTATTTTTCCAATATGAAAATCTTCTCGTTGGCAGCACACTTTATATTGCATTAGATTTTTCGATTAATCAGAGTATTTTTTTCCGTTATTATAGAATAAGAATATATAGTTTTTCTTCAATTTTGAGTAATATTTATAAATTAAAAAAAAAAATTAAGCTGTGACACGCAGCACGGAATTGTGTCCGAAATAATGTGTATTTCCCTTATTCCGTTCTATGAGCGAAAATTGAAGACACCTGGCATGAAATTACGAGTATCAGGCATTGTAGTACATATCCGTTGTTAAATCCTAGCCACCGCAATATTGGTTACTGTTCAATCAATTTGTCGAATTCAACCAATGTTATCGAATTTTTTAATATTTTATTGCTGGTGTTACGTCCCGGGTTACTTCGTTCCACTTTTATAGTCTTCTCTTGTTTTAAGTAGGATTTACCATCCATTCTGATTTGGACGAGAATGTACTCGTCCAGCAGGATCCGGAGCGACGAGTGGGATTGGTGATTGTAATTATTATTTTCCCGATTAGCCGAGTCGTAGCTGGTCGAACGGGATAATGCGTAGCGGGTTTTAATGACCAATGCGTTTATTTTCATTTGAAATAGTAACAGAAACTTTATTTAAATAAAACGTGGATTTACATGGCGCGTAAATTATTTTTATAGTTAGCCTTCTTATAATTTAAACTCGCGGTGACCTCGACCACCGGCGGTCGAGGTCCACGGAAGGACTTTTATTCAAAATTGTATTCGACTGCGTTGTCGATCCTAAAACGAACTTTTAATTACAGGGACCTCGATCATCTTGGTCGAGGTCCCATTTGAGAATTGTTTTATTTGGAGGAGACCTCGACCATCGTGGTCGGGCCCCTGCTCGACTCAACTGCCTTTTCTTTTAACAAAAGCAGTGCCCTGCACTTTATGAAATATTAATCCGCGCACGAAGTTCGCGATAAGCTGGACTTGGCGCGGCGTTCGGAAAGTGTGGAGCGCGTCCCTTCAGCTACCGTGAGATCTCAAAAGTCAGCAAATTTGCAGACGTTTGCTGTGAGATCTCAACGGTTAAGACGCTCTCACATTGATAAAAACATTAAATATATGAAAGAAATAAGATAAATAAATGAAAGATCAAAACGGAATCCTAGCAAGACGTGACATTGGAATACTTATATTAGAATAGAGTATATACCTATAATAGAATATATTATACTTATAATATGCTTATAATAGAATAGAGTATACCGGAATTATGGACATAATATCATATATGGTGTGACCAAAATTTTTACCCTTGTGTCACAGAAGTTCACTTCCCCCTTATCGTCGATTTATTTTATTAAATTGGGCGCCAGTCACCGAAGTGACTCGACGACAAAAAGAGAGCGAACAATTTGACCAGCTTTGCTGCAGCGGGGTAGGCGGGGTGACCCTGAGAATAATTACACAACACGAGTTTTTAATTATAATTATTTTGATGTTATTAAAGAAAAATTATTACACTATAAAGCCTGCTTGAAAATTCTTCATTTCATAAGGAAAAAAAAAACAAATACAAAATTTATTATAATTATCGGGATATTTCGCAATTCTAATGAGTCCGAGGGGAAAAATCACGAACACACACACTCTTATTCTCTCATTCACACGATCAGCCGGGATCCTGCACACTTTACACTCTAATTCGAGCTCGTTCTTTCTTATCACCGATCTACTAGTGATCAAAAAATATTTCTTTCTATTTTCAGATGACATAAGATAACGTAAACGAGATAGAACAAGAATACTGAGCCCCCGCTATTCGGTTGCTCAGCCGAGCTATTCTCTCTCACGCGCGTTCGTTTAACCGGCCCACACACTTTGTCTCTCTCACACTCACACGCGCACTCCCGTAACCGTTCGCGATCCTTCCCATCGACTCTTTACCCAAAAATGATAATTATCGACCCAAAATTGAGACTTTCCCGTATGGCCACGTTTTAATTATGTTTTATTTATTGAACACGACTCTCTCTCCGAAACTGGAAGACGAGAGAAAAGAAAAATTATGCGATCGGATTTTACAACGGGGAAGCCGCCGCCGCGACCACGTATTTCTCGGGATTATTTCTTTTCGAAACGCACAAAATTAGTTAACCCGTTCTAAATTGAAAATCAACGACGCTGAAGTTTGCAACGTTGGAGTCCAACGAAATGAACGAAAAAAAAATGTTTGTAATTCACCAATTTTTTATTTCACGAATTATTGGTGTAGGTTGAAAAACTACGAATTGCAAATCCGGCAGGGAACAAAATTGGAGAATTACTGGACTTATTGAAGTTTTTTTAGATCATTTCGTTGGACTCCAACGTTGCAAACTTCAGGATCATGAAAATCACGGGAAAACGCAAGGTAATTACGAAAACTCAATGACCAAAACGTGTCACTGAAAAAGGAGATAACTCACGGATTTTTCTCCCTTCGTAAACCTCTTGTCCGCTCTGCTCGATACTTCGAGAAAGTCTCCTGAAAACGAGAACGTTACGCGGGACAGTGGGCTCTCCCTCCCGCCCCTCTACTTTCTTCAAATATTCCCGAACGTGATTGACAGGTCCGTCACTTGAAAAATTATCTCGAGCGTTAGACAGGGCACCGTTTAATATTTATTGTCGAAAATTCCTATTTAGTCATGAATACTATGGTTTGCCCCTGGCTCTCTTATTTTTCCTCAATTAGTCGACAGACCCTTAACGCTTAACGGGAAATTAACAATTTATAAAATAAAATTAACAATTATCATCGTACTCGGGAGATTATCTTAATTTGTACTGCCCTGTTACTTCGAAGGGGAAGAAGTGCTCGCCGGTAACGACGAGGAAAAATCTCGTTTCTCAAACGTTCTTGAATATTCTTTCGTTCGAACCTTCTCCTCCTTCGCCTGTTTTCCAAATTTTTCTGGCGGGAATCCTTGATTCATGTCGTCGGTTGGACACAACTTGACCATGAAACCAATACGAAGCAGAAGATGACCAAATGTATGAGCCTGGCTCTAAATACATTACTAATATGACGATGACTGGCCTTCCTTATCTCCTTTTCCTTGTTTCCTCCAATCGCTCATGAAAAATAAAAAAATGTAGTCGCGGGACGCGGATTAATTCCCTATTATTTTATTCATTTTATCGGAAAAGCCTTGCGAGGTCGTAACGTGGCCGGAGTATCGAGCAAAGGAGACGGGAGAATATTTTCCCTTATTTATTTTGCATTTTTGTAGACGGTATAAAAAAAACCGTCACAATGGAATTAGTGACAGTGGCATATTTTTATCACGGAATTACATACATTTATAAGGTTCCCAAATTCGTCAAAAAAATCAAAATAAAAATGTTGTTTAATGTGTTTGAAATTTTACAATATTAAAGAAAACTAACGTGTATTATATCGTGCTCAAACAGTTTTTATATGGCTTTTTTTTATATAATAAGATAATTACAAATTCATTGCAAAATTGAAGGAGTCTCAAACTCCCGGAATATGGTACACACATTTACCTTCATCGGATGACCGTGAACTTTTGAATTTATTGGTGCTCAACGGGTAGATTGCAATGTCTCGAGCGGCGCATCGCGCGCAAAGTGTGCCGCGCGCGCGCGATAAAGTCGGAGCTCTCGTGCTCTCCTCCGTGTGCTCGTTGCGTCATCGTAAACTTCGTATCGTCCTTGAATCGCACTGCTCGGTGTTTTGCAACTGGCTGTTTCGTAGCTATCCGTACGAGTACATATATAGATGCATAAAAATATATCTACATATATGTATAGCTGCGCATGTGGCAATATTGCCGTTCGCCGTGGTTTGGAAACGACGAACGACAGGAAATTGTTACTGCGAGAGTCTCGTGTCTCTTCGCACGGAGAAGAGACCTTGACTATCCTCTCGCGGCGGCTTCCACGGGATCGTCAACGGGATGACGTGGTAGTTCAATGAGGTCGCCATTCTCACTTGTTATACTAGGATCTTGATCGTACGACCATTTACAAACATAATATTTGTTTATATTCGAGGTATTGTAAGAAAAAAATGTGTATACGAGTTACGCGGTTGATGTATAATCAAATGTTGAATTAAATTATTAAAGGAATAAAATTAACGAGAAAGAGCGGAAGAATCACGCGCGTGTGATATCTCATCGGCACCTCATAGTTTGGAGGAGAGAGAGAGAGAGAGAGAGAGAGAGGGAGAGAGGGAGAGAGAGGGGGGAGAGAGTTTTCTTATAGCATCCGACATATTAGTTCTAGAGTTCCCGATACTTTATATCAATACCGCAGTTATGTATTTATATTACAACTATCCCACAGCGCATCTTGAGAGTTTTGATAGACGAAGCAGCAGGTTTGGGAAGAAAAGAGATCCTGTTGTTTGTGTCGATACAATAGATATAACTACTAAACACACCCAACTGAGCATCGAAAAAGGGCCCTGCTTCCAATACGCGGTTTACCCTTTCGTGTCCCATGCTCGTGGCGATAGTTGCGAGCTAATCTCTATACCGACGAGAAAATAAAACTCGATTATGTATACTTTTTTAGAAAGTAATTCGATTAACAAGATTAATGTGATCGAGACTCGACGCTGGATTTAGGAACGAACAGTTTATAGTAATATCGAAAGAGAAAACTGTAGAGTGAGAATACTCATGTATAAAAAAAAACAATATCTGACGAGTGCACAAGGAAAGAGAGCAGGTATGATATAAGAGAAATTGTGTTGCCAACATGATATCCCAACACAATTGTATTGAAATTGTTGAAAATGAGATCGTTTTTCAAATCGTGTAAACTTTCTGAACGACGAAACTTTGAAAACATATGGGAGATAAGAAAAACAGCGCATGGTTTGTCGCATCTGACTACCGAGAAGTCGGTCGAAGAGCCGAATTGATCGAAACTTAACAATCTAGAGCTAGCTGTTGATAAAAGGTTTTAGACTATTGAATAACTCGTGGACTGTATTTTTTTTCTTAGAATTTTATTATAAAGCTTCTTTCGTGAGATTAACATATCGCCTCATGCCGGCGTTCGGCGCCATACTGCCTTTTTCTTTCTACAACGTCGCCCTCTGGCATCTTTCCTACTCACTACGTTGCTATTTTGCTCTCTTCTCTCAATACAAAAGCGCCCTCTCTTCGCTCGTAATCGTTTCTCTCAACATCCGGCCCCCCTTGAAATAACGGTTTCAACAAACAATCTTATATACTAATAATTAACCTAGTAAACGAAAAGAAAGGAAAAAATCAAGAAAACAAATCGAATAATTGTTAATTAAGGAATTCTCAATAGAATCTCAAGCTGGTTTTTTTTTCATTGATTCTTGTGAAAGTCGTCCGGAAGGGCGCACACTTTTTTGGCAGATCTTTTGTAGGATCCACTGTTCGTCTGGATAGTGACGACTCTTATTATTCCATCGGCTCCAGGATAAAGGGCAGTAATTCTGCCAAGTTTCCAGTGTAGCGGAGGTTGATTTTCGTCGACTAAAAGGACTAAAGGAGTCAATGCCTAAACCGTGTTCTCCTGAAGTCCACATGGTTCGAATTTGGAGTTGCTGGAGGTATTCACGTTGCCATCTCTGTCAAAAGTATTGCCTGACTTTTTGCAAATATTGCCATCTTGAGAGTCTCATATCGGGAGTATCAATATAGTTCAATTCAGCAGGTCTCAATAGTGAGTCACCAGTTAAAAAAATGGGATGGAGTGAGGACAGCGTAGTCATTCGGATCTGAGGATACAGGAGTGAGTGGTCTTGAGTTAAGAATTCCCTCGATTTCGACGAGAAGAGTATAATACTCTTCAAATGTGTACGAAATTTTCAGACGCTTTTTAACACTTTTCACGCCAGCCTCCCATAACCCACCGAAATGAGGACTGTGAGGTGGCATAAAATGTCATGAGATTCGTCGCATTGCTAAGTTAATAGCGATGTTTCCCTCTTCATTTTTCAAAAACTCATAGATCGCTTTCAATTCGTTAGAGGCTCCAACGAAATTGCTTCCATTATCTGAATAAATGTGCGAGAAAATTCCTCTTCTTGAAATGAACCGACGTAAAGCTGCCACAAAGTGCTCAGTATCGAGGCTGCTTACCAACTCCAAATGAACGGCCTTTGTTTTGAAGCAGACGAATACCGCAATATACGCCTTCGTAATCGGAATTTTTCCCCTTCTACGGCTCTCTCTGACCATTAAGGGTCCTGCATAGTCGACACCACAAATATCGAACGGTCGGCTAGCCGTCGTGACACGACTTTTTGGCAAATCAGCCATCACCGTGTCGGGAATGATCGGTTTTGCTCGAAAACATCAAACACAAGCGTGTGTGATCTTTCTCACCTCTCTTCCTCCAGACAGCGGCCAGAATTCAAGACGTGCAATACAAAGCAATTGTTTTGAATCACAATGCTTCAGACTAATGTGCAGATCTCGTAATATAATTGTTGTAAGATGATGCCTTGACGAAATAAGTATAGGGTGTCGTTGAGTTTCAGGAATATCCGCATGGCGCAAACGCCCGCCTACACGAATCAAACCGTCGCTTCCAATGAACGGATGAAGTTGCTTCAAAGGGCTCTTATCGTTCACAGTTTTGTTTTTTCGTAGATCTTCATATTCTAGCGGAAATCGCCTTCTTGAACCATGCGAAGCACAGTAATTTTTGCTCTTTCTAGCTCTTCTACAGTCAAGGCTGAGGATTAATGATCACCCTTGAGATTACTTTTAAATCGTAGACAATAAGCAACGACCCGTTGGAGTTTCGAAAATTTAGACTAATTTTGTAATAAATCGTGTTGTTTGTTCGTAGCGAAGCAAAAACTTTGTCTTTTTGGCTGGGTCGGTTTCGATTGGCTCAATTCGTTGTTTCGGCCATTGTGTTTCTGAAGTTATCCATGTAGAACCATACCACCATACCTGACAATTCAAAAAATCGCCAACGTGCATTCGTCTTGAAAGTATGTCCGCAGGATTTTGTTCTGATTCTACGTGATTCCATTCTGCATCTGGCAAGAGCTGTGGTATCTCAGATATTCTGTTTGCATAGAAAGTTTTTAGTTCGTACGGGGCTGTTTTTATCCAGCACAAAACAATAGTCGAATCGCTCCATAAGTTTACTTTTCTTACTCGCTCTTTCAACGCTTTTATTACATTAGAAGTGAGTTTAGCGAGCAAGAGTGCAGCGCAAAGTTCGAGCTTCGGCAGAGAAATGGGTTTCAACGGAGCGACGCGCGATTTCAAACAGACCAGAGCCGATTTCATTTGTCCTTGATCCGACTTGTATATACAGTACACACAAACACCGTAAGCCTTATCAGACGCGTCTCCAAATCCATGGAGGTCGATTATTTCGGAAGCATTGAACGGATTCACATTTCGAGGAATTCTTAGATTATTAAGTTCTGATAACTCTTCATAGTATTTCATCCAGGCATTCGATACATCTTCAGGTACTTCATCATCCCAATCCAATTTCAGCTTCCAAAGTTCTTGCATCATCATTTTTGCTCCGATGAGAATTGGATCGATCAAGCCTAACAGATCGTAGATTTTGGCGATTTCAGATAGAATTTTGCGTTTACTGGATCTTTCTTCGTTGGTCACTGTGGCTTTGTATTGAACTACGTCGCGGTTGGAATCCCAGAGAAGTCCTAGCGTTTTTAACGGCTCTTCTTTATCTAGAACAAGAAGTTCGTCTGTCTTTCGATCTTCAGATTGGGCTTGAAATACTTTCGGCTCGTTAGATCTCCACTTCCGCAAAGGAAATTGAGCAGAGGCCAAAAGAGCAGAGAGTTGTTGCTGCAGAGTGGCAGCCTCAATTAGTGAATTGCTTCCTGTTAGAATATCGTCCTTATAAAGATCGTTCTTGAGAGCGTTTGCGGCCATCGGATATACCTTTGCTTCCTTTTCCTCCGCGAGATGCTTCAAGCATCGCATAGCCAAGTATGGTGCGCAAGCCGTACCGTATGTGACAGTGTTTAGCGTGAAAGTTTGAACAACTTGATTGGAGTTCTCTCTCCATACTATTCGTTGAAGATCACGGTCTTCTTCAAACACCATGATTTGACGAAACATCATTGCGATATCAGTTGTTATGACATATTGATAACATCGAAATCTCAACACAATGCTCCATAAATCGCCTTGCAGATTGGGCCCACTCAATAGGACATTGTTGAGCGAGAGTCCATTTGATGTCTTAGCCGATGCGTCGAATACTAGTCTGAATTTTGTGTTAAACTATCTTCACGTACGACAGGTTGATACGGTATGTAGTAAATCCCTGCCTTTTTAACATCACTTGTTTTGTCAATTCGTGACATATGTCCCAAATTCTCATACTCTTTCATAAATTGATTGTAACTTTCACGAAGACCGGGTTGCTCTTCTATCCTGTTTTCCGTGGAGAATAATCTTCTTAATGCGACCTCTTCCGAAGATCCCAGCTGAGTTCCTTCGATTTTCGGTAAACGGACGACGTATCGCCCATCTTTCACCCGCCGTACAGTTTTCTGAAAATATTCCTCGCAATATTGATCTTGGCTTGAGAGATGCTGCTTTTCCGGAATTTCCTCTATATTCCAAAATTTCTTGATCTGCTTATTCAATGTAGTAAGCAAGTGGCATGTTCTGGGTTGCTCTGGAGTTTTCGGTCCGAAGAGTTCTCCTCCAATTATCCAACCGAAAACCGTTTTTTGCAACATAAGTAATTTTTTGTGGAGAATTATCTGCTCCATAGATATCAGTTGCCAAAAAAGGGCAGCACCGATCAAAATTTCGATGTTTCCTGGTATATTGAAAGTCGGATCTGCGAGTTTGATGTCACTCGGTATATTCCGCGTAGCTATGTTGACACGAACTTGTGGCAGTCTTTCAGTTATCACTGACACTACTTGACACTCCAAGTCAGTCGAAAAGTCGTCGTGCATTGATTTTATTTTCACAAGAGCCATCCTGTCGGTATTAGCCTTCGACTTTCCGACTCCGCTCAGCGGAACGTTGTCTTTTATCATTGTAATTCCTAACTTTTTCACGAGATCGGTGGTTATCAAATTCAATTGAGAAACAGTGTCGAGCATAGCTCTACATTTGATTAATCAATTTTCGCTGTCGTACCTGTACAGTCGCTAGAAGGACAGTTGACCGGTTCTGTTGAGACACACAGATGATTGCTGCAGAGCCATCTTCCTCCTGATTGTTATTTTCGTTACTTTTTGACACAATATTACTCGTGAGGACGGCTTTATTTGTACTTGGCTGTTGATTTTCAGTCTCCGCATTAGTTTTGGCTGCTTGATCCGTTTTGTCCATGTGTAAAAGTGTGTTATGTCGCCCGTTGCATTTTCTGCACACGGACGCTCTACACTCTTGTGAATAGTGTCCTCGTCTCAGGCAGTTTAGGCATAAGCGCCTTTTTTGTATTTCTTGTTTTCGTTGTTCAACAGAAAGCTTATAAAATTCATCACATCGGTAAATTGAATACGAATTTCCGCAATAAATACACGTCCCGGAAGGAGTTGTAGTTGCAAGATTCACTTTTCATTCGGATTTTTTTGAATTGGTAGATTTATCCTTTTCTCGTTTGTCTTTTGAACCTTCAACTAACTCTAAAGTATGCGCTCGTTTTGTTAAGAATTCGAAAAGTTGATCCATGTCTGGGAGCGCATTCGGATCATTTTTACCTGCGTACAGCGCCCAGTCTCGTCTTGTAGCGTAATCCAATTTGCCACTGACGAGATATATCAAGATGGTGTCCCAATTTTCGACGTCTTCTCCCAGTGATTCGAGAGCTTTCAGATTCGTGCGAACTGAGTCGATGAATAGTCTCAAGCTGAGGTGACTACTTTTAGTTATAGGCTGCAGTTCAAATAAATTTTTGAGGTGCATATTTATGATTAATTTTTTATTCTCATATCTTGCCCTGATCAAATTCCAGGCTACTTCATAATTAACTTCTGTTGTCTCGAGTCTGTATTACGTTCAACGCTTCGCCTTTCAAAGCGCTACGCAGTTATTGAAATTTTTCAATATTTGTCAGAGAAGCGTTTGAATCGATCGCTGCTATAAACGAGTCTTTGAAAGGTAGCCATTGATTGTAATAACCATGGAGACTAGAGTAAAGGAGCCCGAACGCATATGGAGGAATCGTCGAAAACTGGATCCTGAAAGTGATGAAAGATCTTGTAGTTCGAGATGTATCCGCAAGCGATACCAGCGCCTGGTTACGAATAGGATACGTTCGTGAGGATCGGCTTGGCAGTGTTGGTACAGTGACGTATTACTGTCAGTATTTGTCAATAGAATATGCTGATCGCATATTCTCGTTTTTTTTTGTTGAACATAAAAGTATAATAACTTTAACCGCTTATTTCTATTCCATAAAACTCTATACCTCAAGCAGCCCTGATAAACAGATAACATTTTTTGCCAATAATTTAAATGAGCTGGCTTGGCAGATTGGTAGCGTGCTGGGCTCGCAAGCCCAAGTTTTGGAGTTCAAATCAACTATTCTTTACTTTTTTTTTCAATATGGAGCACAAATAAAAGATTTGTTTTAATAAAGTAGAATCGTCAATTATTACTTTAATTATTATTATTATTTGATATTCTTGCGGAGGATAAAGACTCTGGTGACAGCGTGGTCTTGGGTGTATGTACATTTTAAAATTAAAAATGGAAATAAAATTAAATAATCTAAGAACAGAAATCAAATTTATCTTTTTATTTCAACGATTAGTTTTAAAAAATATTTATTGGAAACAAAAAAAAATATCTCGAGGAATCGATCCCGACTCGGACGGCATTCTTATCGGGCATGCTAATCATTGAGCTATTACGTATATTACCAATTAATAGAGTTTTCTAATACTTAAGTTGTTGCCCCGCTTAGAGTTTGGATTGAGCTTGATTTGTTGGCTGGCTTGATGTTTGATGTAAATTCAATACAGTGTTTTATTTTTGTTTTTAATGTCTTGACAAAAAGTTTTCTCTTGGAAATCGAATATGCAATATTCACATTACGGTTGTTTAATTGTAAATGTCATCGCGTAAAAATAAAACATTTACAGTACAGATCACCTCCAAGTAAAAAAGTTACTGAAATATTATCGCCTCATAATTTAAACGAAAGCATATCAACATGAATCTTCAATATTATAAGCTGTGCTAATAAGAAAGGAATGTATGTACAACGAAGTGCTGACTGACAATTCAAAATCACGGCGCTGACGGGTACCGCAGCGGTGGCGCCGCCAGGCGGTGCAATTATCGGATCGTTCATCACTTTTAGGATCTTTCTTCCACCATTGCGTTCGGGCTCCTTTACTCTAGTCTCCCTGGTAATAACCTTCAAATTTTGGCAATTCCAGGGTTGGTAATTTTACGTTTATTACTGGTGGCGCAGGATCATTTTGACGTAGTTGTGCGTTAGCGTTAACCTGTAATTCAGGTCTATTCTATGCATTAAGTATTTTTTTTGCTTTTGCAAACTTGCAAAATATCGATCTTCGAAATTTTTTCTTTCATGAGCTAATTCCACTTCTAGTGCCGCTGTAGGTTCTGCATCACCTAACTCTTCAAATTTCATTGCTTCAATTTGACGCTGTACATCGTTAAAAAAATCGAATAATTTCGCTGCGTTTCCGATTCTATCCAAAAGTTGATCTATTTCATCGTCCTGCAGATCATCAACAAATTTGACGAAATGTGTTAATTGCCCTTTTACACTCACTCGTTTGACTCGCAAAGATTTCATCGTAGTAATTTTATTTTTTTATTTTCGATGAATGATGAAGGAATATTTACGGGATTGGGATATACTGGTGCTCACTAACCTGTATAAACGTTGCTTCGTTGCTCGTGTGGTGCGATCGGCATGCCTTCGACCTCTTTGACCTCCCGCCGACTGACGCTTCGTTTGACTTGTATGCGTTTCAATTCGTTTTGATGGCACTTTTGTTGTGCGAACTTTCAGTCTATATTGTTTATGTCTCTTTGCTTGTACACAATTCGAATATTACACTTTTATACGAATCATTGTTTGTATTTTTGTTTGTGGATAGAACACGACATACGTATACGCGATTTACTTCGTGTTATCCGGCTCGATGATTTTCTTTTTATCAATTTTCCACAATATTATCTATTGCTGCATGAATTTATTAATCGTGTCTCTGCTTTTGATGTAACTGTACAGTCGATACCGTTTTTCGTGTTAGTAGATTGTCTCACCTCGAATCTTTGTTTGCAAACTCGAACGACCGTTATCGTGAGCTTTTTGCGTCATCACTTTTTTTGCTTGATTTCACTTTAAAACTGACTTCGGCAAATATTATTTTTTGCTGGAAGGACCATATTATGTTGATGAAAGGTTTTAGACTATTGAATAACTCGTGGACTGTATTTTTTTCTTAGAATTTTATTATAAAGCTTTTTTCGTGAAATTAACATATCGCCTCATGCCGGCGTTCGGCGCCATACTACCTTTTTCTTTCTACAACGTCGCCCTCTGGCGTCTTTCCTACTCACTACGTTGCTCTTTTGCTCTCTTCTCTCAATACAAAAGCGTCCTCTCTTCGCTCGTAATCGTTTCTCTCAACACTAGCAGATCGAACGATCGATGAAAAATTGATAGTATATAGGTATTCAAGAAACATCGACCATTATTTTTTTTTTTTCAGAGGCTCATCGAAAGATTGAGAGATCGAGAGAGGGCGAAGAGAGCGAGAGTAAAAGCGAAGAGAAAGAGCAGAGAGAAATATAGGGAGAGCATATCGATCGATCTTTCGAATTTCCGCACCTCCGCCTCTCGTTAATCCACGTCGGCCCGGACCAAAACTCTCACTCGCTTTTTGGTTTTCCTCGTTCGCTGGTACTTTGTCGATCCACGGGGAGAGAGAACGAGACAAGAGGAGGGTGGAGGGAGGACGAAGAAATAGATGAGGAGAAAGAGAAGGGTGGCGCCCCCGCCCCTTGTCTCATGGCCTCGATCAATTTTATCTACCGTGACAAGCGGGCGAAGAGCAGCCTTCGTCGTTCTATATCTTCGAAAGAAGCAAACTTTCTCGCGTGTGATATAAGGTCGGATCGACAAGAAGAAAAGATCGGGATCCTCGACCGCCACGAAGAAAACTCAACTATACACGTACTATGTGCGACACATTTAATATATAAGCCTGTAGAACGCGAGTGGACACCGCGTACGGACGCATGGAATATGAAAAAATGTGCGTTTATTGAGAGAGTCTTTGTGGGAGCTAGGACGTCTGATGAAAGTAGCCAGAGGAGAGTAAGGTGTTTCGAGTAAAGTACTTAACACGAAAAAAAAATTCTATCGATATTTACTAAAAATATTTGTCAGAGTTATCGTGTTACACATTTCCGTCCGGCCGCATCGCGCATCCCACTTTATTTTCCAGAGAGCCAAAATAGTAAAAATGTTACAATATTTTTTCTGTTGGAAAATCATGGGTCCGATTCAACGACTACGAATAGAAGGTGTCGGAATCGAGTTTTTTTTTTTTCGTCTCTGTAAAATTGTTCCGCGCTACATATCGAGTATACAAAAAGCAGCAGAACATGATTCTGCCGAGCGCAGACGGTCTGTAATGTTTTTGCTTTCTTCACACGCAGCGAACTCTCGACGATGAGATGATGAAGGAGGAGGAGGAAGAGGAGGAGGAGGAGGAGGAGGAGGAGGAGGAGGAGGAGGAGGAGGAGGAGGAGGAGGAGGAGGAGGAGGAGGAGGAGGAGGAGGAGGAGGAGGAGGAGGAGGAGGAGGAGGAGGAGGAGGAGGAGGAGGAGGAGGAGGAGGAGGAGGAGGAGGAGGAGGAGGAGGAGGAGGAGGAGGAGGAGGAGGAAGTGGAAGGAGAAAACGAAACGGCGAAGCGCGGGGAGACATGCACATCCGCGCTCACTGGCTGCCACTGTGCCACGAATGTATATTTGGCATTTGCGTCACGATCTTACGAGCAACGGCCAACTTTATCTGCCCCTTGTTCAGCTGTATATATTCGAGCCTAGACTCTTCATCGCGCGTTCGTTTCCCTTTGCGGGATTTGCTCCGGTGCTTGCGTAATCCCGTAACAAACAGACAAAAACCACCCTGCGCATACTCAATGCCGGACGTATCCCAGATATATCACGATACTATATAGATGTCATCTCGGCCTCGCTTGAGATTCATTATATGAAAATATAATTCAAACAATAGCAAAATAACGTACGTATACGACCGTAGTAAATGCTTGGTTCATCTCGATCGAAATATCATCCAAGTCTACCAGAAACGTCTACGAAATTGCCTCACTACGTGATACAATAAAATTGTATCACTGATGTTAAAGGGATTCTTCCGTAATGACCCCAAAAAGAGAATGTTGATTAGAGGACGTATTTATAATCACGTAAAAAAAAAAACCAGTTGTTCTTGGCATTCGACAAATTTGAATTTAATGAAGCACACACGGTGCCGACAACGAGAATATATTCATTAATTAATTACACGTCACCCACGTATGGAGTTATATTTATGTTGTTCTCGCCGCACTTTATACTAAACATCATCATAATAGCACTTTGCATAAAATAAACGGATATTCATGAAAAATTTAATGCATCAATTCCGCGCGACACGATTATTAATCAGATACTCATAAATGTATATCTCATGAAAAATGTTACTTCTATTTTTTCGTTAGGCTATTTAAACCCCTATTCAAATAATAATCAAGCTAGCGCATCGTAGGACACAGTCAAAATTAGTCAAATATTTTTGAATGTTTGTGTTAGAACCCCGCAGCTTGAATCTGGATAAATATGCGATACTATGAAACGTGAGGAAATAAACAAAGTAAAAATAAACAATATTCGTTTAATTCCATCGATGTGAACTTCGGTAAAACAAAAAAATTAATAGAAAGGCAAGATATATCTATTTCGGAAAGCCAATCGAAATTCGGATATCAAGTAAATATACGTATCACACATATGCACGCGAAAGAATTCAATATTGACACTACGAAATGTAAAACGGAATTCTTATTTGTACACAGTTGGAGAACCTTTTTGTATAAAAATTTGTGTTATTTCCGTTTACACGTCGAGACACTTGGTATTTTTATCGGGCAGAGGCGAAAAACCTATGGAGAACGTTTTGAAAATCCGAGAACGTCGGAGGAATGGAACAGTGGCTGCTGCTAGACTGACGGGATGTAATGGCTCTCTTATTACTATTTCTCTCTTTGACCTCTCTACACGGGGCGCGTGCTTTTCCGGTCGGCCTGTCTGTTGTTTAGTAACACGGGAGGGAAGTGCACAATGCACCGGAGTTGTACGTACGTACATACACGGTTATACAGAGCGTGGAAAGGAACATGAGTAAGGAAGGAGAATGAAGAGGAGGGAATGGAGGCGGAGAGAGAGAGAGCGAGAGAGAGAGAGAGAGAGAGAGAGAGAGAGAGAGAACGATGCAACAGAAGAGCGTCGGAAAGTTTTTCGCGTAAACCTCGTTTTTCGTCTGCCTATAACTGAAGTGTACTTGACTCAAGTAAATTCTGAACATATAACCGATTGACGATGTGAAAAAAAAAATCATAGGTTATTACACTTTTGGATTTTCCGCAACCTTTTCCGGCTGTCCTCTCAACTATTTCAAACGCATTTTTCGACTATTTTATAACGCATTTTTGGATATTAATTCACAAGCAAAAATACTCAAATTTTGATGACTCTGAAGTGTGCAACGTTAGAGTCCAACGAAATGATCTAAAAAACTCCAATAAGTCCAGTAATTCTCCAATTTTGTTCCCTGCCGAATTTGCAATTC